>JASAOG010000043.1:2037500-2637500 GCA_030265305.1 Biomphalaria pfeifferi | reverse complement strand
ACGACTTACTAAATCGGACAAGGATTCAAGGGGATTTCCCAAAGGCGTGGAGATTGGCTACCATTGTTCCTTTTCTTAAAAAGGGCAAGAATGCGAACAGCTCTGAGAGTTACAGACCAATTTCCCTCACATCGTGAGTGGGGAAGGTTGCGGAGAGAATCATTAACCGACGGCTTACGTGGTACCTTGAGTCCCACAGCCTAATCTGCCAGGAGCAGGATGGTTTTAGACAGCGGCGTAGTGCAATGGACCAGGTAACAGTCTTTTATGCAGGAGGTGGCAGACGGTTCCAGAAAGGTGGAAGAGAGGAGAAGGGTGAGTCGACACTTGCGGTCTTTCTAGATTTGAAACAGGCGTACGATAGAGTCTGGAGGCAAGGATTGTTGCTGAAGTTGATGGACCTTGGGGTAAACTCCAATATGTACCGGTGGATCAAAAGCTTCCTAACGAACGGGTTAGTTCAGACACGTTATGGCGAGCAACTATCAAATAAGAAGGTACTTGAACAGGGGTTGCCTCAGGGCTCGTCACTCTCGTGCACACGTTTTTCTGGTATTTATCAACGATTTGACCAAACGCCTAGGGTGTCGCTCACTACTTTTTTGCAGACGATCTGTTAATCTGGAAAACTGGGAGATCTGCAGTCGCTCTAGCTGCGGAGATCCAACGTGACCTAGTCACGATTTCTTGCTACACACGGTTGTGGAATATGGAGGTAAATTGTGCGGAAACAGTCTGGACACTCTTCACTCTTGGCAAAAATGTCCACAAAGAAAAGATTTCTCTCTCAATCAATAGTATCGAATTAAAGATGGAAACCAAGCCGAAATACCTGGGAGTAACCCTGGACCCAAAAATGGGTTTGTCCGATCATGTGAGACTGGTACGAGAACAAGCCTCGGAGAGCCTTAAGGTAGTCAAGCGATTAGCCACGACCAAATGGGGAGCCAAAGCGAACGTGTTACGTGCCCTCTATATTGGAGCAGTAAGGGCAAGAATGGAGTACTCGTCTCTTGCACAAGTCTATGCCTCACAAACGTCTGTAGTGGGGCTGGTCTCAGTGCAGAACCAAGCAATTAGACTCATTTGTGGTGCATTTCGTACAACGCCAACTGCGGCTTGCGAGGTCATGACAAATCTCTCACCACTGAGACTAAGAAGAAATTCAAACGGCTGGAAGAAGGCTGCCCGGTCAGAAGTCTGGTCGACAACTGGCAGGGCGGAAGTCGGCTGAAGCGGAACTCTTTCATGCACTCGGTGCGGGAATTGTCCGAAGAAGTCGATTTACCTAAAAACAGAGCTGCTCTCGCTCTGCATGGGGCTTCTTCTCCGGCGCATGCTCCTGGAATCCCGGAGGTGAGAAAATCGCTGATTGACCCACGAAATACAGCCAGGAAAACTGTCGCCCAATACCCAGCTGAATCCATTAAGGCGTACACAGATGGTTCAACGAGAGAGAACCTTGAGGAAAAAACCTCTGGGTATGGCGTGGTGGTTCAATTCCCTGGCTCGGCCGAGAACGATGAGGTTCTGGGTGCGTGTTCTGGCAGGAGCAATTACGTAGCTGAAATGGTTGCAATTCAAAATGCAGTAGAGTACATCGAAGAACGACTTAACGAGAAAACAGCACAACCCAGTCCTATTGTGCTATTTACAGACTCTCTGTCGAGCCTACAGGCCATTGAAAGCTCCGCCGATACGCTCCCGGAACCACTGGCAAAAACACTGGCGTGCGTGGGACGCCTCCAAGAAAAACATGGAATTCGGACGACATTCCAGTTCATACCAGGGCATGTAGGAATCGAAGGTAACGAAAAGGCTGACTTATTAGCCAAGCTCGGCACAAAGCTGGACCCTGTGGACGAGCCACAGGCTTTTTGAGCAGGCGCGTGCGATAGTGGACGAATGGGCAAGAAATAAATGGAGCAAAAGCTGGGAAAACGGTAATACGGGCAGGGAAGTCTGGCAAAACTTAAAAGGGCCATCAAAATCGGACGAATGGTGGCAGCTAAATAGGGAAGAACAGGTGACAATCGCTAGGTACAGAACGGGACACTGTCCAATTGGTGCCTATTTTGCTAAATTTAAACCAAACTTCGATTCTCGCTGCAGGCATTGTCGGGACGACGTCGAAACAGTCAACCACATCCTATACGAGTGCGCAACACTACACCCTAAACATGGCCATATGAGTGAAGCAAAAGCTGGTTTGCATGAAGACCTAGCTCTGTACGGAGACAGAGAAGTCCTGAGAAGAACTGCCCCTTTCCTTGTCCGTGTTATCAGAGAATAGAGTTCTCAACACGGTGCCCTAGTGCGATGAGACTCACACGGTCTCAACACTGACCTGCGACCTGTGTAGACCAATGGCTCGTGGCCACGTCACATGTCGAGATGTCAGAAACAGTTTCATTTAGAAATTATTAAGAGAATGAGAAATCGTTATTTAGGAGATGAAAGTGTTAGGGGATGTCTTGCTATTCTGTTCGTATCCAAAACTAGTGTACGTAGGTGAAATTAATTATCGCGGAAATTCTAATTTCTCGGAACGTATCCCCTCTCGAAAGTCAAGAAAACATTTTCTTTCTTTATTAATTTTCATTGTAAAAAATCAATTTATCAAAAGTTGCATTTACGTTACAAAAAAAATATTTAAAAAAATGACCTATGACTCTTTCATGTCTATGGCTCTGTAGCTGGTTCAAACATGATCACTACGCGTTTTCTTGTTCAAATCCGATTGGATGTTGTTTATTTACGAAATAAGCGAGCGATATTAATTGGTCGCTTCCGAATACTTGTTTTTATTGATGCCAAGGTGAACTGTTAAAGAATAATAGCCTCCTTGAATTGACATGTAAAATGCTGTCTTTACCGAAACTTAACGGTTGCCCTACTTGCCACCTACTGGGGCCGCTATTCCATTAGATATTGGAATGGGTAGCCTGAATCAGCCAGGAAAACCAACGACTTAGCAGAGTTTAAGTCATTGATTAACATGCATGACTAGATTGACACATGAAATGCGTATTTATAGGACGTAATTATCTTCGTTTTAAAAGTCACGGGCCTCTAGAAGTGAGGGGGATAGTCACAATAAGGAAAGTATTGTGCTGAAAATAAATCAGTGCATTGTACAAGTGTACAAACACAATCGCAAGTGTACAAACACAATCGCAAGTGTACAAACACAATCGCAAGTGTACAAACACAAGTGCACAAAACACATTTACAAACACAATCATACGTGTACAAGCTAAAGATATTCAGATCAAACAAACAAAATTAATTAGTTTTGTTTTTCAAAATAGTGTCTGCTTATCTTCCTTTTAAAATGACTAGCATAGAATTCACAACTATCGTTCATATAGACATAAAATATTTTTTTTTATAGCTAAGAGGAAGAGTGGACGGCCCAGAAATACATGGCGCCAAGATTTGGATGCAAATGGGCAAGACGTAGGGATAGTTGGAGAGACTCGACCATAACCCAGACACCTGGAGGTTGGTGGTCTTAGTCCCAAACTTAGTGGCCTCCTTCAGTCGTAGATGACTATGATTCATCTCGAACACTTTAAAATACTAGAAATACTCCACTTACTAAAATACTGTCTAGGACCTTCACTTACTAAAATACTGTCTAGGACCTCCACTTACTAAAATACTGTCTAGGACCTCCACTTACTAAAATACTGTCTAGGACCTCCACTTACTAAAATACTGTCTAGGACCTCCACTTACTAAAATACTGTCTAGGACCTCCACTTACTAAAATACTGTCTAGGACCTCCACTTACTAAAATACTGTCTAGGACCTCCACTTACTAAAATACTGTCTAGGACCTCCACTTACTAAAATACTGTCTAGGACCTCCACTTACTAAAATACTGTCTAGGACCTCCACTTACTAAAATACTGTCTAGGACCTCCACTTACTAAAATACTGTCTAGGACCTCCACTTACTAAAATACTGTCTAGGACCTCCACTTACTAAAATACTGTCTAGGACCTCCACTTACTAAAATACTGTCTAGGACCTCCACTTACTAAAATACTGTCTAGGACCTCCACTTACTAAAATACTGTCTAGGACCTCCACTTACTAAAATACTGTCTAGGACCTCCACTTACTAAAATACTGTCTAGGACCTCCACTTACTAAAATACTGTCTAGGACCTCCACTTACTAAAATACTGTCTAGGACCTCCACTTACTAAAATACTGTCTAGGACCTCCGCTGACTAAAATCCTGTACTTGGTGGATGTAAAAAAGGACACTTAACTTACCGGAAGGCACATTGCTGTTGATGCAAGAACTGGTGCTGTTATTTCTGCCTGAGCCCCTGCTGCTGACACTGGCGTTCCTGTAAGATCCGACATCGCTTAGGCAGTCAAATTTTTTAGATTGTAATGGCGAAATACAAAATTCAGGCGGCAAGAAGACAGAGTCTGTATTATCGTCCTCTTTTTTGGTCAGCAGTTGACAAACTTCTGCCTCCCCGTGGCCTGTAGCATTGTTCACCGTGACATGACTCTTTTTCTTCTTCGCTTCCATGGCTTCTTCCTTCTTACGACGATTGGCGAGGTCGTTCATCTTGCTTAGAACCTTTTCGCGTCGATCTGATTTTCTCAGATTAGCCATTTCCTGATGTTGGGATTGAAACGACAGAGAAAGGTTAAGCCAAGATTAGTTTTATTTTATTTTATTTTTGGAAATAGCAACGTGTTAATCTTGTTGATATGTCGAGCAACATTTTTAACAGATTTCTCTCCCCTTTCCTAAATATGTTGTGAGCTGCCACAATTTACATTTAATTCCAAGCTTTTTTTTTTAAAACCGCTCCCGTAGGAGGAAGCTGCTATCTAGTCTTGGGTTGTGTGTCAATCCGTCTGTCACGTTAAGATTATTAAAAAAAACAACAACAGAAAATTGCTATCTTATTAAATCTTACGCGAAATAATTGCAACGACAAATTAATCATTTATTTATTTGCTTATTCACATGCATGTGTATTTTACACATGCTCCTATCCTAACTCTCTTAAAACTAAAACGATAATGTAGATTCAAATAAAGGAAAACAAATCCTAAAATAGCAAACTATTTGGTGTTTTTAATGGAGGCATTATACACTACTCTCAGTAGAAGGGAAGATCTTGGCACGAGTTTGGCCTGAATGACCCACTCTTTAGTGGATGAGGCGCTGTCTGAGAGTCAATGAGGCTTCAGAGCTGGTAGAAGTACATCTGACTTGATATTTGTTATGCAACAATTACAAGAAAAATCCAGAGAGCAGAACTTAAACATACACGCTGCCTTTGTGGATCTCATCAAGGCTTTCGACACGTTAGATGGTTTATGGAGGATTTTGACCAGGTTCGGATGCCCACCTACGTTTCTGTCCATTCTCAAGCATGTTTCATGTTGGACAAAAAGACCAGATGAACACATTGGTGACTGTCTGACCACTAGCAAAGAAAAAATAGAGTGAAGCAGGGCTGTGTATATGTCCCTACTCTGTTCGCTTCTTTGACTCTTTTAGCTCGCTATGAACATGATGTCCAGCGCTCGTGGTCAACCAATTTGACTCTACTAGCTCACTATGAACATGATGTCCAGCGCTCGTGGTCCACCTATTTGACTCTACTAGCTCACTATGAACATGATGTCCAGCGCTCGTGGTTCACCTATTTGACTCTACTAGCTCACTATGGACATGATGTCCAGCTCGTGGTCAACCAATTTGACTCTACTAGCTCACTATGAACATGATGTCCAGCTCGTGGTCAACCAATTTGACTCTACTAGCTTACTATGGACATGATGTCCAGCTCGTGATCAACCAGTTTGACTCCACTAGCTCACTATGGACATAATGTCCAGCTCGTGGTCAACCAATTTGACTCTACTAGCTCACTATGGACATGATGTCCAGCTCGTGATCAACCAATTTGACTCTACTAGCTCACTATAGACATGCTGTCCAGCTCGTGGTCAACCAATTTGACTCTACTAGCTCACTATAGACATGATGTCCAGCTCGTGGTCAACCAATTTGCATACGCTGCCACCTCTTTTTGGTTTATCTCTAAACCTCGGGAAAACAGAAGTCATGTTCTAGTAGTCATGTTCTAGTAGTCATGTTTCAGAAGTCATGTTCTAGTAGTCATGTTCCAGAAGTCATGTTCCAGAAGTCATGTTCCTGAAGTCACCAAATAAAAACTTCTAAGCCCCCCATAACGTGGTATACCATTTCACAAATCTAAGAAGCATCGCTTTCAATGGGAGTTGATAACCGCCTGGCCAGGGCCAGTAGTGCTTTTGGACACATCCAGACGAGAGTTTGGCGTAATAAATCGCTCCACCTGTTTAAAAAAAATACCTTTTTACCAAGCAGTGGTTCTCTCAACCCTTCTCTATGGATCTAAGACTTCTTGAACGCTTTCGTTACAGATGCCCCTCATGGACGGTGGCATACGAACTTATGCCAAAAGCAGTCCTTTTTGGTGAGTTGAAAGGCGGTCTACGTAGCAGAGGTGCCCCAAAGGTGCTTAGGTTCAAACTTGCTTTTTAACTGATATAGAAGATAGCACCTGGCTGCAGGCGGCTTCGGAACGAGACAGCCGGAGATCAAAGATCGTGGGATACACATATGAGGACCAAAAAAAATCCATTGCCGAGGACAGACGTAGACGGCGAAAAGAATATCTAAATCGACCACAAGTGGATAATGGTTATGTCTGAGCTGGATGTGGCGAAATATGTGTAGCCATGGGATATACTGCATTACTCATTCATCTTCGGACTCCAAGACAAGCCTTATTATTATTACTTGGTGTTTATCCAGTGTTCAGAATAGGAAATTATTGATAAATATTTAAAACAACAACATATTCTTCGCACTTTTCAGCTGTGTAGAATCAAATTTCCAAATTCTTTCCTTTAAACGCCTAACACAAATTAATTTCCATTATTAACAATATTTCCAGAACATTGATGATGTTGTCAAGTTATTTCAAACTAGTTCCCAAACTTCCTCTTTTCAGTTTTGTTTTCCTTTTCTTACATTTGTCTTTAGGTTGCTGTCGCCTCAAAGTTGGTGTCACACAGAGCATATCCCATGTTGATATTAGGAGTGGAATTCACAACTCATGTATCTAAAGTAACACATTTAACCTTGAGCTAAGTAGTTACTTGAGAGAAGTCAGTAAGGGGCAGTCATTGAAGGTAGTCACTTGAGAAAGTTATTGTAAGGAGTCACTATAGTAAAATAAAAACAATATTCGCAATAATAAAAATAGTATAAAGCAGTTGAGATTTGTACCAGTGAATAAGTAATTACTATATGGTCAAGTAGTTCTATAAAGGATTAATACTGATTATTCTTGGATTGTGTATCATATTTCCTATATGGTGTTATTATTGTATATATTAAACATTATTTGTGTCTGCTACATCAAGAGTTATTTCCTCATTCACGAGAGACGTATGAAATTACAAGAATGCCTCCTGATAATGCCTGTATATAATATTATAATAAGAATTCAATGTAACCCAACAACCATCTACAATAACCTGGTGGCAGTTCCATTATCTTGTCACCTCATTACTTCATATCGTTCTCTCTTCATTATCTCTCTTGCTGTGTTTTATTGCTTCAAAAGTGTGAACGGAACTTAAAAATGAGACAAAGAACAGTTTACTGCAATTAACTATGAGTGTGAAAATCCCCAATGAAAAAAAAAAGTTTTCTTATCGTCTTCATTGTGTTTGGTCGACGTGCTAGTAGACAATTAACCAGCAGCCCTCACTTTAAGCAGACTTACTTTGAGATAGGTCCTCAGCTGACTGTCCTGTTTGTTTTTCCGTATGTGGGAGGCTATCATCATCACGATGGACAGTCCGTAGATGAAGATGACCGCCACCACGTAGTACAGAGCACCTATGTCGTCATCGCTGGTCCGACCTGTGTCCTCAATGACGCCGACCCAAGAGCTGTTGTCCTGGCTTGGCTGAATACGTATTTGCAGTCTGCCGTGAGGGTCAAGGGCATTTCTGAAACGGAAGTTTGTGTAATATTGAATGTTTATTTTTATTTACAAAATGAATTACGGCCAGTCTCTCTCGCCCTCCCTCAAGCCATCTCAAACAAACCGATAGATTGTGATGCTTCCTAAATAGGTTACTCTACCTAAATAAGTTGGTCTCATTGGAAGTGTGACTAACTAGACAGTGGTACAATATCCTCATTAGATATTCTTTGTCAGTTGCCTAGTCGTGGTAGTCACGTTTCGGACTACAATCACGATGGTCCACGGTTCGAGCCCGTCATTTTATGTGTGTAAGTCAGTACGCCTCTGTGAACTACCATGTTATGGTAGCCATTCATTGTTGAGTGTTAGAAATTTATACAAGCTTTGCTGGACTAGTCTTTACAACGAAACTTTAAAGTACGCTTTTATTAAAAGCACTACATCTCATATTTAAAAAAAAAGAGAGAGAGAGAGGTGGAGAGAGAGAGAATGGATATGACAATAGAGATAGAGAGAAAATGCTACTACTAATAATATAATAATACAAATTTTTTTTTGAAAGTTTACTTCCGGACTTTTGCTTTGTCTATTGTCTCCCTTGTTTCCAGTGTGACCATTCAGATAGCTAGTACATGGCTAGTAGAGTTCCATGGCTAGAAGAGAACGTTTTCCATCTTGCCCAAACTGAAATTCAATCAGAAAGTTTGAACGTATGACAATATCTTCCCCTGGTGGAGACCCGCTGATACTAATGTAGAAAGTGTTGTCCTCTCAAATTCTCCTTCAGACTAGACTCCCCCCCCCCCCCCCCCCCCCGCCAGGAGCATAACTCTGGTGGTACTAATGGAGAAAGTTTTGGTTTTCTCAAATTCACCTACAGATTGCATCCCCCTTGCCAGGAACCTAACTCTAATGGTGCTACTGGAGAAAATACTTGTGTGATTATTTCGTTCAATTCTTAAACAAAACTATTCTGCTGTCCCTAATGTGTACCCTCTGCATCTGCTGTCCCTAATGTGTACCCTCTGCGTCTTCTGTCCCTAATGTGTACCTCTGCGTCTGCTGTCCCTAATGTGCACCCTCTGCGTCTGCTGTCAAATATAAGGCTAGTATTGCATAAGAACGTTTCTCTCTGGGTATTGAATTTTTGCATGTATTACAGAAAAGAATTTATTTTTCTAAGTATATTCTCAAACGTAATTTACAATTACAAAAAAAAAATGTTATCAAATAAATATTTTGAAATGTCTTATAGTTTGATCATACATATTAACTGAAACTTTTAAGGCTATTAATACATTATTTGAAACTTTTTAGAATGTTATAACTCATTTGTATAATGTATAATGCAGACATATAGGCATGAGCGTCGATGTTCGTCCAATATTTATGCATCTCAATGCAGTCCTTAGATTTCACATTGTCGAGGCACATTGCTTTTAGAAATACTGATGACCTTGACCTTATTTAGTGACCATTAGCCGTTGAACTGTGTAGTCTTATGAGGACATTCTGAAGTTAATTCTTTCTGGATTAAGATTAATTTCAACCTTTCGCAAGTCCACGTCCAAGAGAAAGGGGATTTAAAGAGAGAGAAGATTCTGAGGGGATTTAGGGAGGGAATAGAAGCGAGTGCTTATATTGTGGAAATGAGTGAACGATTGATAGTGAGTAAGGAAGAGAGAGAGATAGAGAGAGAGAGTAGAGATATAAAAAAGAGAGTGAGGGGCCAAAAGAAAATAGAGAAAATAAACAAGATGAGGTACAGAAAGAAAAAAAACAAAAGACAGAAAAGGTGGAGAGAGACAGATTGAGAGAGAGACAGATTGAGAGAGAGACAGATTGAGAGAGAGACAGATTGAGAGAGAGACAGATTGAGAGAGAGACAGATTGAGAGAGAGACAGATTGAGAGAGAGACAGATTGAGAGAGAGACAGATTGAGAGAGAGACAGATTGAGAGAGAGACAGATTGAGAGAGAGACAAATTGAGAGAGAGACAGATTGAGAGAGACAGATTGAGAGAGACAGATTGAGAGAGAGACAGATTGAAAGAGACAGATAGAGAGAGACAGATTGAGAGAGATTGAGAGAGAGACAGATTGAGAGAGACAGATAGAGAGACAGATTGAGAGAGAGACTGATTGAGAGAGACAGATAGAGAGAGACAGATTGAGAGACAGATTGAGAGACAGATTGAGAGAGAGACAGATTGAGAGAGAGACAGATTGAGAGAGAGACAGATTGAGAGAGACAGAGAAAGACATAGACAGAGAGAGAGACAGATTGAGAGAGAGAGACAGAGAGAGACATTGAGATAGAGACAGATTGAGAGAGACAGAGAAAGACATAGACAGAGAGAGAGACAGATTGAGAGAGACAGATTGAGAGAAAGACAGATTGAGAGAGACAGATTGAGAGAGAAAGACAGACAGAGAGAGACAGATTGAGAGAGAGAGACATTGAGATATTGACAGATTGAGAGAGACAGAGAAAGACATAGACAGAGAGAGACAGATTGAGAGAGACAGAGACAGATTGAGAGAGAGACAGATTTAGAGAGAGACAGAAAGAGACAGATTGAGAGAGAGACAGATTGAGAGAGAGACTTAGAGAGAGAGAAACAGAGAGAGACAGAGAGAATAAATGGTGAATTGGAGTCATTGTGAATGTTGTTTTGATTTTATTTATGTCTAATTAAACATGTTTTGGCTCTACACTAGAATCAGATCATAATTTTTAGGTTTGAGTTATTTCTTCGTGACCTTGTCGGGTCAAGTTATCGGTAAGTCTTTGGTGTATAGAACCACCTTCACTTTCACCCATCCCTTAGCCTGTTGGACCGTTGGAGCACCACACGAAATTTGTTGACAGTCTTTCTCCATTGCTGTCTTTTGCCTTGGATAGAACCTCTTTCAATCATTTCAATGGCAGGACCGTCCATTCTTTTATGTTGTCCTCCCATCGCTTTCTGCCACTTCTTCTTTTTCTTGCAACTGTTCCCTAAAAGGTCTTTGTAAGCCCAGAAGACCTAGTGGTACAGATCTCAGGGTAATGTCTAAGCATGGGCGCCCGCAGGATTTTTTGCAAGGGGGTGCCTAGTAAAAAGTTTTTGTTCATATCTTTCTTTAGGACAGTGATCCTAGTATACAATTATTCACCGAATTTATTTTGTGTATAATTCTTCACAGTGCTTCACTATGGCAAGGCGTCTCTCCACTGAACTTGTTCTTCTGTAAGAGACTTTACGGAAAACGATCATGAGCGTCTATTTGTTTTTATTCATTCAGCACTTAATTAAATACAAAGAAATATTTGAGTGGAGAGCAGGAAGTTACACTGAAATCGTGTTCAAAATTGCCAAATTTAAATTTAAAACGAGTTAACGGTCAAACCAGAGTTTTCACTATCTGGTAAATCACTCAGTAATTTTTTTTCCCAAGAGATATACGTATACTGTCAAATTTCTTGGAAAATAGTTCGTGCCGTTTTTTGAAATCCGTGTCTAGGTTTTACCCCGTATCCTTAGAGTGTCCAATGCCCACGAGGAGTTTGCAAGCTAATAAGAGGAATAGTAAAACTAGGTTGAAATCTCTTGTTTTCCCCAATACACTTCTATGACAACTTAAACAGCAATGAAGAAAAGCTTAACAAACATTGACCGTGGTAAAGATCTCTTGATAAACATGAACGTAACTCTGTCTCCATAAGAGAACAATTGTATCTCTACCTAGAAGATGTGAAGTCTCTTTCTGACGGCCAAGTATACAATGAGCAGCAATACCAAATCTGCAAAGATGAAATAATGCCGACAAATGTTGGAACAAAGGTTCACAAGAAGAAGTAGCTCAGAAAAAGAAAACAGCAATGAAAACAAGAGGAGAGAGCCAGAAGGTGCGTTCAAATTTCTACTAGATCTAGAAAAAAAACAAGATCAAAGAGTCTGGATGATTTCAAATTCTACTAGATCTAGAACGAAACAAGATCAAAGAGCCTGGATGTTTTCTAAGTCTACTAGATCTATAAAAAAGAAATCAAGTTCAAGAGCCTAAATGATTTCAAATTCTACTAGATCTAGAATCTAGAACAAAACAAGATCACACACACACAAATATAATCTCCAAGTTCATTCTGTTCAGACTACCACCACCAACTTTTTTTTTTACTGTTGCCATGGAAACAAATGTTTATCTCGGCAAAGTGTTTTTCTAAAATTTAGTTTTTACAAACGACAATGCTACTGTCACAGGCTTTTGGCTACTGACTAGTGCAATTAGAAGCTCCAAGCGCTGGATATTTAACCATTTAAATTGACGTCTGTCTCTATCATTGTCATTTAACTCTCATTATAATCCAGTCACCTACAGTGCCAACGTAAAACAGATCTAATGTATTGGCTTTCAAGGAATGCAGTCAATTAAAACAACAGTTCTATTCCAATGTCTGACGTTATCGGTGACAGGCTCAATGGATCATTCCTGGTATGCTTCAGTGCTAATGGACCGTTCAGGAGCTATCGTGGTTCTGGATTGGACATGGAAGATGTCTCTTAGGCTAGGTCTATTTGTGATGAGGTTGTCTAGATATATTACTGTGGCACAGAGAGTGAGGAAATATTGCTGTGGTACAGATAATGAGGACATATTGCTGGGTACAGATAGTGAGGACATTATGAAGTTGAAATATTGAACACTTAAACCCCGAACATTTTAATTTTAGTTTAACTTTGAAAAAAAAATAAAGACATATAAATATATATATTTCTTTTTTTTTAATGAATAAAAAAATAAAAATCAAACTTTCATCAACAATAGCAACAGTGGCAACAGCATCACCAAGAACAAAACAGAAAGACTTTGCGCAAGTAAAGTTCTTTCTTTATTTTGCGCCATTTTCAATACGGCAACCTAGTCAATTAGAGTGAGTTATCTTAATAAAGTCTTGATTGATAAAGAGTTGTTTCGTCCAGTGAAACAGTAAGTCTTCATAAGGCCGACATTCCAGTTAACTGTTTTTATAGTTTCTATAAAATCTGTGTAGATTTACATAAGTTATGTTGTGTGTGTATGTGTGTGTTTCTATGGCGGTGGTGAGAAGTGATTGGTTGATGGTTCTGCAGTGTAAATGATGCAAGATGAATGGCATGGTCATCAGCTGTCTTGGGTAGAGGACAGACGGCATGGTCATCAGCTGTCTTTGGTAGAGGACAGACGGCATGGTCATCAGCTGTCTTGGGTAGAGGACAGACGGCATGGTCATCAGCTGTCTTGGGTAGAGGACAGACGGCATGGTCATCAGCTGTCTTGGGTAGAGGACAGACGGCATGGTCATCAGCTGTCTTGGGTAGAGGACAGACGGCATGGTCATCAGCTGTCTTGGGTAGAGGACAGACGGCATGGTCATCAGCTGTCTTGGGTAGAGGACAGACGGCATGGTCATCAGCTGTCTTGGGTAGAGGACAGACAGCATGGTCATCAGCTGTCTTGGGTAGAGGAAAGTCGACTCCAGAGTGAAAAGACGTGTTGTGTAGTGAGTTAGATTTTGTTTAAAAAAACATTATATAATAAATATTGTGACTAAAGTCTACAATATTTATGTTAGTTTTATTTGTTTATATTGTAATAAACATGTGTTATGCAGTGTGTGTGTGTGGTTCGTGCCATAGATTGACATGTGTTATGCAGTGTGTATGTGTGGTTCGTGCCATAGATTGACATATGTTATGCTGTGTGTGTGTATGGTTCGTGCCATAGATTGACGTGTGTTATGCAGTGTGTGTGTGGCACGGGCCATAGATTGACGTGTGTTATGCAGTGTGTGTGTGGTTCGTGCCATAGATTGACATGTGTTATGCAGTGTGTATGTGTGGTTCGTGCCATAGATTGACATATGTTATGCTGTGTGTGTGTATGGTTCGTGCCATAGATTGACGTGTGTTATGCAGTGTGTGTGTGGCACGGGCCATAGATTGACGTGTGTTATGCAGTGTGTGTGTGGCACGGGCCATAGATTGACATGTTATGCAGTGTGTGTGTGTGGTTCGTGCCATAGATTGACGTGTGTTATGCAGTGTGTGTGTGGCACGTGCCATAGATTGACATGTGTTATGCAGTGTGTGTGTGGCACGGGCCATAGATTAACATGTGTTATGCAGTGTGTGTGTGGCACGTGCCATAGAACAAAGATTGTTGTGTGACTATGTCAACAGTTCCAAATATAAAATGACATTTGATCACTCTGCAAGATAGCGCACTAAAGAAACACCAGAAGTGACCCCATGCTGGTGTAAACGGAAGTGGTACATTACCTGAAAACTTTGTCCATCTCTTCAGATGTTCAGATAACCTATCACACTCCGGATCTTATGCTCCACAAAAGGTGAAGGTCGCTGCACTTTACAAGTTGTGTAAACTGACGAGCACGAGTTGTGAAAGATTATTCGGTATCTGTTGAAGCAACTGAAGCCATGCTATCGTAAATATATCACACAGAATCTTTATTAAGCTTTTGCGTTTCGTATATAAGCTAAAATTGTAATAAATTATCCACATTCCACATTGAGTGAACACATCCGCGTGCACTACATTCTGAGTGAATAGAAAGTTGTGTTTTAGCTTGCTCACTTCCAAATAACACATACTATTGAACTTTGATTTCCACAGTCGAAAATTAAATTAAAATTCCTATTGAAATTCACTGTTAGCAATCAAGTCAAATGCTATCAATGACTATTAAATATCCAGTGCTTTTTTTTTTCAGTGGCGCCATTATGTAGATCTAGGTCGTCTGCCGAGGTGAAAAGACTTTTAATGCCAGTGCATAGGGAGACATTACTGCTCTGTTATTCCTTTCTTACAAGGTCTGCATGAACAATTATAGACAAAAGCTTCTGTAAGTTCAATATTAAAAGTTCTTTGGAAATTAATTTAAAATAAAATTCATCAATATTTCCTAACACAGCTCCTTTACTTTTCACCTAGTAAAATTTTCAAATTGTATTCAAAATTACAAAAGATGAAATAAACCGAAGAAAAACATCAAGAACAAAATCTCTTTCCCTTGTCTTCTGTTTCATAAGGCACTGGCGTTATATTTTTATTGAAAGAGATATCGATTTTTTGTGTGGTTTATTTATAGAATATAAACATGACTCGAGAGGGAGAGTATCAATCTCGAGAGTGAGTCAGCTGAACAATACACAAGTGATAATAACATGAAGCTGTTTAGTTGACACGCAAATATAAGGACAATGTCTTAAAGAAAAAAGAGTGATGGGTCCAATGGAATCAAATCTTACAACGTCATACTGGGCCAACTTTATCCCTTATAGATTTGTAGTTACTTAGCGCTATTTCATGCTTTTAGCTTTCTTAATACTCTATGATCCTATCACATCTGCTACAGTTGGGAAAACAAGGTAGGGGGGCAGACGTGCTAACCACCCTTCTAGTGCGGTTCTTAAGACTAGGAGAAGATTGTATAGTTATATATTGTTCATTACAATTTAGAGCAGCGGCTTATAAAGGGGACTTACTCAGTTTATATCACCACTTCACCTAAGTAAAGCTTCTTTCCCTTTGTCACAATCATCAATTGTGGATGTCAGATGTCAAGATCTATGAAGATGCTATGATAGATGTCACGTTGAAGATTATCTTGACCTATATCACATCATCAATGATCGTGATTGCCGATCTTATAGAAATAGCTAGATCTAGTTGATAATACGATCATTCAGAATGTTGCCAGTTGATAATAAGATCATCTAGAAGTTGCCAATCGCTAAGTCGATCTAAGTATGTTACTATATTCAATAAAGAAACTTCTCTTCGTCTAAAACAATTACTTTAATTCAGAACTTGAAAAAGCTATTCACAAATAATTGCAATGGTTAAATGTACTTGAATAAAATAACAGATCTACACAATAATATAATTGAGTTCTAATACAAAATTCTAGAACATGTTCTCATTAACACGTTCCATACAAGACTGACTAAAAATCTAGAACCTTTCCCCGGGTATAGCGTTGTCACGTGTCTAACGCACCTCGTTGCAATGCCAACCAATAAACGCAGCTCAATGTACAAAAATTAGTATTTCAAAACCAATCATATTTATTCTGACACATAGCTCTGTCGCGTGATGGAATTACCCGAGCTAACAATGTTTGGCTGGTGACCTTGGGCGGCTAAATATAGATACAGTGTACGTGACACCCTTGTTCGACATATTCAACAAAATAATTATCAATAGTTAATTAGTAATTGGTAATTTTGTTTTTGTAGTGATTCTTGTGTTGTGAGGTAAAAGAAATAGCTGTGCGAAATTTCAGCTTGATCCGAGATTGGGTGGTAGAAGAATGAACGTTTACAAACCTTTTATCAGACAGAGTGAGTTGATAGAAGCTTTGTAAAAAAAAAAGACAGCTCTGCAGCAAAAGGCAGGATATAAGAGTAAGATAATATAACATACGATAAGATAAGGACAAAAAAAGGAAAAAAGAGGGCTGGTCCTAGAGCAAAGCAAAAACAAAAATGTAATTAAAAATGAGATTATTTTTACATTTCTAAAGGAACACGAGACCATCGAGGCAACAGTTTTGTTGTTTTTTTTAGCTGTAAGAGAAGTAGAAACATATTTTAATTTTATCAAATCAATGAAATTCTGATTCCTTAATTCAAAAGAATAGTGAAGAATAAGCGACACTAAAAACTTTAAAAAAAAACAACTTCTCAGGAAACACACAAAAATCACGACATAATGATGTGAGAAAACACACACACCGTCTCTTACAAATGTCATAGATTCTTAATAACTGAGCTGTATTTATCTATGTGTGTGAGTGAGAGAGAAAGAAAGAAATTGTGTGTGTGTGTGTGAGAGAGAGAGAAGAGAGAACAGAATATAAAAGACAGTATCCTCTTTAGTTTAAGTACTATAACACTATCCATAGCCCTTAAAGTAAAATCACACAATCCATAGTCTTAATGTTTTGATTCGTTTTGGCAGTTTTCTTTCGTATCTTCGTTTTATTCTAAAATCTATTTATTTCAGTCCAATAGGAGACATTCTATTTATAATTCAACACATCTGTTACCATTTTGGCATCATACTTTTTGACATACTTTCAACATTTGAGTAGTCTGGCTTGTCTGTCTCGTCTACATCTTTGTCTGTCTCGTCTACATCTGCCCTGTCTGTCTCGTCTACATCTTTGTCTGTCTCGTCTACATCTGCCCTGTCTGTCTCGTCTACGTCTGACTTGTCTGTCACGTCTACGTCTGACTTGTCTGCCTCGTCTACATCTGACTTGTTGTCACGTCTACATCTGACTTGTCTACCACGTCTACGTCTGACTTGTCTACCACGTCTACGTCTGACTTGTCTACCACGTCTACGTCTGACTTGTCTACCACATCTACATCTGACTTGTCTAACACGTCTACATCTGACTTGTCTAACACTTCTACATCTGACTTATCTACCACGTCTACATCTGACTTGTCTACCACGTCTAAGTCTGACTTTCTGCAACGTCTGTGTCTGACACGTTGGATGCTTGACATTAACATTCTTCAAATGCCTCACATCACGTCTGCTGCCTCTCCCTCTTTAAATACAAAATATTTTAAATAAATTTATAAACATTTTATTTATTTTAGTCACACACAACTGGGCACCAGTGTAGGTAGATCACACACAGCTAGACACCAGTGTAGCTAGATCGTGTAAAAATGGGAACCTGTGTAGCTAGATCGTGTAAAAATGGGCACCTGTGTAGCTAGATCGTGTAAAAATGGGCACCTGTGTAGCTAGATCGTGTCAAAATGGGCACCTGTGTAGCTAGATCACACACAACTCAGCACCAAATGTAGCTAGATCACACACAACTCAGCACCTAGTGTAGCTAGATCACACTAACTCAGCACCAAGTGTAGCTAGATCACACACAACTCAGCACCAAGTGTAGCTAGATCACACACAACTCAGCACCAAGTGTAGCTAGATCACACACAACTCAGCACCAAGTGTAGCTAGATCACACACAACTCAGCACCAAGTGTAGCTAGATCACACACAACTCAGCACCAAGTGTAGCTAGATCACACACAACTCAGCACCAAGTGTAGCTAGATCACACACAACTCAGCACCAAGTGTAGCTTGATCACACACAACTCAGCACCAAGTGTAGCTAGATCTTATCTACTACAGAGACGTTGCTTTAAAAAAAGAAAATGATTACGTCTTACGCGTCATGCATTACCATGAACCAATGATTTAAATTCTGCTAGCTCAGGCAATCCATTGCAAGCTATAAAAACACTAGGGAAGAAAGAGCATTTGTACAAATTTGTCCTATCATATGGAACGAGGAATATGCCTTTATCTTTGTGTCTTTCTGAGTATTTTATTAGATTATTTATTAGAGCATACATAACCTGCAACATAATTTAGCTGAATCATGTACAACTGGGCACCAATTTAGCTGGATTATGTACAACTAGGCACCAATTTAGCTGAATCATGCACAACTGGGCACCAATTTAGCTGAATCATGCACAACTGGGCACCAATTTAGCTGAATCATGAACATTTGGGCACCAATTCAGCTGGATTCTGTATGATGTATGATGAATCAGACACACCTGGGCACCTAGGTAGCTGGACCATAAACAAATGGGCACCTAGTGTAACTAGATCATAGACAGCAGGACATCTAGTGTATTTGAATCATTAACAACTGGGCATCTAGTGTAGTTGAATTATTAACAACTGGGCATCTAGTGTAGTTGAATCATAAACAACTGGGTATCAAGTGTAGTTGATTCATAAACAACTGGGCATCTAGTGTAGTTGAATCATAAACAACTGGGCATCTAGTGAAGTTGAATCATAAACAACTGGGCATCTAGTGTAGATGAATCATTAACAACTGGGCATCTAGTGTAGTTGAATCAATAACAACTGGGCATCTAGTGTAGTTGAATCGTTATTAAAATTTACTGCCTTTTCTATTCTCCGTAACCCTATTGCAATTTGTAGTTGTTTTTTTCCAAGATTACCTTTTTATTGGAAATAATATAGATCTACTATCAATGTTCAAAACTCTATATGATTTATTTTTTTTAGAGTTACAAATGACTATTTATTACAATATCCTAAATTCTAAGGATGAACCATGTCAGCTGTATATTGTATCGTGAGTCCATTACTGCCAAATGTAGAGAGAATATGGATTATTTTTTGTAAGTACGCGGTGGTTAGATTTATACGGAACTGTTGCTTAATTAATAGGCAGAGACAAGGATCGTCCAGGCGAAACCGGTGAATTGTTCTGTCATGATATAAAAACCCAGGTTTCTTATGTGTGCTTTAAATGGCTAGTATAATTTAGTGAGCGCACTTTGAGTTCTCTGGACCTCACTGTTCTAACCAAATCTGGACATCAAAGTAAGCCCACATACTCAGGTACTAATAATGTTGACATATATTTATTTGTAATTTGATCCAGTCTTTGTCTGGTAGCCATGAAGCTCTCCCGGGACTAACGGCCGCTGGAGAAATGAAGTGAGGTATTTGATGAACATCTACGTCTCAGAAATCAATGACAACATACACACTGGCTTGTTACATTCTGTATCGAATGAGCTGGACAGATGGACGATGACATTCTCACACGATAAATGAATTTGTCAAATCTGTAATTAAAAGTAACGTCAGACTTTTTTTTTTTATTCCATCATTGTTTTTATGGAAATAGAGCAATCCCAGTTTTAACAATGGAAAACGAAAAAGAAAGATAACTCTCAAAGCAAAGTTAAAAGGGGAGCTAGATGACAAACCGGTAGACTTAATTTGTTGTACCATTGCTATTGCAATGAAATGTTTTGCTATTTGTATCTCGTATTCTGAACATGATCAATAAGTGTAGCTGACTTTTGTTTGCCACATTTAGTATTCTGGTGACATTGGTCACAAAGAAAATATATTACATAATATAAATATCAATGTTATGTAAAGCATGGGACCTAATATGGCATGATCCAATTCTTTTCCTTATTCACAATAAGATCTAAACAAAAATATCTACAATATTCTTTTTAAGAAACAAAGCTTATATTAAGTGAAATTGCATCTATTATTTTGATTCAATTATGTAAATAATTTGTAATATATCTAGACTAACAGTAATACATTTGTGCCAATGGAAATATTTTTATTACTTTTTTTTGTTTAGCCCAATTTTCAGGTCCTATTAAGTTTTTTATGTGGCCCATACACTTGAATGAGTTTGACATGCCTGCTCTAGGGGAAGTAGATCTCTCCCTGCTCACACATGCACACGCAATTGACAGTAAGAACAGACTAATAGATTTAATTGAATAATTAAAAAATAATTTAATTAATATAGATCAGAAGAATATCTCGTGAATACAATAAAATAAACTAATTAAGTTTTGGGTGGACAAGAGAATATTTCACAAACTAATTGTAAATTATTTTCTCTATCGCTCGGGATTTTTGTGTGTGCTTTATTTAAATTGTACCGCTAGGAAAACTTTAGTAAACTTTTTTACGCAAGTATTCATCGACATCAAAGGGATGACATGGTCTTTAGGACGAACACTAAATGAATGTTCTTCTGATAGGTATGTATGGTTTTGAATTTTCGAGTAAAAGTTTACTTTCTAGCTTTCATTTAGTAAAAGCGAACGCTCGTCAAGAATCGATCTGCTAAAAATTCTTGAAAGATAATTGTTTTAAAATGTTTTTCTCACAATTAGATTACAAAGCATTGAATTGTATATTGTGAAAGTGATATGGAGCTACTTTCGATCATTGTAATCTAAATTAGTAATTTTTTTTCAAGCTTAATTGTGTATGACTGAATGACGTCTGTACGTCTGCTATTCGTTGTCAAATAACAGTTCATCGACTTTAAATTCCATCACGCTAATTGTTACCTAAACTCCAGGCATATAGGCGAGGCATATAGGCAAGTCTTGCATTCCAGAGACATTTGTTCAATACGAAATCTATATCCATAATTGTTTCACATTTTTAGATTTCTGTACATATCAAAAGACGTTACTCTATCACATTGTCAGTTCTATAGAAGCGATTTTTTACTAAGCTTATATGAACTCACCCTGTCTGTCTGTCTGTATGGTAAAATGTTTGTACTAATACCCAATGTAGGATAAAAATGAAATTTTGCACAATTATTTCTTTTACCCGACAACACAAGAATCAATAACAAAATTAACCAATCATCTAATAAAATTGGTATTTAATCATTTTATTTGGTATCTTGAACAAGGGAAAGAAATCGTACTTGACACACATGGTGGTATAAATTGAATTAGTCCCCCCCTGAGGACTCTTGAGCTCTGAGTGAACATTGTTTTAATGCATTTAAAAAACCAAGATACCTCCTTATTCACTCCCATTTCACAACTGGTCCAGACAAGTGATAGGATCATAGCGCATTGAGACAAGTGATAGGATCTTAGCGAATTGAGACAAGTGATAAGATCATAGCGCATTGAGACAAGTGATAGGATCACAGCGCTTTGATACAAGTGATAGGATCATAGCACATTGAGACAAGTGATAGGATCAAAACTCATTGAGACAAGTGATAGGATCACAGCTCATTGAGACAAGTGATAGGATCATAGCGCATTGAGACAACTGATAGGATCATAGCGCATTGAGACAACTGATAGGATCATAGCGCATTGAGACAAGTGATAGGATCATAGCGCATTGAGACAAGTGATAGGATCATAGCGCATTGAGACAACTGATAGGATCATAGCGCATTGAGACAAGTGATAGGATCTTAGCGAATTGAGACAAGTGATAAGATCATAGCGCATTGAGACAAGTGATAGGATCACAGCGCTTTGATACAAGTGATAGGATCATAGCACATTGAGACAAGTGATAGGATCAAAACTCATTGAGACAAGTGATAGGATCACAGCTCATTGAGACAAGTGATAGGATCATAGCGCATTGAGACAACTGATAGGATCATAGCGCATTGAGACAACTGATAGGATCATAGCGCATTGAGACAAGTGATAGGATCATAGCGCATTGAGACAAGTGATAGGATCATAGCGCATTGAGACAAGTGATAGGATCATAGTGCATTGAGACACGTGATAGGATCATAGCGAATTGAGTAAGCTTAAAGCTAAACGAAAACAATTAGTAAAAATATTTCTAATCGCACAAATTTATAATGTTTGTGTGCAATGGTTCCAGATAGACAGGGTACAATCAAGCCCACATTTACAACGAACAGTGCGCACTCAAGCTCACATAATGTACTATCAAGCCCATATAGACAATGAACAGTGTGCAATCAGACCAGATACACAATGAACAGTGTGCAATCAGACCAGATATACAATGAACAGTGTGCAATCAGACCAGATACACAATGAACAGTGTGTAATCAGACCAGATACACAATGAACAGTGTGCAATCAGCCCAGATATACAACGAACAGTGTGCAATCAGACCAGATACACAATGAACAGTGTGTAATCAGACCAGATACACAATGAACAGTGTGCAATCAGACCAGATATGCAATGAACAGTGTGCAATCAGACCAGAAACAAAAAAATCTTAAACCGTTTGAATAATTAAGTTAAAAATAGTGTAAAATGTCGCCTCCCTTACTAAATATTCTCTAGTGTTTTTTTTTTTACTATAAATAGTAAATAGTTGTAAAAATAGTGTATTTTTATGAAAAAATAGCTTGCATAGTTAATTTTAAAAATTTAATTTTTCTCTTTCAGAAAAGAAAAAAATTGCCGTTGCATCAAAACTTTGAAAGGTCTAAAATATCATGATGTCGATTTTAAATATTTTTTCTAGTTTACGAGATCTAAACGGGACGGACGGACCACACAAAACTAATAGCATCTATTCCCCCATTTTGGGCCGCTAAAAAAGTTACATCTAGGCTACAAAGACAACAAACAGTGTGCAATCAAGCCCACACAGACTACAATGTCATCAAATCCAATCCATAGGGACTAGGAACACGATGTCATCAACCAAACATGGCCAAGAGACGTTTCATTAAAGTAGGTGTCAGAATGCAAACGTTGTAAAATGTATTCCATAAATATAACTAGTGGGTCGGCAGTTCAAGATCTTTATCTATTCTGTTTTCCATTAGCTATTAGATCTAGATCAACATTCAACAACCACAGAGAAGTTTTAAATTCAAATTAGTTTCTGATTATTATTTTTATATTTTGTTAGAGACGAAGTGTTCAAATCACTTTAGCAGATGCAAACTCAATCATTCTGTCATGTTGTGTCTATAGGTTCTGCAAGGTTGTCATTACTTCACTACCTATCAAATGTTTCCTAATGGCGTCTCAAATAGCCTCTGACAACAAGTCCAAATCCTGGTCTTCACGTAGGGCTCAGACATTGAGTCCGGCGGAACAGTTTTCACTACTAGGAAAAGGGGCGAAGGTAAGTAACTGGCGCCTAAACGAGTAAGTTTCGGACAGAAGGGTCTCGTTAGCCACTGGCTACCCACCTAGGAGGAGCAAAACTCTGAATTGTGTGGGCGACATCGTTCCGATCACAGCTAATGTCCAGGCATTCATCTCATGAAATGATCCATTGTCGTTTCGCGACTGAAAGAGGTCATATATATGCCTATAGGTTCGCTTAAGAATTTTACAGAACTGAAGACCTTTTTTAACATTCATCTTTAATGTACTAAAGACTAAAATAGAGAAGAGATAAAACAAACGATAACATTAGTAGATTTATTGTAAAGTCTTTCAACGTAATCATATAGTTAAGAATTCAAATGTAAATATTTTTTTTGATAAATTTGTCAATTGCCAAAGTGTACTGTGAAAGTTGCCAAGATGTTTGTATCGATTTCTCAAGATCTAATTAAGTGTTTTGCTATTCCCTCATACCTTTCCAGTAGAAAAGAAACACAGTCTAATCGCTTCAAGAAGACAACTTATTGCCAAACACACAGTCTCATGTCAGCATCAAAATGGAAAGAGAATTGCTTTAAAGATTAGAGTATAGGTGCCAGACACACAAACAAAAATTTATTTTCAACTTGACTGCGCAGAGCTGTACCCGCCTTCACACGCGTGAGAAAAAAAAAACGTGCCAAAAGGAAAGGAAAAAAACAACAAAGTCGATGTATTGATGAAAAGAACAGTAAACAAATCCAATATGATTTCAGCACCATTCTCTACATTGTACATCAGGTTGTTAGTACAAGTACTCTGGTGTCAGATCATCACTTGTTTCAAAAGTGTTTTTCTATGATTTAATGACATGTCATACTGCTACGAATTAAAACCATGCCACATTCCTCGTCCCATAGGCTAGGACAAATTTGTACAAATACTCCTTCTTCCCTAGTGCTATTAGAGCATGGAATGGGTTGCCTGAGCTAGCCAGGAAAACCAGTGACTTGGCAGAATTTAGGTCATTGGTTAATTTGCATGACTAAATGCATGACGCGTAGGACGTAATCATCTTCTTTTTTGAAGTAACGTCTGTATTATATAAGATAAGATAACATAGTGATATGATTGAATGACATGTTTAGGGTTTAGTTGATAAATCACTTAATGTCATACAACTTAATTAATAAATGACTTTTAAAAAATGTCAGTTTCTATGCACACTAAGAAACAGAAACAACAGAATCCATTAGTTTTCATTTAGAAAAACAGATTGTTACGTCTCTCCATGCTGGTTCAGAGAAATCACGTGATCGTTTCTGAATATCTCCGAGTGCGTTTTTTATCCATTTGATGGACACTCTGATTAACACAACAAGTATAAACTAGAAAGCACAGGTTTTTATCTCTAGTAAACACACGTTTTTATCTCTAGTAAACACACATCAGCATTAGGAACAAATCCAGCAATGCAAACATTGCGAAAACTCTTGACATTTAGGAGTCTACCATCCACAATAGATTTGTCGCTCGGTCGTCAGTCCGCCTGGTTTCGCCACACCGCCTGATTGTCACACATTCTGGCGTCTGACCAATCCCTCAGCTGCACATACCCGCCTCCCTTTTCGCAACCCCCTCCTTCCATTCAAAGCTTGACCTAAAAGCATATCTCTTTGTTGCCCACTCAAGTTGATTAGCGCATCTCCCCCTGTTCAGTACATTACGCATTCCACTAGAGGAAGTGTCAAGACGTTTGCACATATTTTTAATAGATGAGTTCAGCTCCGAGACCTTTACACTGTATCATCACAACCTGGGACAGTAACATAGAAACAATGTACTTGGAGAGGCGTCACTAGTCCCACCCACCAGCCCCACCCTCCATCCATAAAACGAACAGCAAATAATGCACACTGTAGATTCTTCGTAAACTTAAGAGCCTTGAAAAAACATTTGCTTTCTTCCTCCAGAAGCAGTAGCCTCGGTTTCATCTGACTGATTTTGACCGGGGTAAAGTGATAAATAGGCATGGGGATCCTGACTGGTTTTGTCTAGGGATAGAGTGATAAATAGGTATGAGGATCCTGACCGGTTTTGTCTGAGGTAGAGTGATAAATAGGTATGAGAATCCTGACTGGTTTTGTCTAGGGATAGAGTTATAAATAGGCATGAGGATTCTGACCGGTTTGTCTGAGGTAGGATAATAAATAGGCATGAGGATCCTGACTGGTTTTGTCTAGGGATAGAGTTATAAATAGGCATGAGGATCCTGACTGGTTTTGTCTGAGGTAGAGTGATAAATAGGCACGAGGATCCTGACTGGTTTTGTCCGGGGTAGAGTGATAAATAGGCATGAGGATCCTGACTGGTTTTGTCTAGGGATAGAGTGATAAATAGGCATGAAGATCCTGACCGGTTTTGTCTAGGGATAGAGTGATAAATAGGCATGAGGATCTTGACTGGTTTTGTCTGAGGTAGAGTGATAAATAGGCATGAGGATCCTGACTGGTTTTGTCTAGGGATAGAGGGATAAATAGGCATGAGGATCTTGACTGGTTTTGTCTAGGGATAGAGTGATAAATAGGCATGAGGATCCTGACTGGTTTTGTCTAGGGATAGAGTGATAAATAGGCATGAGGATCCTGACTGGTTTTGTCCGGGGTAGAGTGATAAATAGGCATGAGGATCCTAACTGGTTTTGTCTAGGGATAGAGTGATAAATAGGCATGAGGATCTTGACTGGTTTTGTCTAGGGATAGAGTGATAAATAGGCATGAGGATCCTGACTGGTTTTGTCTAGGGATAGAGTGATAAGTAGGCATGATTATCCATGCTACGTAAGATCTACTAAAAACATCATCGAGCCAGGTTCTTCCTCTCTCTGGTCGAAGGACAGAAAACTGAAGTGCTAGGACGTAGGCTGAGAATTGTACAAAAACTCCTACCAAGAAAGACGTAGGCTGAGAATTGTACAAAAACTCCTACCTAGAAAGACGTAGGCTGAGAATTGTACAAAAAACTCATACCTAGAAAGACGTAGGCTGAGAATTGTACAAAAACTCCTACCTAGAAAGACGTAGGCTGAGAATTGTACAAAAACTCCTACCTAGAAAGACGTAGGCTGAGAATTGTACAAAAACTCCTACCTAGAAAGACGTAGGCAGAGAATTGTACAAAAAACTCCTACCTAGAAAGACATTCCAATGCACAAAGACTTGCTGCTCTATTGGATCAGAAAATGTCGTGGTACAATTTTTTGTGAGACATTCTTTTCAAGTCATTTAAAATATTTCATATTTCATTACCAAAAAAAAAAACAAAACCTTTTTTTTGTTGAGCTTAAAGGTGGTCGTAATAACACATGCGCCTACCTGGCATACATGCAAAATAAGATTAGGCACCAGCTTGCTTTAACATAGAAGGGAGCATCTGGCATCAGGCGGCTTCCGAAAGAGACAGCTGAGGATTTATTACAAGGCAGCGGAATACACATTTGAGACCAAAAGGAAATCTACAATCGTGGACAGACGTAGATGGCGGAAAGAGAACCTGAAGCGACCCCCGGCAGACAACGTTTATGTCTGCGCTGTATGTGGCAAAATATGTAGATCACAAATAGGGCTTCGTAGTTATGTAAAATACTTTACGCCTCTTAAATTTCCAGACTCAAAGATAAACCTTTTTATAATATCAAGTGTAGAGTCTTGTAATGCATTAATTGTGATCTAACATATGCAAATTGCAATTAGGAAGTGATTTCGCCATTGTAATTTAAATGCTACACAATGATATTTGTATAAGAGCTATTTAGAAATGGAATAATAGTGACAAAAAATGTTGATAAAGTAATTTGTTTTTAATAATGCAAAATACAATTAACAAAGCAAGAAATCAACAAAACGACATACCAACAAATATTTACACAAATGATTTTTTTTCTTGAATGTTTATCTTTTAAAGTTTTTCTGAGCCCTACATACGTTTTTTTTAAATACATGAACTCTGTACTTTATTTTCTTTCCAATTGGATTATCTTATCTTATCTTATATATTACAGACTTTACTTCTACAGTGGAAATATTTACATCCTACGCATCTCGTGTCAATCTAGTCATGCATGTTAATTAATTACTTAAAATCTGCTAAGTCGTTGGTTTTCCTGGCTGATTTCGGCAACCCATTCCATTCTCTAATGGCACTAAGAAAGAAGGAGCACTTGTGGGAAATTGTTCAAGCACATAGAATAAGAACTGTAAGAAAACCATTAACCAATGTCTTTGTTCCTTCTTCCTTTCAGACCCACGACACAGGTATGACCACTACGGACCTCTACAGACACAGGTATGACCACTACGGACCTCTACAGACACAGGTGTGACCACTACGGACCACTACAGACACAGGTTTGACCACTTAGCACAGTCTAATTCTTTATTTTATAACATCCTTTGTAATGATTCATGATTTGATTATTGATACATTTTAATACATTTTTTGCAATAATAATTGATACAATCTTTCGTTCCTTTTCCCAAGCCACACATGTATGTGAATGATATTTAGCCAAGACATTGCTCTGCCTCGGGTGAACACAGACTTAGGGTCGTGGCCTCTGAAAATGTCACTTAGTTGTCATCATTAAAGCTAAAGAAACAAAAGCAAGTTTTGAAATGGAATCTATCGATCGGCGTCATAATAACATCTTTTGCTATTTACAGCCACAGAATAATTTTGTAAAGACAGTAAATTGTGAACAAAGTAATACATACAAAAACAACAACATTAGAATGACCAGTTCAATGTCACAGAGAGAGAGAGAGAGAGAGAGAGAGAGAGAGAGAGAGAGTGTGTTACAAAGAAGAAAGAGGAAGAGAAAAATTACTTTGTCTCTAAGTAGTTAAATTAAATACCTTAAGGGTTGGGGCAACTATCATTATTTTACGTCCAGAAGGGAAATACGAAAGATCTTATTATATTAGGGCAATTTCTACATTTAATTCACTGATAGAGTATACTATCGTCAGAGTTCGAGGAATCGTTGTCATGAAAACGTGAAAACAAAACTTCGGTCCTTTCAATACCCTCCCCCATGTAATTAGATAGTTTAATTGCAGGCGATATTAAGCTTTTAGTTATAACTGTTCTATGATGAGGGTTGGAGATTCTCTGAAAATAAAAAAAAAACTCGCCCAAAACACTGAACCAAATGTAGAACAAATCTTAATAGTCATAACTTGAAAAGTCTGTCAAGAAAATTCACCATTTCAACTGCGTGGTGTTGTATGCATAATTCTTTTTGCGTATCAGAGCCAGCGAGAATTAAAATGGTTTGAATTTCGCGTTCACTAAAATCAGCAGAGAAACGAAACCGTTGTAAATGAGTCAACAATGGTGACTCCACTATATTGTGGTAACATGATTGACAAAACAATGGCGACTTCACTATATTTTGTTAACTTGACAGACGAAACAATGGTGACTCCACTATACTGTGGTAACGTGACAGACGAAATAATTTTAACTCTACTATATTGTGGTCACGTGACAGACGCAACTAAATTCTCACAACCTTACGTTTTCTTACTTGATATTTCGTCTGGCGTCCATCATAAAGCCTCCATTAAACACTGTACTGGGATCACGTACACCAAACGGTATTGCTTGGGTCGTAACGTCGTCTCTAACTACAAGGGCGGAGATCATGAACAGTCCAGATTGAGATCCCCAAAGCCTCATGATGGATGTATTCTTTGGACTCCCAGTGGATCTCACATCTCCTTGGTTTAGACAAGCAATAGACGAGTCAACAATTTTCTAAAAGCGAAGTTTTCTTTCTTGGTCAAACTTGAAGATCATCGACGTCGACTCTCTGAAAACAAAAAACATTAAATAACTTTTGAAACAAGTGCTAACCAACTAGGGGGAGTGGGGAGGGAGATGAAAGGGCCGTAGCCAAAGGGCCGCCGATTCCAGAATGTCCCTAAAGGCAATCATGCACAGGATTTGTTGTATTTTTTAAAGCCCAAAACATTTTTTCTTTAAAAAATGCATGAAAAAAAGTTACATTTTCCAATAATTAAGCCAATTTTGATACCGATTTTTAATATGTTTAAAATTTCAGCTTATCTCGTTTATCAAGACTTTCTTTGTTTCATAGACTAGAATCAGTAATATTAGTAAATTAGCAAGGTTACCTCAAACTTTATTAATTTAATTTCCAAATTGCTAACATGCAGAGTTATTTCTCCATTAGTCCTCAAATGTTTTTTCCTGGAGTGGAACAGAATTAATAGAGGGATGTTTGAGCAATATATATATAACCTTTGACATTGCGGAGATTACACATGTGTGACATTATAGTCCGACAGAGTTCATGGACATACCACTTGATTGAAATTATGATAAACGCGAAACAATAGTCGCAGTATTTACATAGGATACTTCATAATAATTGAATATTTACTTACAACTATGGCAACTTTTTATAGGCACTTCATAAAAACATATACTACGACTTACACTAGTATTCATCAACCCAGGGGACTAATACAAATTCAATTGTAACTACCACTGTTCAACACAAAGGTCGTATTAGACCCTGTAATTGGTCCTCACGGTCACAACAATTTATAACAAGTATAACAATTAATAACAAATATAACAATTTATAACAAATATAACAATTTATAACAAGTATAACAATTTATAACAAGTATAACAATTAATAACAAATATAACAATTTATAACAAATATAACAATTTATAACAAGTATAACAAGTATAACAATTTATAACAAATATAACAATTTATAACAAATATAACAATTTATAACAAATATAACAATTTATAACAAGTATAACAAGTATAACAAGTATAACAAGTATAACAATTTATAACAAATATAACAATTTATAACAAATATAACAATTTATAACAAGTATAATAATTTATAACAAATATAACAATTTATAACAAGTATAACAATTTATAACAAGTATAACATTTATAATAAGTATAACAATTAATAACAAATATAACAATTTATAACAAGTATAACAATGTCCGGAAGGCGTGGTAGTTAAGTAGTAAAGCACTTGGCTTCTGAATCAGTGGTCCCGAGTTTGAATCCTGGTGAAGCCTGAGATCCACCCAGCTCTAATGGGCGCCTGACATTGTCAGGCCACATGGCCTCCTCCAGTCGTAACGACTATGGTTCATCTCGTACAGCACTTTTTCAAGTGACTGTGGAGGCCCTACTTTGCAGAGACACTCCCGTCCACTTAGTAGGTAGAGGAGCCAGCTATTTTTCGTATGGAACGCTTTTCCTCCAGAGCTGAGGCCCATAATTTTTACGCTGTCCATAGCTTTCTTGGTCACCATCTCCACGTAGTGTAGTCTAGGGCTATGTCTTACTAATGGCCAGTATCAATGTCCACTTGGCTACATGACACCCTCGTTAACCGTGTACCACAGAAACAGATGACTTTTACATTATTTTCCATATAGACCAGAAGGTCTAAAAGGGGAACTTTACTATTTTTTTTGTCCGATACTATTAATTAACATATTAGAGGTTGTCTATATATTGAGGTTGTCATTTAATAGAGGTTGTCAATATATCTCATCTAAAGAGACTGTTACATGTGAGCAGATGTACAGCTTATTAAGATGCATTTGTACTAGACCGTGTAGCTATTTCATTTCACTGAACGATAAAGTGAATTTGAACAATTTTTCTCAAATAGAAAAATAATTTATGTATGAATGTATGGTACGTAAAATGTTTTACATATTTCGGATGTTCCTTCAGAGTTGAAGATAGTTTACTTCCTAGTCCAAACCTCCCGCAGGACGACGGGGGATGGAAGCGGGCAGGGTTTGAACCCTCGACTGTCGATAAATCCGTCCAGTCCAGCACGCAAACCGCACGACCAGGCAGCCATCCATGATATCTCTCAAGGGTTGTAAATAGTCCAGCATACTGATTAGCGATTCGAGGGACCATACTTCTTTATAAAGAAATTCCAAAGGCTGTTTCGTAGACTATTTGTCAATTAGGTTTGCATTCTTCTGACCAATCTTTTCCAACTAACCTAGTCACTTCCTCCTACGCACTCTGGATGGTACTAGATCTACAGAGACTATATGATAGACTATCTCTCATCTGTTCTGTTTCCTTGCTTGTCTTCCCGTGACGAAAGTAAAGTCCCTTTTGATTGTTCCTTGTCGTCACATTAACTGTCATGAATTTTGCCAGGACACAAATAGCATCAGATAAACAAGTTAGACGCAGCACTCTGGGCGGGAACAAATGTTATTCATTTTCTTGACCGAATTTTGGCCCTTCGCACTTAATACTGTCATCTATTTCGTCATCCACACCAAGTTGTGTCCCTTGTTTTAAATCAATACAGGCTGTCTCTATTATCTCCCCTGTCTGATGGAACATGTCTTCTTAGTCCTGCGATGACAACAGTTGTTTCATGCCGAGCAAATGTCTTGTTTACATCTGAATCTCGCATGACATCATTCAATTTGGTTGTTGTTGCTCTAACCGCGTGATCTGAACGTCTTTAAACCACTACACCAACAGCATGCGCTTTATAGAAAAATTGTGAATCTATCAAATATGTTTCTAATGCACCTACAACATTATAAAAAAATAATTCTATTTGTAATTATTTGTATTTGTCAGAGCTGGAAACTGCAACTTCTAGAATGTGCTATAAAGAGATAAGGATAAGGTTTAGGTGTAGAGTAGGACATTGTAGGAAATACTTAATATTAATTATCTTCTGTTTTGAAGGAACGCCTGTAATTTATTTGCTCGAAACCGTGCAGGGTGCTAGTAAAACTATGAGGAAAAAAAACAACAAGAAAATTAAAAAAAAACTTTTTTTTAAAACCAAAGCTGATATCATACTTACTTGTATCAATTAGTTTGAATCAGTCATGTAATTAAATTTGTAATAGGTCTAGACTAACAATAAAATACCATTTTAAAAAATTAACAAAAAAGGGGAACGACCTTAATTCGAACTCATGGCTCAAGCCTTCTCAGAGAGAGAGAGAGAGAGAGAGAGAGAGAGAGAGAGAGAGAGAAATGATGAAAAAAATGAGATGGAGATATTTTTATAACAACTTGAAATTTCTGTATAAAATTCTCTTTCATTTTTTTGTCAGTTCTATTCTTTGAGCATTCCACAAACAGATTGGACAGACATATCAACATGGAAATAGACTGAAAGTTTGAAAGTCAAGCCATTGTCGAGAGCATAAATAATTGATAGGTTAACCTGCAAGAAAACGTTCATTGTGAAAGCTTGTTCCTCCATAAAAAAACACCTATGTATCATAACATAATTAAACACCAATGTATCCTGACACCAATGTATCCTGACACTAATAAAGTTTTTTTTTAAATCTATGTGCGTGATCGTCTCTTGGTTGACATAGAGAGCAAACTAGAGATAGCAGCCATATCATGGGCGTAGCCAGGGGGGTGTTTGGGGTTCAACCCCTTCCCCCCCCCCCGGAAATGAAATCCCCTGGAGGGGGGTGTCAGAATTTAGTGACTGATCTTTTGCTTTAAGTTTGTTTATTTTAGGTGAAATTTTAATATTAAACCATCACTTGCCTTAGCACAGCCAAAGGGGTTTTCAGTTTAAAACCCCCTACCAGGGGGTTTTGAGAGATTTGAGTTTGAAACCCCCTAACAAGGGGTTTTGAGTTTGAAACCCCCATACCAGGCGATTTTGAGTTTAAAACCCGCTAGCTGGGGGTTTTGAGTTTGAAATCCCCTACCAGGGAGTTTTGAGTTTGAAACCCACTACCAACGGGTTTTGAGTTTAAAACCCCGTACCAGGGGGATTTGCATTTAAATCCCCCTCTTCTATAAAACAAACAAAAAAATGCAAACGACAATCCCAAAATTCCAAGAGCACATCTAAGGAAGATTTTGATTTTAAACCCCTCTCCAAAATTTACGATAAACCCCTCTTCAATATAAAAAAGCAAATTACAAACTCAAAATTGTATGAGCAAAGCTAAAGGGTTTTGAGTTTAAACCCCTCTTCAGCTGGGTTTGAAGCTAAAAATACCTCTTCAATATTAAAAAAAAACAATTACGCACTCAAAATGCTATGAGCATAGCCAAAGGTTTTTTTTTAGTTTAAACCCCCTACCAGCGGGGTTTGAAGCTAAAAAATAAATCTTCAAAATAAAAAAAAATAAATTCGCAATCAAAATGCAATGAGCTTAGCCAAGCCTATTGGGTGTTTTGAGTTTAAATTTCCCTTCAGAGGGGGTTTGATGCTAATAATACCTCTTCAATATAAAAAAAAAAAAGCAAATTGCACATAAAATTCTTTGAGCGTAGCCAAGCCAATGGGGGTTTTGAGTTTCAACCCCTACTCCAAATGGCTTTTTTAAAAGTTTAAAACCCCTCAAGATAGTTTGAGTTTAAAATCCCCCTACAGAGCGTTTTAAGGTTGAAAGCCTCTCTCTTCAATATTATTTCTAAAGCAAACTACAGTCACCAAATTCTATGACCGTAGCTAAATGTGGTTTTGAATTTAAAAAAACAAAACAACTGCAGATATATTTTAGCTCAAAACCCCCCAACAGATGATTTTGACGATAAAACTTCCCTTTTCAATGTAACATCTAAAGCAAAATAGTCACCTAATTCCAACATCGCAGTCAAGAGAAGTTACACGTCTACCAGTGTATGGGTTCCATTAATAAAGTGCAATGAAATTGAAAAGCACTAAATGTGGCTCTACAAAGATAGCTAGGACGGATTTTAGGAGTCAGTTATAGAGATCGGGTCTAAATCAAGGAAATCCTATACCGAACTGGGAGTTGACCCCTTAGTAAGATTGTGACAGAGCGTCGCATGAGGTTTGCGGGACCTGTTCTCCGACAAAATGAATTAAGCATAAGAGTTGCGATGACATCCTAGTACAACTTGGCGCCACACTTTCATGGAGGTCCTCAGAGCAGGTGGGAAGAGGCTTCAGACATTGCCAGTGACAGATTTTTGTGGAAACAGCTTGCCAGTAAATGCGCGAACGGCGCGGGAGGGTCTAAGTCAGTAAGAATAGCACATAAGGTTTTTGAAATAAAATTTTTTAATACCAGGATAATGCACTGTAGATATCTCAGAATATCATTTTGTTGGCTTTCTAAACCAGAAATAATGCTTGGCGGCGGGGCTCTCAGCGCTCCCCCAGACCTCTTGCAGGCAAGGGCGAAGAGTCTACAAGTTTTTCACTAAATCCAGGAAGAACCTATTCTAGGGCACAATAAACGTCTTCCAAAAGAATGTAGGATCAGAATGTAATAGAGATTAATTATGCACACACACACACACACACACACACACATCCATCCATACAAAAACACACACACACACACACACACACACATATATATATATATATATATATATAGCTTTTTTTTCGGTTGGGGGGAAATCCTGGCTACGCCCATGAGCCATACAGTACGAAAAGAGAGAATTATTGACAACACAGTTTATGAACTTGTTGGTGCTACGTTATAGATCTATTTTGCCCAAACCAAAATTGGAGTAATTAAATTGTGCTTTTTTTGTTAGTGTGTTTTAAAAGATATTTGAAACACTTGCGTGTAAAGAAAAAGAGATAAAACTCCTGACACTGAGCCCACTCATTACAACCAGGAGTCTATTTTGTTATCTGGTTAGTTCAATGAGTGACGTTGTAGTTACGGAAGCAGAAGACCTTTTCTGTTGTCTGAGAGTTGGCGGAAGGAGATCGAAACAGACACATGTAACAATGGCGTTAGCTGTAAGGCAATGGTGACACTGAGTACTAGTACCTAGCAGTGGCCGTATTTGATAGTACTGTGAGGCAATGGTGACACCCAGTACTAGTACCTAGCAGTGGCAGTACTCGATAGAACTGTGAGGCAATGGTAACACTCAGTACTAGTAACTAACAGTGGTAGTACTCGATAGAACTGTCAGGCAAAGATGACACTCAGTACAAGTACCTAGCAGTGGCAGTACTCGATAGAACTGTGAGGCAAAGGTGACACTCTGTACTAGTACCTAGCAGTGGCAGTACTCGATAGAACTGTGAGACAATGTTGACACTCAGTACTAGTACCTAACAGTGGTAGTACTCGATAGAACTGTGAGGCAAAGGTGACACTCAGTACAAGTACCTAGCAGTGGCAGTACTCGATAGAACTGTGAGGCAATGGTGACACTCAGTACTAGTACCTAGCATTGACAGCACTCGATAGAACTGTGAGGCAATGGTAACACTCAGTACTAGTACCTAGCAGTGGCAGTACTCGATAGAACTGTGAGGCAATGGTGACACTAAGTACTAGTACCTAGCAGTGGTAGCACTCGATAGAACTGTGAGGCAATGGTGACACCGAGTACTAGTACCTAGCAGTGGTAGCACTCGATAGAACTGTATTACGTTAGAAGTGTACACTGTGACACAGAAGTCGAGAATTTGCTGAGTTTTGAAATCCACTTTTGTCATTGAATCTGTTGTTTACATACATCTCATTATTTGAGTCGCTGTGTCGTGGAATTGATAAGTTCTAGATTGACACCTTGTGGTGACATAGTTACTATGTTTGTGTAACGTTGTAAGAATGTGTTCCCAACACTGATTGAGTGTGCTACTGTCCAAGTCTCTTTCGTCAGTTCATGTGTCGTTCTAGTTGAATAAAGACCTGTTTTAGGTTACTCTTCAGTGCTCCTTTATTTCTTATTACACAGCAGAATGTTGTGTTCTTCTGAATGGTAACGTGATGATCAATGGATTACTTTTTTAACAAACTTATTCAAGATTCTCTTCGCCTTCCATGGAAATTGATTTTCTTTCTAAAAAACTGTTGCGTAGGTTGGAAAGCAATACACACATATGCACACGTGACATGTATACTGAACATACATACACAGCACAAACACAGAATTTAAGAGGTATATATATATGACCATCAATAAAAACGTATCGTGGATACTTTATAAATATTCATTAGATCAAGTGACGTGACATTCATCCTCTTAGTAGTGAACATTGGACTGCCACTCAGTACAAACAGGACAGCGACCAGCTCGTGTTAACGCCAACTAAATGTTTCTGAAGTGTCTCGTTTTAAAACTATGTAACAGTATGAGATGCACTACAATGACCCCAGGCCCGTACATCTTACTTTACCTATTACGCGCATTTTCTATTTAAGCTCAAATACTATCCAAGTTTAAAACAATTTGGAAGGAATGGTATTTTTAAAATCCTTCACATATATTGATTGTCATGATCAGGGCTGGTCATAAATCACTGCAACTTATGCGGTCGCAGTGGGCCCCGCGCTTTTATAGGCCCCGCGCTAATTCTATGTGTAATTATTAATAGAAAAATATATACAAAAAATTTTTGGAAATGTCTTGCACTAATTAAAATCTCCTGAAAATTTATAAAAATGTCATGAAAAATAGACAAAATTATCATTTGTGTGTGCCATTCATTATGGAAAACGAGATATCCACGAGACGATGCTAAGAATGAGAACTCCAGAAAATAATTTGAGAAATAGGAAATAGTTAGCCAAGTTTCACTTTCAGACCAGAGTGTGATAGAAATGAATAAAATAGACAAAAATATCATCCTATGAGTGGATGTGTTTGTGTGTTTGTGTGTGTGTCTGTGCTTAAATAGTAATTTATCAAATTATTTCATATTGAAGTTTCATATTGACTTTTATTTAGTTCTTTAATATGTATTGTAAAAAAAAAAGAAAAATATCTCTATCTATCAATACGTGCATCGGACTATATATATATATATATATGCACACACACACACTCCAGTATCTTTTAGTATGTATACTAAGTGTCTTTCAATCCCCAATTTCAAAAGTCTTCTCCATTCAAACATTTCACTGTAAGAAACTTTCTTCTTGAGTTTGTTTGTGGTCGTGATTGAGAAGTGGTAGGTGTGGCTGTGTGTAGAGTCTTTCACCTCCTAGTACTGGAGAAGTGGTAGGTGTGGCTGTGTGTAGAGTCTTTCACCTCCTAGTACTGGAGAAGTGGTAGGTGTGGCTGTGTGTAGAGTCTTTCACCTCCTAGTACTGGAGAAGTGGTAGGTGTGGCTGTGTGTAGAGTCTTTCACCTCCTAGTACTGGAGAAGTGGTAGGTGTGACTGTGTGTAGAGTCTTTCACCTCCTAGTACTGGAGAAGTGGTAGGTGTGACTGTGTGTAGAGTCTTTCACCTCCTAGTACTGGAGAAGTGGTAGGTGTGGCTGTGTGTAGAGTCTTTCACCTCCTAGTACTGGAGAAGTGGTAGGTGTGGCTGTGTGTAGAGTCTTTCACCTCCTAGTACTGGAGAAGTGGTAGGTGTGACTGTGTGTAGAGTCTTTCACCTCCTAGTACTGGAGAAGTGGTAGGTGTGGCTGTGTGTAGAGTCTTTCACCTCCTAGTACTGGAGAAGTGGTAGGTGTGGCTGTGTGTAGAGTCTTTCACCTCCTAGTACTGGAGAAGTGGTAGGTGTGACTGTGTGTAGAGTCTTTCACCTCCTAGTACTGGAGAAGTGGTAGGTGTGACTGTGTGTAGAGTCTTTCACCTCCTAGTACTGGAGAAGTGGTAAGTGTGACTGTGTGTAGAGTCTTTCACCTCCTAGTACTGGAGAAGTGATAGGTGTGACTGTGTGTAGAGTCTTTCACCTCCTAGTACTGGAGAAGTGGTGGGTGTGGCTGTGTGTAGAGTCTTTCACCTCCTAGTACTGGAGAAGTGATAGGTGTGACTGTGTGTAGAGTCTTTCACCTCCTAGTACTGGAGAAGTGGTAGGTGTGACTGTGTGTAGAGTCTTTCACCTCCTAGTACTGGAGAAGTGGTAGGTGTGACTGTGTGTAGAGTCTTTCACCTCCTAGTACTGGAGAAGTGATAGGTGTGACTGTGTGTAGAGTCTTTCACCTCCTAGTACTGGAGAAGTGGTAGGTGTGGCTGTGTGTAGAGTCTTTCACCTCCTAGTACTGGAGAAGTGATAGGTGTGACTGTGTGTAGAGTCTTTCACCTCCTAGTACTGGAGAAGTGGTAGGTGTGACTGTGTGTAGAGTCTTTCACCTCCTAGTACTGGAGAAGTGGTAGGTGTGACTGTGTGTAGAGTCTTTCACCTCCTAGTACTGGAGAAGTGGTAGGTGTGACTGTGTGTAGAGTCTTTCACCTCCTAGTACTGGAGAAGTGATAGGTGTGGCTGTGTGTAGAGTCTTTCACCTCCTAGTACTGGAGAAGTGGTAGGTGTGACTGTGTGTAGAGTCTTTCACCTCCTAGTACTGGAGAAGTGATAGGTGTGGCTGTGTGTAGAGTCTTTCACCTCCTAGTACTGGAGAAGTGATAGGTGTGTGGCTGTGTGTAAAGTCTTTCACCTCCTAGTACTGGAGAAGTGGTAGGTGTGACTGTGTGTAGAGTCTTTCACCTCCTAGTACTGGAGAAGTGATAGGTGTGACTGTGTGTAAAGTCTTTCACCTCCTAGTACTGGAGAAGTGATAGGTGTGACTGTGTGTAAAGTCTTTCACCTCCTAGTACTGGAGAAGTGATAGGTGTGACTGTGTGTAAAGTCTTTCACCTCCTAGTACTGGAGAAGTGGTAGGTGTGACTGTGTGTAGAGTCTTTCACCTCCTAGTACTGGAGAAGTGGTAGGTGTGGCTGTGTGTAGAGTCTTTCACCTCCTAGTACTGGAGAAGTGGTAGGTGTGGCTGTGTGTAGAGTCTTTCACCTCCTAGTACTGGAGAAGTGGTAGGTGTGACTGTGTGTAGAGTCTTTCACCTCCTAGTACTGGAGAAGTGGTAGGTGTGACTGTGTGTAGAGTCTTTCACCTCCTAGTACTGGAGAAGTGGTAAGTGTGACTGTGTGTAGAGTCTTTCACCTCCTAGTACTGGAGAAGTGATAGGTGTGACTGTGTGTAGAGTCTTTCACCTCCTAGTACTGGAGAAGTGGTGGGTGTGGCTGTGTGTAGAGTCTTTCACCTCCTAGTACTGGAGAAGTGATAGGTGTGACTGTGTGTAGAGTCTTTCACCTCCTAGTACTGGAGAAGTGGTAGGTGTGACTGTGTGTAGAGTCTTTCACCTCCTAGTACTGGAGAAGTGATAGGTGTGACTGTGTGTAGAGTCTTTTACCTCCTAGTACTGGAGAAGTGATAGGTGTGGCTGTGTGTAGAGTCTTTCACCTCCTAGTACTGGAGAAGTGATAGGTGTGGCTGTGAGTAGAGTCTTTCACCTCCTAGTACTGGAGAAGTGGTAGGTGTGACTGTGTGTAGAGTCTTTCACCTCCTAGTACTGGAGAAGTGGTAGGTGTGACTGTGTGTAGAGTCTTTCACCTCCTAGTACTGGAGAAGTGATAGGTGTGGCTGTGTGTAGAGTCTTTCACCTTTTAGTACTGGAGAAGTGGTAGGTGTGACTGTGTGTAGAGTCTTTCACCTCCTAGTACTGGAGAAGTGGTAGGTGTGACTGTGTGTAGAGTCTTTCACCTCCTAGTACTGGAGAAGTGGTAGGTGTGACTGTGTGTAGAGTCTTTCACCTCCTAGTACTGGAGAAGTGGTAGGTGTGACTGTGTGTAGAGTCTTTCACCTCCTAGTACTGGAGAAGTGATAGGTGTGACTGTGTGTAGAGTCTTTCACCTCCTAGTACTGGAGAAGTGGTAGGTGTGGCTGTGTGTAGAGTCTTTCACCTCCTAGTACTGGAGAAGTGATAGGTGTGACTGTGTGTAGAGTCTTTCACCTCCTAGTACTGGAGAAGTGGTAGGTGTGACTGTGTGTAGAGTCTTTCACCTCCTAGTACTGGAGAAGTGGTAGGTGTGACTGTGTGTAGAGTCTTTCACCTCCTAGTACTGGAGAAGTGGTAGGTGTGACTGTGTGTAGAGTCTTTCACCTCCTAGTACTGGAGAAGTGATAGGTGTGGCTGTGTGTAGAGTCTTTCACCTCCTAGTACTGGAGAAGTGGTAGGTGTGACTGTGTGTAGAGTCTTTCACCTCCTAGTACTGGAGAAGTGATAGGTGTGGCTGTGTGTAGAGTCTTTCACCTCCTAGTACTGGAGAAGTGATAGGTGTGTGGCTGTGTGTAAAGTCTTTCACCTCCTAGTACTGGAGAAGTGGTAGGTGTGACTGTGTGTAGAGTCTTTCACCTCCTAGTACTGGAGAAGTGATAGGTGTGACTGTGTGTAAAGTCTTTCACCTCCTAGTACTGGAGAAGTGATAGGTGTGACTGTGTGTAAAGTCTTTCACCTCCTAGTACTGGAGAAGTGAAAGGTGTGACTGTGTGTAAAGTCTTTCACCTCCTAGTACTGGAGAAGTGATAGGTGTGACTGTGTGTAAAGTCTTTCACCTCCTAGTACTGGAGAAGTGATAGGTGTGGCTGTGTGTAGAGTCTTTCACCTCCTAGTACTGGAGAAGTGATAGGTGTGACTGTGTGTAAAGTCTTTCACCTCCTAGTACTGGAGAAGTGAAAGGTGTGACTGTGTGTAAAGTCTTTCACCTCCTAGTACTGGAGAAGTGATAGGTGTGACTGTGTGTAAAGTCTTTCACCTCCTAGTACTGGAGAAGTGATAGGTGTGGCTGTGTGTAGAGTCTTTCACCTCCTAGTACTGGAGAAGTGGTAGGTGTGACTGTGTGTAGAGTCTTTCACCTCCTAGTACTGGAGAAGTGATAGGTGTGTGGCTGTGTGTAAAGTCTTTCACCTCCTAGTACTGGAGAAGTGATAGGTGTGACTGTGTGTAAAGTCTTTCACCTCCTAGTACTGGAGAAGTGGTAGGTGTGACTGTGTGTAGAGTCTTTCACCTCCTAGTACTGGAGAAGTGGTAGGTGTGGCTGTGTGTAGAGTCTTTCACCTCCTAGTACTGGAGAAGTGGTAGGTGTGGCTGTGTGTAGAGTCTTTCACCTCCTAGTACTGGAGAAGTGGTAGGTGTGACTGTGTGTAGAGTCTTTCACCTCCTAGTACTGGAGAAGTGGTAGGTGTGACTGTGTGTAGAGTCTTTCACCTCCTAGTACTGGAGAAGTGGTAAGTGTGACTGTGTGTAGAGTCTTTCACCTCCTAGTACTGGAGAAGTGATAGGTGTGACTGTGTGTAGAGTCTTTCACCTCCTAGTACTGGAGAAGTGGTGGGTGTGGCTGTGTGTAGAGTCTTTCACCTCCTAGTACTGGAGAAGTGATAGGTGTGACTGTGTGTAGAGTCTTTCACCTCCTAGTACTGGAGAAGTGGTAGGTGTGACTGTGTGTAGAGTCTTTCACCTCCTAGTACTGGAGAAGTGATAGGTGTGACTGTGTGTAGAGTCTTTTACCTCCTAGTACTGGAGAAGTGATAGGTGTGGCTGTGTGTAGAGTCTTTCACCTCCTAGTACTGGAGAAGTGATAGGTGTGGCTGTGAGTAGAGTCTTTCACCTCCTAGTACTGGAGAAGTGGTAGGTGTGACTGTGTGTAGAGTCTTTCACCTCCTAGTACTGGAGAAGTGGTAGGTGTGACTGTGTGTAGAGTCTTTCACCTCCTAGTACTGGAGAAGTGATAGGTGTGGCTGTGTGTAGAGTCTTTCACCTTTTAGTACTGGAGAAGTGGTAGGTGTGACTGTGTGTAGAGTCTTTCACCTCCTAGTACTGGAGAAGTGGTAGGTGTGACTGTGTGTAGAGTCTTTCACCTCCTAGTACTGGAGAAGTGGTAGGTGTGACTGTGTGTAGAGTCTTTCACCTCCTAGTACTGGAGAAGTGGTAGGTGTGACTGTGTGTAGAGTCTTTCACCTCCTAGTACTGGAGAAGTGATAGGTGTGACTGTGTGTAGAGTCTTTCACCTCCTAGTACTGGAGAAGTGGTAGGTGTGGCTGTGTGTAGAGTCTTTCACCTCCTAGTACTGGAGAAGTGATAGGTGTGACTGTGTGTAGAGTCTTTCACCTCCTAGTACTGGAGAAGTGGTAGGTGTGACTGTGTGTAGAGTCTTTCACCTCCTAGTACTGGAGAAGTGGTAGGTGTGACTGTGTGTAGAGTCTTTCACCTCCTAGTACTGGAGAAGTGGTAGGTGTGACTGTGTGTAGAGTCTTTCACCTCCTAGTACTGGAGAAGTGATAGGTGTGGCTGTGTGTAGAGTCTTTCACCTCCTAGTACTGGAGAAGTGGTAGGTGTGACTGTGTGTAGAGTCTTTCACCTCCTAGTACTGGAGAAGTGATAGGTGTGGCTGTGTGTAGAGTCTTTCACCTCCTAGTACTGGAGAAGTGATAGGTGTGTGGCTGTGTGTAAAGTCTTTCACCTCCTAGTACTGGAGAAGTGGTAGGTGTGACTGTGTGTAGAGTCTTTCACCTCCTAGTACTGGAGAAGTGATAGGTGTGACTGTGTGTAAAGTCTTTCACCTCCTAGTACTGGAGAAGTGATAGGTGTGACTGTGTGTAAAGTCTTTCACCTCCTAGTACTGGAGAAGTGAAAGGTGTGACTGTGTGTAAAGTCTTTCACCTCCTAGTACTGGAGAAGTGATAGGTGTGACTGTGTGTAAAGTCTTTCACCTCCTAGTACTGGAGAAGTGATAGGTGTGGCTGTGTGTAGAGTCTTTCACCTCCTAGTACTGGAGAAGTGATAGGTGTGACTGTGTGTAAAGTCTTTCACCTCCTAGTACTGGAGAAGTGAAAGGTGTGACTGTGTGTAAAGTCTTTCACCTCCTAGTACTGGAGAAGTGATAGGTGTGACTGTGTGTAAAGTCTTTCACCTCCTAGTACTGGAGAAGTGATAGGTGTGGCTGTGTGTAGAGTCTTTCACCTCCTAGTACTGGAGAAGTGGTAGGTGTGACTGTGTGTAGAGTCTTTCACCTCCTAGTACTGGAGAAGTGATAGGTGTGTGGCTGTGTGTAAAGTCTTTCACCTCCTAGTACTGGAGAAGTGATAGGTGTGACTGTGTGTAAAGTCTTTCACCTCCTAGTACTGGAGAAGTGATAGGTGTGACTGTGTGTAAAAGTCTTTCAACTCCTAGTACTGGAGAAGTGGTAGGTGTGACTGTGTGTAAAAGTCTTTCACCTCCTAGTACTGGAGAAGTGATAGGTGTGACTGTGTGTAAAGTCTTTCACCTCCTAGTACTGGAGAAGTGGTAGGTGTGACTGTGTGTAAAGTCTTTCACCTCCTAGTACTGGAGAAGTGGTAGGTGTGACTGTGTGTAAAAGTCTTTCACCTCCTAGTACTGGAGAAGTGGTAGGTGTGACTGTGTGTAAAGTCTTTCACCTCCTAGTACTGGAGAAGTGATAGGTGTGGCTGTGTGTAGAGTCTTTCACCTCCTAGTACTGGAGAAGTGATAGGTGTGGCTGTGTGTAGAGTCTTTCACCTCCTAGTACTGGAGAAGTGATAGGTGTGGCTGTGTGTAGAGTCTTTCACCTCCTAGTACTGGAGAAGTGGTAGGTGTGACTGTGTGTAGAGTCTTTCACCTCCTAGTACTGGAGAAGTGATAGGTGTGGCTGTGTGTAGAGTCTTTCACCTCCTAGTACTGGAGAAGTGGTAGGTGTGACTGTGTGTAGAGTCTTTCACCTCCTAGTACTGGAGAAGTGATAGGTGTGACTGTGTGTAGAGTCTTTCACCTCCTAGTACTGGAGAAGTGGTAGGTGTGACTGTGTGTAGAGTCTTTCACCTCCTAGTACTGGAGAAGTGGTAGGTGTGACTGTGTGTAGAGTCTTTCACCTCCTAGTACTGGAGAAGTGGTAGGTGTGACTGTGTGTAGAGTCTTTCACCTCCTAGTACTGGAGAAGTGGTAGGTGTGACTGTGTGTAGAGTCTTTCACCTCCTAGTACAGGAGAAGTGATAGATTTTTAATCCACATTTTTTTGAAGGGTGTGTGAGCAGGACACGAGTTTCCTTCAGGGAACAGTACCAGGAAAAAGAAAAAGAGGCAGACAGAGAAAGCGATGAGAAGGCAACATGAAAGAACGAACGGGCCTGCCATTGAAAGAGGTTTAAACTAAGACAAAAGACAGAGAGGAATGAAGAAAGATTAATTTATAAATCGTGCATGGTGCCCCAACGGTCAAACATTCTAGGGATAGGTAAAGAGTAAAAGGTAAGGTGTGAGGTCGTTATCTCCGAGGAGATGGTCAGATTCTCGTTATTTTTTTAGTTCGTTTAAGCATATTTGATTAGTTTAAAATGTGCAATCAAAAAAATAATAATTTAAACACTAAATAAATATATTCGTTAAGACTTTTGAATTCACTAGCCTCGACTTACATACGATCAGAACAGAATAATGTACAGTTATCTTTCCCTGGTTTTGTTTTTTTCTAACACTAGTGTAGCCGTATACAGATTCGAGATGTTCACACAGTTGACCACAGTAGTCTCCTCTTGGATGACATTTGATGTTGTTTGTGAGGTCAAAATGGAAAACGTATCAATGGAACATTAAAAAATAAATTTATTAACTCATGGAATACAATACTGATTCAAATGTTGTTTTTAAAAAGAATTTTAATACGAACTTCGTTTTTGTTGAAAGTCAAAAAAAAAAAAGTTCTACTTTTATATCGCGTAGTTTTGACATATCTTCATGATACATTTGAAAACAATCTAAATTAGACTCAATAGAGGCCAGATGTAGATCTAGATCTAGATTTAGATTTTAACATATTAAACAATTTGAACCAAATTTACATCTATAAATTATTATTAAGGAAATAGTTTATCTTCTTACAGTTTAGGGGTGCAGATTTATATATGATGTAAACAGTAGTATCACATAAGGAAGTGGATGTGATGCAAACAGTATAGTGCATTATTATCCACTAGTAGGTGTTCTAGATCTAATCCTGATCATAATATTGGCCTAACTCTAGGTCTAGTAATTTTAACATGTTATGTCATACGAATTCTATTCTAGATCTAGATTATATATCTAGATTCTAGGTCTGGTCTAGTTTCTAGATTTAGTTCTATATCTTGATCTAGACCTAGTCTAAATTCTAGATGTCTAGGTTCTAGGTCTAGACCTAGTCTAGATTCTAGATCTGGACCTAGTCTTGACTACATCTAGAACTAGTCTAGATATCTACATCTACTTATTCTAGAAGAATTAGAATAGTCTTAGCAAAGACGAAGTGTTGTCATGATTGTTTTTATGTGAAAAAAAAACGCCAAATAGTTTTTAATATTTTTAAATTAATTTTAACGATCAAAACAAGACTATGGCTTAACTATTCCTGGTCCATTGGTGACTTCGATGGGGGCCGCCTCTGAGTTTCTGTGATAACACAAACTCTCTTTGTAATCTTGTTTTAACAATTTTTTTTTTACAATACTTGACTTATCAATACTTAAGTATTCTGTACACCAGATACAGAAAAGGCTATTTCTGGATTTTTGTCTCCATATATAAAAACCTCCTTTAGAATGGTGCTTATCTTTAGGAAATCAATACTTCAGTTACTTCCCCTTGAACGATCTTTAAGAGCATCTCTAAGCATTGTAAAATTATAAATGCCTATATTTGAAGATTTCATTATCCATGGTGAACAACGATCCTCACAAATCTCTCATTAAGTTAGTGGATTGCGTTCGAGAAGTTTCTACATTCTACAGTTACATAGATGAATTATGAAGAAGTCCACTGTTATGTTACTTAGATGAATACTGAAGAAGTCTACTGTTACATAGATGAATTATGAAAGTCTACAGTTACTTAGATGAATTATGACGCAGTCTACTGTTATTTAGATGAATTATGAAGAAGTCCACTGTTATGTTTCTTAGATGAATAATGAAGAGGTCTACAGTTACTTAGATGAATTATGAAACAGTCTACTGTTATGTGACTTGCGCTGGAATTTGGATTAAAGTGAGGAGGATTCGCGCAACACGTCGACCTCACTCTCTCGCCCTAAAGCCCGTCCTTTTCCGGAAGCAAGATTTGGTCAAGACGTCCCTGGACAAGTTTGGGTGCAGTGGATGACCAGAGACTTTCTGTGTGTCTTGTCCTACTCTTGAGTGCTCCACAGCACTGTGCTGGTACTAGCCTTTCTGTCCGAATAGTCTAGTTTTGTGACGTTACGCACAGGCCGCCAAGTCCAGACTTCACATGCTAGGTTTGACAGAACCTCAGTCTACTGAGTGCCATGGACACGTCAGATACCCTCTACCTGGTTTAGCCGGCATGTCAAAGCCGTTTACGGGGTGTGGCCGATGCGCATGCTACAGCTGATGGAGGCCGCAGGTGAGAGTTGGGTACCGAGTGGGGACCAAGAGTGAGCCAAGCTACCCTCAAAAAGAGGGTACGACTGCCTGTTCACTAGAGGTGCCACCTCTCCTAGATACCCCATACACCCCAATGTTATGTTATGTTATGTTATGTTACTAAGATGAATAAGGAAGAAGTCTACAATTACATAAATGAATTATGAAGCAGTCTACAGTTACTTTGATTAATTAAGACGCAGTCTACTTTTACTTAGATGAATTATAAGAAGTCCACGGTTACTTAGATGGATTATGAAGCAGTCTACTGTTACTTACATGAATTATGAAGCAGTCTACTGTTACTTAGATGAATTATAAAGCAGACTACAGTTACTTAAATGGATTATGAAGCAGTCTACTGTTACTTAGATTAATTAAGCAGTCTACTGTTACTTAGATGAATTATGAAGCAGTCTACTTTTATGTTACTTGGATGAACAATTGAACATAGCTGGTAACTCTGGTCTGAATGACGTGAAAATGTTACTGTATGTTCGTAAGGTGCTTGATCGTTGTTAAGTTATCCTCGTGTTCTGCAAGACGTCTTGTAGCGGGCTGTTCAGTTCAAACAACAAGACGTCTTGTTGCGGTCTGTTCAGTTGAAACAACAAGACGTCTTGTAGCGGGCTGTTCAGTTCAAACAACAAGACGTCTTGTAGCGGGCTGTTCAGTTCAAACAACAAGACGTCTTGTAGCGGGCTGTTCAGTTCAAACAACAAGACGTCTTGTAGCGGGCTGTTCAGTTCAAACAACAAGACGTATGTAGAACAGTTATGGAACAATTAGCTACCGCATTCATAACATATTTTATATCTCTTTTTTTTAGTGAACTGAGAGGTGGTCAATGTAACAGTTTTGCCCTACGGAAACGAATTAAAGTCCAGTTTAGGCACCGATTTGCTTTAACTGACATAGAAGAGAGCACTTGGTTGCAGACGACTTCGGAACGAGACCACGGATATACATCTGAGACCAATATAAAATCATCTAGAAGGCGAAAAAGAGATGCACTACATTCCTCATTAATCTTCGGACTCGAAGACAAGCTTTATTAATTAATGGACCTCATTCACCAATCGTAAACAAACAAGATTTAGCCTTTGATAATATTGATAAAACAACGAAAAAAACTTTCACGTGATAGCCATTGTGTATTACGTAATTTGTATAGAAGAGATAGAGAATCACGTGGCTAAATGTTGTTTGTTTACGATTGGTGAATGAGGTCCATTGATTAATGCTACCATATTAATATCACTAAATGTTTGATGCTACCATATTCATGTCCTACTTTTAAACTTTGCAACCCTCCACCTTTCATTTCCATCTTGTTTTCAATTTTCAGTATTCTTCTGCCAGTAAATTCAATGATTCATTACTGTGAGACATTTGTATGTGTTCACATTTATGAGACATAATCACGTCAATAGAATAAAGCTTACCTTCTGCTGAAGTCGTGAGAATGTATATTATTGCGTTGTAATTGAAGTGATCAACCAAATGGCACTCATGCAGGATCCAAATTGTAAGGTATGAACGAAAACAAAGAGAAAGACTCGAACGACGGTCTGTGATCATCGGAAGGAAAACATTTCACCACCCTGATCTATTCACCACACACACGTCAGTGGTGATTGGCAAGGGAGAGGTTGGTCGGAGTAATGGGTCAGACATGGAAGAGGGGGGGCTGCGATGGAAACGGGAGCACACAAATACCCCCCCCCCCTTCCATGTGTGGCTCAAACACAAAAAGAAACAGCAAATTAAACTTGAAACTGAGCTTCAAACAAAACTTTGATAGATTTGTATTCAGTGTACGCAATACCAGTGTATTTTATTTTTGTTTTAAATATAGCACTGCTTGATCTGGAGTCTACAGCACGGGACGAGCGAGTGAGCAGGGGAGGATGGAACTATTATCTAGTGAGTAGCGACGATAAGAAGAGGTCGTTAACGAGAGGAAGAGAGAGGAAGATTAGTGTACACAGAGGATGATGTCACGTGACAAAGGAATCCCGAGATGAAGGGATGAAGTAGCCGATGTAGTGGGGGGGGGGGGCAGAGACTTGGGAAATGTAGTCTGAGGAAATGAGGCCATGGTGACAGTCCTTGCCTGGCACTGCCAGCAGTCGATCAATTTCTAGTGATCAGTGCCGACAGTCTGTGCCACTTAACATCTGACTGTCACACATTCTAATCGACTCGTGACAGTGTCAACTCAGGCGCAAGATTCTCAAATTTAAATGGATTCAAGATCAACCAGTGAAAAGCTACCGCCCTTTACAGTAATAAAAGTAAGTGGACATAACAAAAGTCCTAGATGCGGGAAGGAACTGCTCCAACCCGATTTTGTTGATGGTTGAACAGATGGTTGCTGCTCTTCGACCTTAATTTTTTTGTTAACCACCTGATTAGGATCAGGAAACAGGTATGGTTACATGTCAGGTAACAGGTTAAGGAATAGCATCAGTCATAGAGACAAAAACTAAGAAGTGCTTAAGGACCTGACAGTTCACAGTTCATACCATCTTTTTCTAAAATGGGAAGTTTTATTTTAGTCTTATTATTATTGTAGAAATGAAATAATTCATTCTCTGGCACTGCCAGTGTCGAGCTTCATTAAATGGAAAGAAAATTAATTGTAGTACTCACTAAGGAATTTTCTAGTTATATTCAGGTCTGCATAGCAGTACCGCCCTCTGACAGGCAACAAGAATCCTCTTCGGAATGTTATTATTATTAGTATAGCGCGTCCTCCATATGCTTACTGCGGTCCAATCTTCTTTAGGTGGTCATCAAACTGAGTCAGATCTCCAACAGAAATCTACTTTAAGGATAGTCTTTTGGCTAATGATGAAATCATTGTCGCCAACCTTAGTCGACTAAAGAATGCTTGGACAACTGGACGAACACTGTATCTTGTTTATTCCTGTGTCTTTTGCGATCAATATGTGCGTATTATTTAAGAGTGAAAAAGCATGTTCATGTTATTTTGTTGTTGTTTTAATCTTATGTGTAAGATTAATTTTACTTATTCAATGATTGATAGCAAGCTAAAACTATAGGCTTCCAAAAATTGAAATATAATGCTAATGAATGATAACTAGATTGAAAGTCTACAATAAAATTTTCTCAAGTACATCCATTAAAATCAAATGTCGTAATTGTTGCATTTTACTCTTTTAATAATTCCAAAAGCTTTGTCATTATTAGATGTGCAAATAACAGACATGGTCATTATGGCATCATTAGGATAGTAGTAGTATATGGACAAGCTTATAGGGTAGTTTAGATCTACATTGTAAAATTGAAGTAAAAACTATTTGGAAATGTCGCTACGCTATTGAAATAGCTCTACTTCTTCGCCGACGCATTCGGTGCGCAATAACGCACTGTTAAACACCAGTGATGGACAGATTGTTAAGAAGAACAAAAGAGACAGTTGATTTAAGCCTAATGGGGACACAGAACTAGAACTTGGTTCGATCCTAGTGTTGTAGAATGGATCATCGCCAGTGGACAGGTCAGGTCAGTGGACTCTCTGTGTGTGTCGTCTGATAAAAAAGTTGCGTGCGGAAGACATTCCTGCTTGTTCATTGAGGCATTCTGGAGACAACCAGAAGAAAGAGAGCGACACGGACTGTGACCCTGTGTTAATGGCGAGATAGTGAACCCTGAAGTAACTTGAAGTCAGAGGTGGCGTCAATGAACCCTGTAGGCCAGAGCTAGAAGACTTGATAGTAAAGTCTAACATTTATAATTATTGTATTCGTCTTACAACTTTGATCAGACGTAATAAACATATTTTGTCTTGTACCCTGATCCATGGTTGAGTTGCTCACTTGGATTCGTTACACTATGATCTTACACCAATGCCTATTAAATCACGTTGTAGACAAATTGAGGTACACTCTAATAAAGCCTGCAGATGGCGTTAATAAGCATGCATTTTTTTAGAGTAGTCTAGATCTTATTTCTTAGCTAATAGATTTAAAGCTGTTTTTCTTTTTACTCTAGAAATCTAAGAAAATAAGACCTTGGCCTTTTTTTTTTATTGGTAAAAAAAAAAAAAAGTAGCTACACGAAGAGTCCAAACATAATGTGAGCCCCTATTTTAAACATAAGCCATCGACCAAAGCCTATTATGTCTCGTTTCAAAAAAAAATTGTAAATATATGAACGTAATATGTGCATTCTTGTTTCTTTTTTATAAATCTAAACGTTTTCTGTCCAATATTTGCAGCTCAAATTCCATCAGAAAACAGATAAATAAGTATATTCTTGTAACATTAATATGACAAATGACAAAGCTGGGTTCATATAAAAATGCTTTCCTCACAACAAAATTTGAAGTTAATATTGTTACAAGTCTATTTTAAAAGAGAAAACAGTTTGTCATTTCTTTATAAATAAGATAAATAATATTCCCTTTCTTTCAAAAAAATTATAGTAACTGAATCTGTGCTGAAGTAGGTACCGCTATTAATTTTTAAAATTAATAATGAATTTTGTTTTAAATATCTGTGTGTGGGAGAGGGGCGACTAATATATGCATGTTTAAAAATATCAGTCGCCACGTCACAGGTCTGTACAACGTGGCAACGAGTTATTGGTTTAAACTGCCCACATATTGTGACGTTGCAGGTCGCTGTTGAGGCCTTCTTTAGCAATTGGTTTCGCTCTAACCCAACACACAACTCTACCTTTTTGTGGACACATCCTGACGAACGAGTTCCAAAACACATGTAAACCTAAGAACGACAACAGATAGCGTAAATCCTATTCTTGACATAGAGTTATAATCAAATCAATCAAGACATCACGTCATGGCATTTAATTACCCACAATACTCTGCAGCCAGCTCATGACCTCATGAGCACTCTTAATATCTGTGTCTGTCGCAATAAGACAGAAACTTGAAGTTTAAAGAAACATATAAAGGTCCTGTAGTTAGGACTAAAATGTAGTTTTCAAAAACCTAACTGACCAAGACAAAAGAGGGTTAACTTTGTCTTTAAATAATGAAACAAATTCATCTACTGTTCAACTTCGCCCACACAATGCCCTCGTGGGTCACAGAAACTGGTGGACTTCACCATCATCTCCCCACTTCACCATCATCTCCCCACTTCACCATCATCTCCCCACTTCACCATCATCTCCCCACAAATCGCACGGTTGAAAGGGGAGCCTTTACTTTGTCGTTATTACATTGAAAAATATTTTCAATCTTTGGCTTTAAAAGAGAAAACGATGTCAGTGGTACACAATCTCACACTGTGTTGGGGGACAAAGTCAATTGGTTTCCTATAGTATAGATACGTTTGTCATTGGAGACATGGCCTTACACTTTTGTACAAAGCTTATAGTCACTCACTTTGAAAACTTTGACACTTTTTTGTCTCCTCTTAACATTATTAAGTCAAGTTGAAATGTTGAACACTTACTCGCTGACGATGACAACACATGAATCAATTTTTAAAAAATTAACTAAATTTTAATCAAGAAATGGTAATTCATTATTTTTGTTTTTATATAGAAAAAGGGGAGATAACATGGGCAATGTTGAGATATATGGAAGCGATTAAACGATTCTTTCCCTTGAATCAATATAAGTATGAAGTATGTGAAGGCCAGGGGCAGGATTTGTTTCTTAACAAAGACATTCCTGCCAGCAGTAAAAATGCGGTTAAAAAAAAAAGAAAAAACAAAGTTTCTGACCCGTAAAAATTAGGACATATTTTTTCTCTGTTGTGGAATCCCCGTGAAAGTAGCCCCGCCTGCCTTCCTTAAATCCTGCCCTGAACAAAAGACTTCAATTTTTAAAAAAGTATTTTACACATCTTTTATTACTTAACTCCATCTCTGTTTCTGTCTGTCTTCCTATTCTCGGATCAAATGGAAACTTTGCACTATTATTCAGTGTCAATGACAACTAATGAATCAATCAAAGAATTAGTTAATCATTTAGTGGCAATTAATTTTATTTTATTCTAATTTAAAGAAAAGACAAAAAAAGGTGCCCATTCAGATCTTGTGATCTATAAATTAATAGAATAAGGAATACCAGTGGGGGGGGGGGGGGGGAGAGGGAGTTGGTTTGCCGTGCTGCCTTTATGCGCTCAGTAAACACACCTCTGCCCGAGCCCCCTTCTAGGTAGCCAAGCTCGCACTTAGCCTCAAGACCACGCTTCCCACATTATCTAATTAGTGGCTTTTTAAAAGGACCAATCTCTCACTCAAGGCCTCAATGACGAAGCTTCTCCGGTTGTTTTCCTGTTGCTATTGAACTTGCGCCTTAGTCGCTCATTGCGTATAACATTAAACTGTGTAGGCTACTAAACAGTAGTTATTAATTGGTTTACATTGTATTCGACTTATAAAGTTATATACACATACTAAAGAAAATTCAAGCAAATTACAGTCACAAAATTCTATGCCAAAAGGGGGGGGTGAGTTATACCCCCCATCCATAGGTTTTTTAAGTTTAATACCCCTCCAGAGGGTTTTAAGTTTAAAACAGATAGTTTTGAGGTTTAACCCCTGTCACGTATTACGAATTGAATTCTAATTTTTAAATGGCTTGCCTAGGGGAACGTGACAAGAGAAAAAGGTAGTTGTGTCACTTATCTTAAGTCTGAATTTAATCAAAGACTTACAATGAATAACAAAAAAAAAAAAATGACACAAGAAATCGGAAGGTAAAATATCAACTTAAGGTTTAATAAAATATAACTCGAATAGTACTTTTAACTGAATCACATAAAGCAAGAAAAAAAAACAACAAACATTTACTCAATACAAAATGGAAGGGTTGACCAAAACCCTTTTACAAAAATGGCATGTAAAAATATTACAATACAAGAGTTTGAAAATATAATTACAAATACAAGCAAGGCCTTGAAAAAAGAAAAATCTTAACTTACACGATCAATTGGTATACCACGCACGGGTCACGCAATGTCTCCGCTATTCTGTCTCACGGCTGTCTCCGTATGTCTGTCCGTCAACGTTACACGGGCGGTCTTTATATAATATACCGCGCGTCGATATCAAGACAAATCTAGTAATTTCTAGAACAGAATAAGTCATCAACACCCAGATCTAGAACGCTCTTCAAAGAGACAGAAGAAAAAAAAAACCACCCTCCTTTCAACCAGAGGTACACACATAGGTCAAGGACCGGTCACTGTCTGTGTGGCTTGACTCGCCGCGAAGAATAAAAAAAAAACTTATTACACAAAGGGGCAGACAACCTACAGGTCAAGAAAAAAAAAATAGTATCTAGGCATTGTTACCTAGATACGTAACACCTCCCTCCTAAAAATAAAAAGTTTACATTTCCACGAAATGGAAATCTTTTTAGACCAATTACAAAAATGATATTTACATTACAGAATGTATTTATCATGATATATATAAAAAAAATATACATCAAAATACTTTTTACAATCTAGATAAGGCATCGGCGATAACATTTTCGCTGCCTTTTATGTGTTTAAGATCTAGGTTGTACTCTTGTAAAAATAAACTCCACCTGAGAAGTCGTTGGTTCTTGCCAGACATTTTGTGGATAAAGGTAAGGGGATTGTGGTCAGTAAATACAACCAGTGGCCATCGGGACCCACTGATATAAAAATCAAAGTGTTGTATAGAAAGAATCAACCCAAGACATTCTTTTTCCACAGAAGAATAATTTCTTTGATGTCTATTAAATTTCTTGGAAAAGAAACAAATAGGGTGCTCTACTTGGAAATTATCTTCTTGGTAAAGGACTGACCCAACACCTGTGTCACTGGCGTCAATAGCTAACCTAAAAGGTTTTCCGAAGTCAGGAGCCATCAAAATGGGGGAGCTAGATAATATCTGCTTAATTTGGTTAAAGGCTTTCTGACATTCATCCGTCCAAGTAAATCGGACGTTCTTTCTCAGGAGGTTTGTTAAAGGACTGGCAATGACAGAAAAATTTTCGCAAAATTTTCTATAATATCCAGACATTCCCAAAAATCTTCGGAGTTGTTTCCGATCAGCAGGGATAGGGAAAGCTTGGATAGCTTCTACTTTGGCCATTATAGGTTTCACCTGGCCTTGTCCTACAATATGGCCTAAGTATTGGATGGAAGCCTGGCAAAAATCACTCTTACTCAGGTTTACAGTAATTTTTGCATGTAAAAGTTTAGTAAAAAGACAATGCAGTTGTTTACAATGGCTAGAAAAATCTTGGCTAAAAATTACTACATCGTCTATGTATGCGTGGCAATTCTTCATGTCAGCAAGCAGGGCATTTATCATTCTCTGGAAAGTGGCAGGAGCATTCTTCATGCCAAATGGCATCACTTTGTATTGGTACAGACCATCAGGGGTGACAAAGGCGGAGATTTCCTTTGCCCTATCAGTCAGGGGAACCTGCCAATAACCTGAAAGTAGGTCTATTTTGGTGATGTACTTAGCGTCACCAATACGATCTATGAGATCGTCTATCCTAGGGATAGGAAACGAATCGGTCTTTGTTACAGCATTTACCTTACGGTAGTCTGTACAAAAACGATAAGTCTTGTCCTGTTTAGGTATCAAGACACATGGGGAGCTCCAGCTACTGGAACTTGGTTCAATGAGGTCATTTTCAAGCATATACTTGATTTCTGACCTAAGTATGGCAAGTTTTTCAGGGTTGACCCTGTAAGGATGCTGCTTGACTGGAGTAGCCTCGCCAACATCTACATCATGCATTATAACATTAGTCTGTTTTGGTACATCAGAAAAAATGTCATTAAATTCATTAATGAGTTTCATGATAACTGGCCTTTCTGTCGAAGACAGATGAGACAGTTTTACATCCAAATTCTGTAATACAAAAGAATTAGGTATTTTGTATTGTCCAAATTTCTCCTTTACAATATCATCATCAATAGGAGAAACATGGCTATTTGAACAACTTTTGACTGTATTTAAAACACAATTACTCTTCTCTGAGTGATCTGGCCGAGATACATAAGGCTTCAGCATGTTTATATGACATAGCTGAGTCTTTTTCCTACGGTCAGGAGTTTTGATTGTGTAATTGAGGTCACTAATTTTGGTCTCAATTTCATAGGGACCAAAATATCTGGCTTGCAAGGGTTGACCTGGTATGGGCAAAAATACAAGCACCTTATCCCCGGGAGAAAATTCTCTAACACGGGCCTTTCTATCATACCAGCGTTTCATGCTGGATTGGGTGTTTTGTAAGTTATTTTTGGCCAGAACACAAGCATCATAAAGTCTAGTTTTAAACTTACTTACATAGTCTAAAAGTCCGTCAGTGGCTGTTGGTGACAACAAAGTCTCTTTTATACATTTCAAGGGACCGCGCACCGAATGGCCAAAGACTAAGTCAAAAGGGCTGAATCCCAACGATTCCTGGACGGATTCACGGGTTGCAAACAGCAGCATGTGGATTCCTTCGTCCCAGTCTTTTTCGTGCTCAAAGCAATAGGTTCGGATCATGTTCTTGAGAGTCTGATGGAATCGCTCAAGAGCGCCTTGCGACTCGGCATGATACGCACTCGACATGCAGTGTTTGATGCCCAACTGAGTCATGACTTGCTTGAAAAGATTGGCCGTGAAATTCGTTCCTTGGTCCGATTGGATGGACTTTGGTAGACCAAATAGAGTAAAGAACTTGATTAAGGCCTTTACAATGTTTGATGCTTTTATGTTCCTTAGAGGAATAGCCTCAGGAAAACGAGTTGAAGCACACATAATGGTCAACAGGTATTGGTTGCCAGCTTTTGTCCTTGGGAGAGGACCAACACAGTCAATAAGTACTCTGCTGAAAGGTTCTTCAAAGGCTGGAATCGGCTTCAGAGGAGCAACAGGGATCTTTTGATTTGGCTTGCCAACCATCTGACAGGCATGACAGGATCGACAGTACTGGATGACATCTTTCTTCAAACGTGGCCAGAAGAAGTGTGACATAATCTTGTGGTATGTCTTGTGGATGCCGAGATGACCTGACATTGGTGTGTCATGAGCCAGATTCATGATGTACGCTCGGTATCTTTCTGGTAACACGATTTGATGGCATATTCTCCATTCTTCTTCGTTGGATGCGTCTGGAGGTTTCCATTTCCTGAAGAGTATATCATCTTGGATGTAGTAGCACGTTGATGCTAGCTCTGCCTCTTGTGATGTCATTGCGGTTTCTCGGAGTTTGGCGAGCTCTGGATCCTTCTTTTGGTCCTCAATCAACTGTTTTCGAGTTGATGCCGGCTTTTCAGAATTTGGCGTTGGTTCTTCTTCAAGAGAAGCAAAGAATGTGGTGCTCAAGTCCACATCATCGTGGTTACTGTTGGCCTTGATGACGTTCTCTTCTTGAGATGCTTTCAACCTCATTGCCCTTGTTACTGCACACGCTGGATATAACTCTAGGTCTTCCTCGGGTGTGGCAGATAAGTCGGGTGTTTGAGTGACGATGGGTTCGGCTATCACCTTTCCACCTGCTAAGTCATTGCCTAACAGCAACGAGATGCCTTCCAATGGTAATGTTGGTCGGACACCTACAACAACCGGTCCAGTAATGAGATTTGACTTTATGTCGATTAGATGTAGAGGCACATCTATACATCCAAGCTCTACGCCTCGTAACAGGATGCTCTTCCCAGTCGATGATGATTTTGACAAGGGCAAGATACCCTCTAAAAGTAGCGATTGTGAGGCACCTGTGTCTCTCAAAATGGTGATAGGTCGTAGACTTGTAGAATCACCGGGTAGTGATACGAATCCTTCCGAAATGAAAGGCTTAAAATCCTCTAATAAAACATCAATTTTGGTTGATGCAGACTGGACTTGGGTCGAACTCTCGCTGGAGTCATTGACATCTCTAGGAGACGCAGTGGAGAAACTCTTTCTTGAGTCAGTAGAACATCTTTTGGATGTATTTGGAGAACTCTTGATGGAGTCATTGGAACATCGGTGTGATGTCTTATGGGAACTCTTAATAGAGTCATGGGAACATCGGGATGATGTATTATGGGAACTCTGGATAGAGTCATTGGAACATCGGCTTGATGTATTATGGGAACTCTGGATAGAGTCATTGGAACATCGGGGTGATGTATTATGGAAACTCTGGATGGAGTCATTGGAACATCGGCTTGATGTACTTGAAAAACTCTTGTTTGAGTCATTGGAACATCGGCTTGATGTATTTGAAAAACTCTTGTTTGAGTCATTGGAACATCGCGGAGACATTTTCGGAGAGTCTTGTACAGTCAATACATTTGAAACAGGTGGGGTCGAGGTATTCTTGATATGACTTGATGATGAGGGAGTAAACCTCGCCGACCACTGTACTGTGCAAGCGCTGACTTTTGAAGGAGCTTTTTCGTTTCTCTTCCTCAATTTCCAGCAATCGTCAATTTTATGGCCTTCTCGTTTGCAGTAGGAACAAGTAGCTTTACTTGTAGTAGGTTTTCTGTCATTTGTACTGCTGTTCTTGATGGAGTTGCTAGCAGTGGACTCAGGCTGTTTGACTTGATTTGGCTTGACATCCGTCGTATACCTGGCAAATTGATGTGATATTATATAATCGTCTGCCAACACTGCAGCCTTGTGCACATCTTCCTCGCCACGATCAGCTATATGCGTACGGACGTCCAGCCGCACACAACTCTTGAACTCTTCCATCAGCATTAGGTTCTTGAATTTGGCAAAGTCGGTGCCGATTTCCTTGGAAGTGAGCCATTTCTCAAAGCGTCGCTCCTTTTCCCGCAGGAATTCTACATGGGTTTGGCCATCCGATTTGCGACAATCCCTGAACTGCTTTCGGTAAGCTTCCGGAACAAGTTCATATGCCTTAAGAATTAAGGCCTTAACAACATTATAATCTTTTTGTTGTTCAATGGTCAAAGAACAAAATACCTCTGCAGCTCTACCAGTCAAAACTGTTTGCAGCAAAGTGGGCCACAAAGTTTCAGGTACATTAAAATTTTTCACAGCAAGTTCAAATTGTGGAAAATAATTGTCAATTGTGGCTTCATTAAAGCGTGGAATTATTTTCAAAAATTTTGTTGCTTCAGCAGTATGACTGGCAGGGGAAGAATCTGGTCTTACATTAGCAGCTAACTCTAATTTTCGTAACTCTATTTGTAATTTCATTTCTATTTCTTTCTGCTCTCTAGCCGCTGCAAGCTCTAATTCTTTTTGTGCGGCCTGTTGTTTAATTTCCTTCTCTTTTAAAGCTAACTGGGCTTCTATTTCCATTTGTTTTAATTTAATCTGAAGTTCTAAATCTGATTTACCCTCATCGGGTCTAAGGGTTTCTAAAAGGTCCTCAGAAAACACTTCCTCGTCTACATAATGGATTACAATGTTATCTCTGATTTCTTGTTTAAGGGCATTTGATTTTATTTTTAACCCTAAATGTTTAGAAATAAGGACCAGTTCCTTCCTAGTAAAAGCATCAAGCTCTTTCACAGAGGGATTTGCAAGAAAAACCTGAATATCCATGGCTAACTAACAACTATTACAAGCAAAAAAAAATGTATACAATGTAAATATACAGTACAAAATCAGTACAACAAAAAACCTTAAGAGAGTTTGGTTAATACTATTGATACTTTACTTCCGACTCTTTGACACAAAAAAATTTTTTGTTAAAGTCAACTTCGCCTTTACAAAATTACTCAAGTAAGACGAAAATAGGTTCAGAAAAATATCCCGGACGAAAGCCCTCAAACTTCTTTTGTCACGTATTACGAATTGAATTCTAATTTTTAAATGGCTTGCCTAGGGGAACGTGACAAGAGAAAAAGGTAGTTGTGTCACTTATCTTAAGTCTGAATTTAATCAAAGACTTACAATGAATAACAAAAAAAAAAAAAATGACACAAGAAATCGGAAGGTAAAATATCAACTTAAGGTTTAATAAAATATAACTCGAATAGTACTTTTAACTGAATCACATAAAGCAAGAAAAAAAAACAACAAACATTTACTCAATACAAAATGGAAGGGTTGACCAAAACCCTTTTACAAAAATGGCATGTAAAAATATTACAATACAAGAGTTTGAAAATATAATTACAAATACAAGCAAGGCCTTGAAAAAAGAAAAATCTTAACTTACACGATCAATTGGTATACCACGCACGGGTCACGCAATGTCTCCGCTATTCTGTCTCACGGCTGTCTCCGTATGTCTGTCCGTCAACGTTACACGGGCGGTCTTTATATAATATACCGCGCGTCGATATCAAGACAAATCTAGTAATTTCTAGAACAGAATAAGTCATCAACACCCAGATCTAGAACGCTCTTCAAAGAGACAGAAGAAAAAAAAAACCACCCTCCTTTCAACCAGAGGTACACACATAGGTCAAGGACCGGTCACTGTCTGTGTGGCTTGACTCGCCGCGAAGAATAAAAAAAAAACTTATTACACAAAGGGGCAGACAACCTACAGGTCAAGAAAAAAAAAATAGTATCTAGGCATTGTTACCTAGATACGTAACACCCCCCTATTCTAAAGCAGGGGTGGGCAAATTACGCTTGCGGACCACACGTGGCCCACCAGAGTGTTTTATACTTCCCAGGGACACCTACAGAAATAAGATGCGCCCATAGATTATACATATTAAAATGCAAATATATATTAAAAAAATACATACTTTTTAATATCTATATAAATTAGTGAAACTTCTTATTCTTATCACTTATGATAAAAAGGCCAATGGTGAACGAGATTAGACTGAGAGTTGTTGGTAATAAATAAAAGAGTAGGTTACTAAATCAAACCATAAACTCGAAACGGAGTAACCGGGAAAGTTTCCGGGAAAGTTTGCGCCAAGCTGCATTGGATATCAAACATATTGTTGACCCAATTATCTCAGTGATCAACCCTATCAGAGCTAGTGGTCTTAACCACACGCAGTTCCGAGAGGTACTTGAAGATTTGGAAACAAAACATTCAGATGTATTTTTCCTATACAGACTTAACAGAATTAAACTACACAAGAAGATCTTGGCTAATCTTTACAATGCGGCAATGCAAAATCTTCTAATCTATGCAATAACATGTTGGCAAAGCAGCGTGCCATCTAATTTGTTGTGCCGCTTGGACAGCCTTATAAAGATGGCGTCTAAACTACGATACAACTCTACCATATTTGTATGAACTTTTGAAACAAGTCGAAAAAATCATAGAAGATAACCGCAAACCGCATCATTAAAACTACATCAAGTCGTTGTGAAGTGGGCGACTTCTACCGAACGGGAAAAAAACTCGTTCGTTCCTTAGTTAACTAGAGAACGTGAAAAGGATCAAAACGACTGTGTGTAGTCACTGAATGAACTTCTCTGTATGTTTTGTCTGTTCTATTTTTAGGAATGTTGTCTTTATTTGAGAAAAGAGTCCTTGTAATCAGGGCCGCCGCTACCTATTGTTCAATGTGTGAATTGCACACAGGCGGCCGACTTTAGGGGGCGGGCAAATCATTATTCCAAGATTAGTTTAAAAAAAATAGTTTTATAAAAAAAGTACTGAGGGATTCCATACTGGTTTTTCCATTAGCGCCTACTCATTTCTTGGCTTTAATTTTTCGCGGGTTGTTTGTAATTTTTGTTTTGAGTCGAATAGCCTGTAAGTAAATCTATTACAGGTAATTAAAAAGTCAATTTTAAAAACATTGTTACTGGAGGAGGGGGCGCTAGCTCCCATCATATGGAGGATGAAGGGCCCAACGTCCTGACATAAAGGGGTGTTATGGAGTGTTTTTCCTAAGCGGCAGTGAGAAGATGTTAAGCGATAGACTAGTGGTTATGCGGTGACAATGATGAAATTAACATAACTAGTGCAAATGTGAGACGATCCTAAGACATAAAGAGTAACGACTTTTTTGTTGTTGTTGTGAGCTAGATTTCGTTTAAATATCAGTTTATTTCATTACCTACTATTAGATCTATATCACGTCTCAAGTTCAATCGTGAATAATAAAAGTTATATTGAGTTTTTGTTCACAAAGAAGTTTGTTCACGTTATTTAAAGTTTATTTATTTAAAAAAATAATAAACCGTCTTCATCGGTTCAGCTGTTCTAGTTGTTTGGAGCTACAAGCCAGAATTCGACCAACAACAGGATTGGGGGGGGGGGGGGGGGGCGAAAATAAAAAAACTTGTGCTCCAGCTTCTAATGGGGGATCGAATGAAAATGTTATTTAGGGAGTCGCCACCAGGGAATGTGAGAAACACTGCCTTACTGTGTTTTATTTTAAGTCATTTTATATATGACTCGTACTTTGGATTATTTATTTTGTATTAAACTCAAGAAAAATATTCAGCGCTGAGTTGCTTCATTTGTTGGACAAATTTGTAGACAACTCTGTATCCGTGTATATCAGATGATTGTGGATGCAATGCACATCTCTTCAAAATCCTATTATGATTATGATGATTATTATGAAAGTGTACAGAACGTTGAAAAAGTTTCACTGTCAATCATCAATGGCTTTTGTATTTCAAGCTTTTTTTTCGGATTATACTTTAACTTACACTAAAAAACAAGTTAACCTATCTACGTCCATACCATATAACAATGTTGAGCAGTGAAAGTTATCGACAAATTGCATATAGATCATGATCATTTACACTATTCATACAAATTCAATACCTGCCGCAACTCATCAATTATAATTGTCGCAAATACAGGAGCATAAGTGAGTAGTCAGAACGAGATCAGTGTTTTAGGTTTATCACAAAGAACCAAAATGTCAGGTTTCTGAATGGACGCTTATCCAACATTGTTCCTAGTGCATGATTCCTAGTTGTACTTGAGGCATTTTTTAATTTCGCACGCAGGTGGCCACAACCCTCGCAGCGGCCCTGCTTGAAATAACCATAAATTTCCAATAAAGATAAATAAAGCAGTTTTAGTCTTTATCGTATCATGTAGTTTTGATGAAACTATCAAGCCTAATTTCAGGTTATCTGTCTTACAAACATTTTTCCTAACCCTAACCCTAATAACCGGCAAGCTAATTGGGATTTCTAAGGTCACCATCTTTGCCCTAATTGTTACATTCCAACGTGGAGTGTCTGACTTGATCGTTTGACAAATTCCGGACCTTTCTCCCCCCCACTCCCCGAAACAGTCTCGTTTTACGTTCCTTTCACATAAAGTAAATTGTGAAATCGCGACTTCATTCTTAGAGTCATTCTAATAACTTTGGATGCTTCTGTCTCAGTGCGGCTACATACTCAAGCACCGACAGGTTCCGTTTATTTCTGTAGAGAAACTCCAACGAGAAACTGGCCTTGACCAAGGACTTTTGACTCAAGTCCCAGTCCGATAACTAGACTCTATCTATCTATAATCTATCTATCTATCTATCTATCTATCTATCTATCTATCTATCTATCTATCTATCTATCTATCTATCTATCTATCTATCTATCTATCTATCTATCTATCTATCTATCTATCTATCTATCTATCTATTGTCGAGTGCGCGTGAAGTTTTCTTTTATTGTTTAATAACTGTGTTTATATTTATAGGAACTTGGTCGTAGCCAGTATTTTCTTTTTTTGGTGGGAGATTGTTTTTTTTTCTACCCCTCCTGCTACTTAAAAAATTAATTCAAAAACCAGTTATTCTAGTTAGTGCACTTTATTAATGAAGCCCATGATGAGAGTTTTTTTTATCACGGTTGAAAGATTTTGATGTTAAAGAGCTTGACTGTCACTACTTGTAAGTTTCTTTCTTGCTAGTTGAATTCTTTGCCGAATTGTCAGGGGTGATGATATCTTGTAAAATATTCAAATTTACTACTAGATTTAATACAAATACAAGACTGATCTCTATCAATTCTAACTCAAAACTAATATACGTCTTAACTGTCTAAGAATCTCAACACGACTGACTTTTTGAAGGCGATGGTGAGGGGGGTTAAACTTAAAGCCCTCTGGAGGGGGCGGGGGTTAAACTCAAAATCCTCCTTGGATACGCTCAAAGAATTTTGACTGTAGCTTGCTTTGGTTTTATATTGAAGAGGTGGATTGTAGCTTCAAATCCCTCTGAAAAGGGGGGGGGGTGAACTCAAAACCCTCTGGATGGGTTCTTAACCTCCTGCAGGGGGATTTCATTTGAAGGGGGAAGTGTTTGAACCCCAACCCCCCACCCTGTCTACTCCAATGCATAGGTAGTAGTTAGTATTGAGTGTGTTTTGTTGTCAAGAATATTGTGTGTGTTTAGGTCTTGCTTAGTTCCCGTATTGTTCTTGTAGCAGAGAGAGCTACCTAGCTATAGAATCTGATTACGCTACAGTTCTACTGTTTCCCCGTTTTAACGGTGCGTAAGTACATAAAAGTAGTTATCCGGTTGATAGTTCGATACGGGTGTCGTTAATGAAAGTTCTGTGATTTAGCGGCATCGTTACATCTAAGTTATTCATTGTTTCAGGGTGTTAGGCTTGGGGGCTATTAAGGAGAGTGTAGTTTTGAGCTCACCCCTGGAGCCGTGATTGGTTCTTGATCCGTATTTGAATGTACCGAGCCGTATGACCGAAATTGAGTGTGCGTGCGTGAGCTGTGTTGTGTAATTAACAATGCATTTTTTAATTACTCATGATTTGTTCGGAATATTATTTATTTGTATTTAGCTTTAGTATTAAATATTGTTCTTATGCCACGATCGTTGACCATTTGTTCACTGTTCACTGTTCAGTTCTTATGTAACTTTGCTTGTTTTTGCTCTTTGTTATTGCATTAGCTCGTTGAGGTGCAGAACCCGGTTAGTTATAACATCCCCTAGATCGGTGGTCTTCAACAGGGGCGCTATTCCCACCCCCCCCCCATTGGTGGGTGGTGATTTCGTGAAATTAGGGGACACAGGAAGCCAATGGGGCGGTAGGGGGCCTGGACATAAAAGGGGGCGTAGAGATGAAAAACAAACTATAGGTGCACTGAAACAAATTTCTCCAAAAAGAACACTGGCTAACTGAATACAGACGAATTGTAGATCTAGTTAGCCTGCTTCTAATTTAAGAACAGAAACAACATTAGAAGTTGAGTTGGGGAGTTCCCCCTTTTCTATGTTAAATTACTCTGTTGCTATCAAAGTACATCTATGGTCTTAAGTTCTTGCGAGCGTAAATGTTTATGATTAAATAAACAAACGGAAATACGCTTTTTAGCGGCCCCTGAAAGGGGAAAAGACGCTATTTGTTTTGAGTGAAATGTCTGTCCGTCTGTCCGTCCGTCCCGTTTAGATCTCGTAAACTACAAAATATAGTGAAAATCCGACATCACAATATTTTAGACCATTCAAAGTTTTGATGCAACGGCTACTTTTTTTTTCTGATAGCAAAAAATCTAATTTTTAAAATCACTAATGCAAGCACTTTTTAAAGAGAAAAAGCTATTTAAAACGCATCGTAAGCTTGGAAACTGCAATATCGTAAGCATTAATTTTATTTTGCGGAAATTTTTTTTATAGGATTCGAATAAGAGATTGAGCCTTTTCAAAACAATTACATCAATTATAAAAATTCAGTTAGGACAGGGGAGGCGCGGTAGCTGAGCGGTAAAGCGCTTGGCTTCCGAACCGGGGGTCCCGGTTTCGAATCCTGGTGAAGACTGGGATTCTCAACTTCGGAATCTTTGGGTGCCTCTGAGTCCACTCAGCTCTAATGGGTACCTAACATTCGTTGGGGAAAAGTAAAGGCGGTTGGTCGTTGTACTGGCTACATGACACCCTCGTTAACCGTAGGCCACAAAAACAGATGAACCTTACATCATCTGCCTATAGACCACAAGGTCTGAAAGGGGAACTAGTTAGGCCAGGTTTACATCTATCTTTGCATTCACTTGCACCTATCCTTTGATCTGCTGGACCGTTGGGGCACTACACAAGATCTGTCAACCTTCTTTCTCCATTCTTATCTCTCATTTGTCTTTGATATAATTTCATTCGGATGTTCTTTCTGAAGATATTGAAGCCTGCCTGGGTGGACCACTTCGGGAAAATATATATATATATTATGTCTAGACTGGTCATGGATATCTTTTAACAATACAGTAAAATGTGACAAATTTCTAAAAAGCTGAAACAAGTCGTTGTTTTGTAATGTAGTTATAAGAAGTAAAGTTTTTTTTTCAACCCTAAATTATGTAACATATTATTTAATATTTAGATATAGATCTAGTAGTCAAACATCAAAAATAAGAGCAATAAGATTATTTTGCAATTTTGAGATACATGATCTAGATTCTAGAAAGATGTAGGAGATCAGTTTATTTAAATGTACATAAGTTGGTTAAAATCAACAGACGGGAATCATTTCGATCATCCTTTTCAAAACATTATCTCAATGGAAACTAACAGAAGGGCTTTATTTCATATATTCGCGTGAATAAATAGTTCTGTGATTAATAGCCCTTCCTATTAAAAATACGCAAAATGTTATTGCATTATTTCTAAACTTTGAAAAGTAAAGATCATTACTTATCTAAGACAGAAAAGATCGATTTTCCTAGATTTGGTTCGACTTCCCTTACAGCTTGAAAAAGAGTTACGCACATCACAATCTATCCATCAACATATATGGTTAAGCAGGATTTAATGCGTAATAAACTTTGTAAGCAAAAAAAATAAAAATAAAAAATAGACTAAATGTAGCCACTACAGGAGACGTTCGTCTTTCTTTTACAAATTTAAATCTCGACATTTATGATATAGCCAGGCTGCAGGATGCACAGTGTTCCCATTAGCTTAATTTTATTTCATTAGTGAATTGAGCTATAATAACATTTATATAAAAATAAAAACAAATTTACAATTTAACCTAAAAATAGTAGGCCTAATATTACAATAACCAAAAGGGACTATTTAAAGGTTATGAAAAAGTCATGACAATGAGACTAATATCTGAGTGTAATCGCTGTAAGTTATCTGAGATAATTTTTTTATAATAGTTATAAAATTAGCGATCTGTATCTATCTATCTATCCATCTATCTATCTATCTATCTATCTATCTATCTATCTATCTATCTATCTATCTATCTATCTATCTATCTATCTATCTATCTAACTGGTCTGTACTGGTGTGTCAAAATGTCTTGATGTCCAGGTCAGCTTGTGTGTGTGAACTATGTTTTTGTGAACTGTTTTCTCATTCTTGTACAATAAAGCCTAGGATAAAGAAATGTTTTTCTGTAGTGTTTTATAAGGTTATTGCAATTTATTGTACAAGAATCTTGTGGATTAATCGTGCTTCAAGTATGGATAGTTTCCTAAAACCTGAACCATTGGTGGTTGATCCTAAAGATCCGGACGCTCAATGGATCTGAAATCACTGGCTTCACACATTAAAAAAATTTGCATTTAATTACTAGCTGTGCCAGAATGTGAGAGGTTCGATCTATTGTGTGAGTTTAATTCACAGTGTTTCTCGACAAAAAACGTTTTCTTGCATTCTTCACTGCAGAAACGCGTTCTCCGGACATCTATAGCTCATTATTCATCATTTAAAAAAGAAACTTTTGAATAATGTTTTATGAAGATTTAGGCCCTTACTACATTGGAAATGAAACCGATTTGTTCCTTGAAAAGATAAGATACCCCACATTTTAAGATTTAGGCTTTGAGGATCTCCGCCGAAGAAAAATTATTCGAAAAATAATATCTTTTTAAAAAGTTCATTTGTAAGTGATACATTTTGTTCAATAGGCATGCTAGTTACTTTGTTTTGCTACAGAACCATAATTCAAGCTCTAAAAAAAATAATTTCGGAAGTGGGAGGAGAAATTAGTGGGCCATTACATTCTACTCTAAATATTTTTTTCATTTTTAGGATTTAAGTATTAATTATGAGTCAAATTTGTTTAACAAGAAAAATATCAGATTGAGTAAAGATTGGGAAAAGGCGACTAGGAAAAAAATATTTTGGTTCAGAACTCATCTCAATCGTTACTCTTATAATGAAAAATTTCGTATAAATTCTAAATTTTCCAAAGCAAAGTCTTTCATAAAATAATTATGATAAATTCATGTGCAAACTCTGTCGCCATATTTGACTAGTCTGTTTTAAAACGTCCTCTTTTAGTCTGGAAAGGGGAGGGGCGGTAGAGTGAAAACGATTAATCCTCGCTCGTTTTTATAATTTCTGCTAATGATTGCGTTTGGCATTAAAGAATAAGGGTGGGGCTACTCGATATAAGAATTTAATTTATAGCATATAAAAATATTTGTGACATAATTTTTTTATTTTGTAATTTTTTAAAACTATAATACAAAAAGAAAAAGTATTGGTTTGTCCGATGAGCGAAGGTGATTGCATGTATTGCCCCTCCCACCTGGTACAACCCTTTTTCATTTTATATTTACTAATGATAAAATTTGAGATTAGAGTGTGGTGCGACATAATATACAATGGGTTCACATATCAATACGTAGATTATATTATACAGATATTCAACTAATTTTGTTCACAAACTATGATTTCTCCATAAAAATAGGACCGCCCCCCACCCAGAGGGCTAGAATGGGAGGGCAGTAGATGCAATCGTCCCCCTTACCCCACCGAATCGGCCAAGATACCAAATAGGGGAGCGACATAATATAAAAATTATATATTAAATAATTCAAGAAATTTTGTTCACAAACTATAATTTCTCCATAAAAGTAAAACCGCCCCCCCCTCAAAGGGTTTAGGTGGGAAGGGCAGTAGAGATATCCCCCCCCCCTTTTCCACCCAATCGGCCAACAGGGGAACGACATTATATAAAGATCGGTTAAAATATCAATAACAAGTTTTAATCATATAAATATTTAATTGATTCTGTTAGCAAGCTGTGATTTCTACAATAAATTGGACCCCCCTTCCCTCTCGAAAGTTTATGGGGGGGGGGCGGTATTGCTGCCATCGCCCCTCCAGACCCCACCAAATCGGCTATTATTTTTAACATAAGTAATAAATTCGTATACAATTAGTGTGAATTATATACTAAAATTCGTCCGCACCTCCCTTCGGGAGGGGGAGGGGTCGGCCGAGTGGAGGGGGGGTCGCCCCTAGTGCCCCCCTGGATCCGCCAGTGATGTCAGGTGTCCACATATAAAGGTCTGACAAGGCAAGGAAGCACGGCCATGTCCAGACTTAGGATTGGACACACCCACATCACACACTTCTTTGTGCTAATGAAACTAATGAAAGAAGAGCCCCCACTGTATGAGTAATGTGACTTTTATCTCATCGTGAAACATAGCGTCCAGATACCAGGATATTCAAGGGAAATAGTTTAAAGTAGACAATTGAAAAACACTGGGAAAATACTGGGCTTTATACGGGAGCTGGGGTTGACTACGAAAATTTGATTTGAGATAGGACAAAGTAATTGTAAATATATATTTATAACAGAATTTTGTTGAATTATATAAATTTTTACTATTTCAGCTATGAATTAACCTTATTTTTACTAATTTAGCTGTAGAACATTTAGCTCATGAGCTATAAAGGGGAAGTAACCATTGAAGGATTATGGGCACGACATTGCCTAAATTGTGCCGATGTGCCAAAAAGCCCAAAATATCCAATATCAACTACTTATTCAGCAGCGTATACAATCACAGCCGTCTCTTCGTTTGATCTGTCTCATGCTGTAATGAAATGAAAAGTTTACACTTGATGCCCTCATCGATGCAGGTAGTTTGGACAGTTAAATTTCTTCTTCTGCTGTCGGAAAGTATAAATTTAGAACTTTTCACTTATCAAAACTTATATCTATGGCCAACACGAACCTAACAGGTTACACTCGCCATGTTAATGCTGACATTAAGAGTAAAGGCTCCACTTACAAAGACTTTCAAGCTATACATTCTTGACAACCTCTGTGCTGATGTGGCCATGACTTCCTTCAACAACATGAGAGTGTACAGATCACTTTTCAGAGAAAGCCAACAATGGTCTTAAATGGAGTGGCAGCTGTTAATGTCGAACCAACTCTTCTTTTCCAAAATATGCTCAAAGAGTGTCAACCTCTCATAACAAAATCCAGACGTTATTCTGCATATGACACTCTATTCATTAATTCAGAGGTTGCCTGTTTCTTGAAGTCATCATTGAGCCTTCGTCATCTCCATGTCGGGCTCAAGTATTAGTAACAACTAACGAACGACACAAACGAAGAATGGTCGTGGACTACAGCCAAACTGTTAATCGGTTCACACTTCGGGATGCTTATCCCTTACCTCGCAATGATGACATGGTCTCTCAAATAGCTAAATACGAAATATTTAGCACCCTTGATCCTCGCAACGCATACCATCAGATCCCTCTAAGAAAGACTGATCGCCCTTATACTGTTTTGAAGATGGAGGAAAGTTATACCAAATCTGTAGGATACCCTTTGGAGTAACTAACGGGGTAAAATGTTTGTCAAATGTTTGACATGTTTCGGATGTTCCTTCAGAGTTGAAAATAATTTACTATCTAGTCCAAACCTCCCGCAGGACGACGGGGGATGGCAGAGGACAGGGTATGAACTCTGGACCATCGACAAGAACGAACGAGAGTCCAGCGCGCCTACCGCACGACCAGGCAATCTGTTTTCAAGGGACAGTCTACAAGATCATAGAACAAGTCACTGAAGGGTACATATGCTTACATTGACAAGATCACTTTTTGTGATAAGGACAGAGAAGGGCATAATACTAATTTGCTTAATTGCTTGAAGCTATAAAATTAAATATGGACTAACTCTTAATGAAAAAAAGTGTGCATACGCTTCATCAAGAATACTAAGTCTCCTATAATGAGATGAAGCCAGACCCCGACAGACTGAGAACCTTAACGCTCAAAGGTGAGCTGTAGGTCTATTCTCTTACTCTGCAAACTAGATAGGACATTTCTCAGATAAGATCCATCCTTTAGTACACAACTGAACATTCCCATTTTGAGACTATTATCCTTCCAAAAAAAAGGTTTATACAGGTTCCAAAAGAAAAATCACTTTCCAGAGAAACGCCCGTACAGCACTCGTATAATCTCGAAGTCGAGCGAAAAGAAACTAAACGGGTGTGTGTGTGTGTGTAAATGTTGTGTATTTATGTTTCTTGTATGTTAAGAATTGATCTGTACTGGTGTGTCAAAATGTCTTGGTGTCCAGGTCAGCTTTAGTGTTTGTGTACTGTGTTACTGTCAACTGTTTTGTCATTATTGTACAATAATAATAACTAGTTGACCCGCGGCGTAGCATACGCGCTATGTTGCAGGACCGGCCTAAGGCCAATGCAGCCTATGCGACCGTAGTGGGTCTCGCACTTTCATAGGCCCCACGCTAATTGTAGGTGTAAATGATTAGATTAAACCATTTTGTAACTTATAACAGATTTTCCGTGGCCTTCTTGTAGCTTCTTAAAATCTCCTGAAATTGCAAAATATACGAAAAAGTCATGGAAATCTCCGGAAATTATTAAAATCTTTTGAAAACTCATAAAAATTTCCTGAAATATAGCCAAAATTGTCATTTTGGGGTAACATTCAATATAGAAAACGCCAATACTAAGCGCGATAAAAAAAACGGCATTATACAATACACGTGATTGTGGAATTTAGTGAAAGAAGCTTTTAGCGCCTCAAACTAATTAAGAATTACTTGAGTCGACAATTCTTGAAGATAGAAACATTCGGTAATTCTTGTTACTGAGCGTGATCTATGTAGAAACAGAATTTTTATGATATACTGTATGACTTCGCTACACGCAAGACTTGTAAAAAAAATTCTGTACGTAGTAAAGAATGAATAAAATGCAAAGACGAATTTATTTTCGAATACAAACTCTTAATTTTCACTTTTTATCAGTATCATGTCAAAAAAATAATTTGATAGAATGTCGACAAAAGTAAGTTTCGCACCTAGGGGAAAACAAAAAGGTTAAATAGTGCTTAGAACGGAAGAAAGTAACATCTTGTCCTTTTTTTTTATGTCGATCTAAAAAACAATATTGGATATTACAAATAAAAATACGCTTGTGGTAAAGTTAACCGTTTCGTTTTCGATCGTGAAAGGTGCTTCGTTGTTCTAGGCACACGGACACTAAATAAAAGGTTACATTATTGTGACTTATAGGACACGTGAGAGAAGAAGTGCTACGTCAATACTTGAATCAGGGTCCTTAGCCTGCACAATTTGGCTCCTGACACTCTTGGCCCACTTTGGGGTACAGATTTATGAACTATAAGTCTACGATAGGATGGCAAGTGTAAGAACCGGATTGGACGTTATTAATCGTGAGTATTTAGGTCTAAATCTAATAATGTTAAGATTAAACGTTTATAAAAGACAAGATGTGATTTTCTTATTGTTATCAATAATCTGTATTCATCAATCTTCTTCTTTTATCAAGATCTAGATCTTTTACAATTAGACTACACTTAACTAGATCTAGATCTTTAGTATATATCGTCATTATAGATCTAGAATCTAGACATTATAGATCTATATCTAGACTAGAATGACTAGATCTAATCTAGAATTTCTTGTTATAAACTATTACTATTTTTAACGTTGCTTTCAGTTTATTGATAAGCTTTGCTTATAGGTTTACGTACATCTAATGTAGATTATATCTAAAAGTAGAATTAGATTCGATATTTACTGAAAATTCTAGGCCTCTTAGAAGTCCGATTGTGTGTGAAGAAACTACAACAGAAGGTCACAAGATCCGAGAAAGCTAGCTACATTATAAGCTATATACCTGTTAACAGCAGTATAATTGTCATTCGAGTCGGGTATAGACTTCTAAATAAACAATTATTCAACGTCCGATTATGAAGATGAGGTAGCAGCCCTAGAGAGCTTTTACAAGGAAAAAGAGGGCTGCACGAAAGAAGTTCCAAAAAAGGAAATTCTTATGATTAAGGAAGACTGGAAAGTCAGGACAGGAGTGGATGCATTGAGCAATGGGCAGGAACAACTGGGCGTTTTGGATTAGGAAAAACTAACGACATAGGAATACGGGTTTGCAAGCAGCTATAACCTCACTGTAGTTAACACCTTATTGTCACACAAACCATACTGAATAATACTTCGCACGCATCAGGTAATAAAAACACACGTTTTCTTTGAGGTTTAACTGAAGCATCAACAAAGCTAAAGCCAGAACTTAATCTGGAGCTGACATAGCCAGTAACCATGACATGGTCTTAACCAGTGCTTTTTTTTTACAGTACCACAGGTACGGCATACCGGCACCTTTTTCAATGTGGGGAAAAAATATTACTTGTCTTGTATTTAACGTTTATTATTAATTATTTAGTAGCTAAAAGTTAGGCAATCAATCACTGAGTACCGGCAGGCACCTATTTTTTTTTCTCTTTTTTTTTACAAAAAGCACTGGTCTTTATAACTGTAAAATTAAAAAAGAATTGGAAGCCTACAAACACACGCATTAAATCAGTAAATACCACCACTGAAAAAAATTCACACAAACATTGATGAATTGTTTGAAACCACCGTCGGAGGAAAATTCGCCACTCTCAACCTTAAATACGAAGGCATTGACTCACGAATACTATCACATTATTAAACGAGTCAACTTCTGAGGTCCGAGGGAAAAAGCAAAGAAAAATGAGTGACAAATGACACCATTAATTTATGTGATGCAAGAAGGAACTAAAAAAAAAGAAGGTTAACTCCCTTGCTGGCAGAAGACTACAGTTCAACTAACAAAGAATTATGCCTTGAACATCCCCCCAAGCCCCCACTGAAAGGGGGCCCCCTAATGAGTGCCCAAAATTTGTTTTTACATTAAATATTGCGCCATTATCTCATATCATGATGTCGAATGTCAAAATGCAGGTCAAGAGGTCAAACTCAGCGGGCCCTCAAATCCCAAGCTACGTCACTAAGCATACCAAAACAAAAGCTTATGCTTTGCTAGTGGTCTCTGTGAAAGTTGGACACTGAACTCGGTGGCTGCTAGAAGAATTCAAGTCTCTGAGATTAAAAACTACTAAAACCAAAATGCTGGGTAACAGGTACTAGGAAAAGAAGACAACAAGTTTGTGCTGTTACAAGTCAACGAAGACCAAATGGTGTTTACTTTGAATTTTTAAAATCCAGTCTTAATGAAGACCATTCCCCGCGATGTCTTAACGATATGTATTTTGTTCATGTGATCTTTCTATTAAAGGATATTCTTGTCTCTATATAATGTTTGATTTTTAACCTTATCGAAACAGGCTATTTTCCCCTATATTAGTGCTACACAAAACACTTGCGCACTATAATATAGGTAGCTTATGTATCGTGCATTAAAAACAAAATCGATACACAGACTATAAAGAGTGAACATAAGATGAGGGGCAGGGGGATAACTCACTTCAAGAACAGTCACTATGACTTCAAGGTAATTTTCTGATAACTAGGGTAGGCTACTGACCCAGTGTTCTTTAGACTGAAGTTGAATTACGGCAATAAATGTACAAGCGAGTCAGTTATAAAACTAGCCCCAGTCATAAATGTACTAGATTTTTGGGTTTTTGCTGCTTTCATTTCAATATAAAGCAATCACTTTTTTTTTTGACACCAAGGTGAGGGAAATGCCAAAATGTGATACAGACAGAAGCTTCGGTGCCTTGAGAGCCATGTTGAACACATTTAGGAGTAATCATGCCACTGCCATTGTGACATTCTTGGCTTGGACATTGACATCTTTCTTGTGTCATGAGTGTGCCAAGATATTTCTAACAGGCTTTCCAAGACTTTTCGAGCCTACATATAGTGATCTTGGTCCGGTCCTCCATGTTATGCCCTCTGTGATTGTGACGTTAATACAGGTATGTTTTGTTTTTTAACGATTCCAATAATATTGTATTTCAGATCATTTAAACAAGGACGGATTAACGATTGTCAAACTGTCATGCCGTCCAGGGCCTCGACCTTAAAGGGTGACCTACACATTTCAAAATATATAACTAAATTACAAACAAAATTAATGTGATTCAATATACAAGCAGTCTATTTCTTTCTTCTTAAATATGACCTGCATTTAGGCTTATTATTACTATTAAGTGCATTTATCTTCTTATCATATAAATTACAGACGTTACTTCAAAGATAAGACAGTTACGTTCCACACGTATCCATGTACTTCCTTAATTGCACATGTTAATCAGTAACTTTTAACCCTGCTATGCCATTGGCTTTCCTGGCTTATTTAGGCAACCCAATTCCATGCTCTAATGGTACAAGGGAAGAAAGAGTAGGTGGCCAATTTTGTCCTAGCATGTAGAATAAGAAATGTATCTTTATTTTTGTGTCTTTCTGAATATTTTATTTTTTTAATTGTAAATTATGGTACAATGTTTTATATATACATTACTTTTGAGTTTCTATCTCGAAGTCTTATAATAATGAGTTTTACTTTAATCCAATGTGAATGAATATTCGTGTCTTATAAACTCACGGCTCTATTTTGCATCTGTTCTTGTTTTTAATGTTTTCATGAGCAGAGGGGATCTCAAAAAAAAGGACGCAAATTCTAATATTGGCCTAATCAAGGTTAAATAGCATTTAAGATTTATGTTCTTGTTTAATTTGTTAAGATTTCTTTTAATAAAATAAACTTTAATAGTGTTTTTGATATTACGTCTATGGGAGTTATGTGATACCTTTTCTTTTATATAACAGCTTCATATTTTGAGTTTTTAGTCTGTGTATTTTGTGTATCATGAATAAATAAAAAAATTTTTTTACACTTGTTTCAGCTTTTTTTTTGTTACTCTTAATAATTGCTATTTTGTTCTGGGTGGCAAGACATGCACCAATATGATTGTCGTTTCTGTAGTTTATCTTATTCATTTCTATAGAAACTTAAAGTGGCCTCCTTAAATTCTTGCCCTGGGCATCCACTTGCTAAACCTCAGCACAGGTTCACACAAAGAAACAATGAGCAAATAGCAATACATAAATAGATGTGTTTACTCTAAAAAATGTTGAAGACGTAACAACCAAACTAAATTCTAGTGTTGTTTTCTTATTGAAACGAATGATTTTTCCCTTTACTTTGGGATAATTTACAAGCTAATGAAATGGACATTTATTTGTGTAGAATTTTAGAGTTGTTATGGTGTCTTAAAATGTCGATTTTATCTTTTCAATAGTTAGTGAAGTGAACTCGATCCACTTTGCTTTTTTTCCCCATTTCCAGGAGGGTGGGAGTCCTATGCATCCCAAAATACATAATCCCAGACTTCATTTAGATTTGAACTCGCAAGATGATCATGTTCTTCAGAATTAAATTAAAACTCCACCAAATTAATAGCTGAAACAAATATTGCATTTGATTTTTCTCCAGTGTTTGACCTGTGTTTTCTGTGTGAGAATATGCGGCGCTGTTACCTCCACACCAGTAGCTATCTTTGTCGTTGGTCATGTTCTGGCTACACTAGCTACCAACTCAAGCATGACGTACATTGAGGTATGATTTTATAGTTGTTATTGTCATCCATAAAATATAAGATTACACACAAGAAGTAATAAAAACAGAGATTCAATTGCCTTTTAAACAAAAGTATTGGTGCCCCTGTCAGACCTTGCTATCTATTGCTATCTATGGGTGAGGATGATGTAAGGCTCATCTGTTTGTATTACTTTCTATGTCAATGGTTGACGAGGGTGTCATGTGGCCAGCACAACGACCAACCACCTTAAGTATAATGGTGAGAGTCCTAAAAACCTCGAAGCTCAAAATCCCAGGCTTCACCAGGATTCGAATTCGAACCGGAAGCAAAGCTCTTTACCACTTAGCCACTTAGACAAAAGTTTATCTTAGAACAACATTTCCGCCTACAACTTCAAACATATAGATATATACACACACACACACACATATATTCTAGGTGGAGTTGATACACGAACACATTTTGTATTCAAATATATTTTTATTTTAAAAAGTCTTTTGAAAACTTACGTCTTTAATCCTTCTCTTATCTGTAATAGACAAATTGGTTTTATAGTTTCAAAGAGAAACATGAAGATAATATTGACGTTTAGTGCATAGTATCTACAAGGGAATTCAAAGAGAAAGTGAATCTTGGAAGTCTGTCTGTGGTCAGGTTGAAAATCTTTCAAATCTGGTTCTTATTGAGCAACTAGGAGGTAAAAGAAACCAATGTACGAAATTTCGTGCGAATCCGTACAACAGTTTATGAGAACTCTTGACTAATCAGTTAGTCAGTCAATGAGTCAATTACAAGTCAATTACAAGTATAAAATAGATTATTTGTTACATAATGAATGCACAAATTGTGAGACAAATTTCCATATGGATAATAAAGATTATTATTATTATTATTATCATTAAAATATCATTAATATATTCATATTATTTGTTGCATAATATAAGTAATATTTAAGAAAAATAATAATGATTCAAACAATTTCTTTAAAAATGGACTATTTTGTTTGAGAACTTTCTTGAACAACGGCTATTTTATTTCAGGCTGCTTCCACTTTGGCCATTAAATTAACAGAGCCAGTAACCATGGCAGTAGCCCACCATATTGTTTTCGAAACATCCGTTACTATCGAGACTATCGTCAGCATTCCTTTGATCATTTTTGGGTCTTTATTGTTTTCAGGTAATTAACATCGATCCTATGGTCTTATATAACACCACGGGTTGTTAATTTTTTTTTTTACAGACAGTTTATCATGGTTTTGTCCTAAGATATATATTTCCATCTTGCAATTATTGAGAACCAATTTTAAGACTACTAAGGAAAATCTTTTCATCATCCTCATCTGTCCCTTGACTTTCGTCATAAGGTGGCTGTGTTCAGGGGCGGTCTTAGCAGTGCGCGGGGCCCTGGGCGAATGTCAAATGCGGGGCCCTGAGCGTAAGGGTAGACAATATATATATCGTACCATGTCAAGCTGAAGTACTGTTCTATTGACCTTGTAACTAGATCAACTCGAAATGTTCTCCACCTTAACTTCTAGATTTGACAGGTCCACAAAACGCTAGGTAAAATACATCGGCTTTTTGTGGCTAACATCAAGCGTGCAGTCAAGGATGACTTGAAAATATACCATCAGATCCATAACCTCGTTTTGAATCCTATATCCGTGAGCCTCCACGTTCTTAATTCGTCGAAGAAAGAAAACTTATTAGGACGAATTAGTCCAGCATCTCAACCAAGCCTAAGAACTGACCTTTATTTGGCGCATAAAGTTTCTCTGTTCCCCCCACGAAATGCGTTTTTTTTTTGTGTGTGTAATATACTGAACCCTTGATACCACTTTTGCTTAGACCAATGTAGTTTTTCTTTTCTACTTTGTTCTACCATTCATTGTGCTACCGTTGGACATTCTCAGGGCTTAATCCAACCACGCTGACATATGTTATAAGTATGGATGACTACATGGTCGTGCGGTATGCGCGCTGGACTTGTTCTGTCGGCTCGATGGTCCCGGGGTTCATACCCTGCTCGCTGCCATCCCCCGTCGTCATGCGAAAGATTTGAACTAGGAGGTAGATTATCTTCAAGTCCGAAGGAACATCTGAAACAGTTAAAACATTTTACAAAATTTTAACGTGAAACCTCGTGCTGCTGAATGTTATTACCAACAGCAGCTTTCGTTGGTTAATTGTCCTCCAGTAGCCATCGTGCCAAACAACTTAAGTCTTTGGTATAAGAACAAAGTGTACTATAGGAGCTACAGTGGTCCATTGACTTCCGAAGATCCGACTTTCTAATGAAAAAAATATGTCAGTTTTGTTGTTTTTTTTCAAATGTAAAAGGTTTTCTCATGGCCGCCCAATGTATGCACAGTAGCCTATTGGAAGGTGGAGGAATAATACGTCATCGTCTAACTTTCTGGATGCTGATTGGCCGAAATAACTGTACGAGCTAGGTCACAGTACAAAACGAGGAATCCTTCTCACACACCCTCTTGTTCTCTATGGCGGACTAAAGTAACAGTATATTTACTGTATACGTACCCATTCTTTTTATACTGCAATGCGTTATAACAGTATGACCATAGACATTTATATGAGTATGACTCTTTATTCTTGAAATAAACGATTTTATTTGGATTGGTTGCTTCCAGCTACGTAGTTTTTTGTTTATGCCAAGGTGATCTGTTAAATAGTGATAGTAACTGTAGTAAATGTACAGGTCATAAGGTGCTGTCTTTACCGAAACTGAAGGTATTTCGAAACCAAACATGTCAAGTTCAGAGCTTTTATGGTAATTGATATCATATAGATGCCAGGAAATATTGAGCAACAAATCTTAGTTAATGAGAACTGGTCTGGATTTCGAACCTGACGGTGACATGGGAATCTCCTATTGCGGGGCCCCCTTCAGGCGCGGGGCCTGAGGCGGTTGCCCCACTTGCACCCCGTAAGGCCGCTACTGGCTGTGGTAATTCGCGTAACCAAACCCCTCCACTTTTCTCGGCTTTACTTTTAGCAAACATAAAACAAGTAAAATAAAAAGTAAATATTTTAAATAAAAAAAAATCTTATAATCAGTTTAATTGTATAAATTATTTTGACTCAATCATGTTATTCATGTTAGATCTAGAATAACAATAATCATTTAAAGGCAAAAGACATAAAGGGATGAAAAGAGATGGTTTACAAATTCTGTGTGGTGCCCCAACGGTCCAACAGGATAGATGTAGGTGAAGACAAATGTGTAAGATCGGAAGGTTTAATAAGAATACATGCCGAAGTTTTGTCCTGATAGAGGTCCGACATACTTGGGAGTTGAATTATTGCAGTGTTTCTTGTCCTTTGCTACAAATTGTTCCCTGTAACAACTTGAAACCGACACTTCCCACTCAATGAGCACCAAGTCAACACAGTGTTCTGTTGGAGTCGAAAAAAGAATAAAAGCATTTTCAGTGTACATTTCCACATTGTGATATAAACAAATCATTTCAGTTTAAATCCTTTTATTTTTATTTTCCTTCAGACTTCTGGTACAGGTATGTTGCTATTTAGATTCCGGGTTCCTCATTTTAATAGTAGAAATAAAGTGTTTTTTTTTTTGTAAATTCTTTTTCCATTCTTTTTTTTTTGGTAACTCATCATTATATATATTTCTTTCTATGCAGTCAAAACAACGTGCCAAACCTCAGACACAGCTGGAATAGTATTGGCTTTTCTCTCCAACCTAATTGTAACAGCAAGAAATGTGGCCATCAAGAAACATCAGGTCAACACTGCTCCAGTCCAGTTAAGGTCAAGAACCTGCATTTCAGCACTCCTTTGTGTACAGATGGCCATTTTGTTGCTGGTGTACATTTTGGAAAATGAGTTTGTTATACCTGTCAAATGTTCTTTCATTCTGGGAGCTTTGTTCGTCTCTGGACTATGTCACGTGTCATATTCTTATATTTCCACCATTATATTTCTTAAGGTAATTTGTGAGACTAGAATTTGACGTATTAATTTATTAATTCAGTGATAAATGATATTAAAAAAAAACAATGCATTAGGTAGGAAAATAATGAAACAATAAAAGTTTACGGTGGCTGAGTTGTAAAGCGCTTGGCTTCAGAAACGGGAGTGCGGGTTCGAATTCTGATGGAGTTTCGGATTTTAAATTTCGGATCTTTAGGGCACCTCTGAGTCAGTGGTGTAGCAAGGTACTCGTGGGTCCGGGTTCAAGAGTATGATGGTTGCCCCCCCCCCCCCCCCAGCCCCCGTATGACAAATATTTTGTGTGACAAAATAAATCGAGTAGTTTGTATGTATCGGTACATTTATTAAAAGACATTCCAAGTCCATGAACACAATTGACAGAATCCTTGAAGACCATGTTGAAGTACTGTTTAGCACAGTGAACATTACGCGCAAGTGGCTGCTTTTGTTAAAACAATGCCAGAAGGCAATTGTACTGTCCGCTCTGATTGGAACACCATAGTTACCTTGGCCTCGCAAGTAATGAAAAAAAAGATGGTGATATTTTATTAATTAGAGTATTTGTTCAGTCAACCTTGAAGACTTCTGGTTCTGACAAATATGAAAACCTGCAATGGACAATTTCAGAAAATAATGTTAATTTAGTAAACTTGTAATACTTCTTTGAGTGCTGTCAATCATGATAGTATCTCCCATTGCATTTTTGCTAAACTTGCAATGCCCAATAGGTATATAATCTCGTTTTGAATCTGTATGTGGAGGTATGGTTTTTAAGAATTTATGTGGTGCTAAGAAATTGTCGTTACTACTTGTGTCACCTAAACAATAATCTCGCGATGACCACTAAATGAAAGGTTGTAGCATGCTAAAATTTACTCTAACATTCACAATGCGATAAGTTACTTTCAGTCAGTAATTGTCAACTTCTTCAATATGCTCCTTGTTTACATCATCCACCGTTCTCAGTCGTTCATGGTGTCTGTATGTTTGGCAAGCTTGTTGATGAAGTGAAGTCATTAGTAGGCCAAGCATTTTTTGACGATACGGTTGGAAAACAAACAACATTGATGCTGTTGTGAGCAGGTCAGGGTGGCGCTACTGAGTGAGGCCTTTTTGTTACTTGCTGCTACTCAACATTTGTTCATTTAAAACAGTAGGCAGGTGGTAGCTCTACTGGGTGGGCCCAATCTGTGCACCTCGGTCTGCGACCAGGGGCCTAGAGTCGCCTAAGCAACCAGACAGCACAATCAAACTAAGCTAAACTAAACTAGCTAACTAAAAATAAAATAACAAACTGAAATTTTAAAAGGAACTTATATACACTTTATTTACAACCAACTTACCAAGCAATAAAAATATAGGTGAATACAAAAATGAAAATAAACTTAGAAATAAACAAAAACTATATTTACGCACTACTAAATAATTAATCAACCCTCAAATAACCTAAATTACCCCAACACTAAACAGAAAACTACTAGCAGCAGTACAGCAGAACTACAGCCGAAATAAGGCAGTTAGGCCTTAAGGCAGACAGGCCGTAAGGCAGTAGGCCGTAAGGCAGTAGGCCGTAAGGCAGTAGGCCGTAAGGCAGTAGGCCGTAAGGCAGACGAAATAATGGCCGTTGTACAGCAGCAATAAAACAACAGCTATAACTGCGGCAGACAGTTAGGCCGTAAGGCAGTAGGCCGTAAGGCAGTAGGCCGTAAGGCAGTAGGCCGTAAGGCAGTAGGCCGTAAGGCAGTAGGCCGTAAGGCAGTAGGCCGTAAGGCAGGAATTATAGCCTGCAATTACAAAATAAACAAACATAAGAAAATATTCAAAAAATAAAATAATAATGGACTATAACACATATATTAGACTGGACTGGTCTAGACCTAGTTAGTGCATACACATAATACAAGCATGAGGTAATTTCAATTACCTACATGTAGGTAATAAAAGCAATACCTGAGTTATTTAAGTCCCAGCCACAACCAACACAGGTCAGGCTAGACTGCAATAAACATAAGCTAGATCTAGATAATAGTAGATAAGACTAAACAAGCCGCCATGACAGCGATGCTTAGGCCGCAGCCATCTTTTACATTAAAAAGTAGGACAAAATGCCAACTTAAATAGAGTGGTTATCCTAACGATAAAATATTCATAAAAATACATAGGAAACATAAAATAATAAAATATTTACACATAGACATAGTATTGGAAAGCAAAAGCATTAAGGCTGGCGCAACTGGGTGACGCTACCCAGGTCCACAGAACTTCCGATTCCATCAGAGGTAATCATGGCTAATTAACTAGCCAGTGATGCCACTACACTAATCAGTCTTCATCTAGACTATAGCAATAGATGCAGAAACAATGAATACAAATACGAACGAAAGAAAGTAAAAATAAAAACATTTTCCAACTTACAGGCGGTCCCAGCTGAAATTACACTACACAAAAATAACTTTATACAGGCACCACTGTCAGCACTGACCACTGGTCAAGACAAAAGAGAGCTCAACGTGGTTCTGGAGCTAGCTATAACTGGTCAGCGCGAACATATCGGAGAGCATGACGTCACGCTAATTATCTAAAACTAAACTGGACTACCTATTTCCCTAATTTGTACCTAGCCGTACACAACAATAAAATCTAGCAAATTACTAAAGACACGGACTACACAGCATTATATACCAAATTAAACAGCATTAAAAAGAGAATCTTAAAATTTAAATCCTACAAAAAATACAAAAAGGAAGATAAAAAGTTATTTCTATTCTAAACTCATATGGGGGCTCTATACCGTTTACAGACCTGCACATAAACTGATATTAAAAAATAACAACTAATCCAACGCTAATGCCAAAGACAAAAATAAGCAGAACTAACCAGGGACAAAAAAAAATAGGAAATAACATCCACAGCACTAAGGCTAGTTAACTATTTTAAAAACTACTTTTTCTCTACGAGTAAAACACAAAATAACAGAAAAAGACTAAAACTAGCAGAAAGTTATAAATAGCGGAAACTACAAAATACACAGCACTGAACTATAAAAATTAAAAAGGACACTAAATTACAACCATCATAGCCCTGGCCTATATAAATAATATAAATTAGATAAAATTAGGTCAAAAATTAGATCTAGGAGCGCCAGCTCACACTGTGTCAGGGTATAAACCCGAGACCATCGAGACCATACGAACGACTTTCCAGTTCACATGCCATTAGCGATTCATATTGTTGCACAATGCTACAAACTTAATGATTCATGATATAATTACATTTAAACATCACTAGAAAGTAATGTGGTCTCTTTACCTCAAATCAAGTTTTCCCCTTCGTCAATGTGATACTTGCTTTATGCTACTTATTGATTTTGTTAGTTGTGTCCCATAAATCAAGTGATTACCTCTTCCTATTCCTTTAATTGTGCACCAAGTCTACTTCAATGTTTTAGGTTGCCTCCCTTTTACTTTCATCTGTGTAATCGTCACCCAAACATACATACATGGTATCAAACACTAGCTGTACAGATGTATTTTACCCATTTAACACAAGCATATATATATATGGCTGAGGGGATATATATATATATATATACATATATATACGTGTGTGTGTGTATTTGTGTGTGTGTGCATTTTAAAATCAAAACCATCTGGAGGGGTTTTAAACTTAAAGTCCTCTGGAGGAGGGGGTTTAAACTCAAAACCTCCCTTGGCTACGATCATAGAAGTTTGAGCGTGCAATTTGCTTTTTTTTATATTGAAGAGATTGTTTTTAGCTTCAAACCCCACTGGCGGGGAATTTTAACTCAAAACCCTCTGGATGGGGTTTTACCTTAAATCCCTCTGGAAGGGGGGGAGGTTAAAAACAAAACCCCTCTTGGCTACGCTCATAGAATCTGATGACTGGTGTAAAAGGCGATGGGTTATGGCGTTGTGCAGTGAATCCAGAATCTGGTGACTGATGTATGCTTTAGTCTTATATTGAAGAGGGTTTTTTATCGTAAACAAATTTCGAAGGGGTTTTAAAATCAAAATCAAAATCTCCCTTGGCTATGCTCTTGGAATTTGGGGGTTTTCGTTTGCATTATTGTTTTGTTGCGCTGGGGCAAGTGATGGTTTAATATTATAATCTCATTTAAAATAAACAAAATCAAAGCAAAAATAAGCCACAAAATTCCGCAAAGCAAAATAATATATTACTCTTTTTTTCAATACTTTTATTTAAGTCATTCCTCCACGGAGGGCGGACGCTCATTCCTCCACGGAGGGCGGACGCTAATCTCGGTACTTCTCTAACAATTTTCCTATGAATTTAACAGTTGATGCGAAAAGAACTACTAGCTCATTGGTCACATGGGGAAAACTCTAGTTTGACCGTTATAATTTTTTAAAGTAAAACGAAAATTTAAAAAAATTAATTTGGCTTGACTAAACTTAGAAAAAAAAAACATGGCTAGTCATACATAGTGTTCCGGAGTTATCCGATAATAGAGTAAATTTGAAGTTATTTTAATTTTATTGAGACTATATATAAGCTTTACTAATATTTTTTTACGTAAATCTTATATAGATTAAATCTATATTTTAGATCAAGAATGAGATCTAGACTAGATCTTTAGAGTTCTAAATCAGAAATCTAGGTCTATTACTAGATTTAGATAATTATATAATGATAATATCAATAAATAATCACTAAAGTATGAATTTCTGCTGGCTAAATTGGTAGATGAGGGTCTCTAAATCACCGGTTTGATAACCGGTTACAAACTCATATTTTCTTTTTTTTTAAAATGTTTTGTTATACTTTCAGTTGTACAATGGAAGTTTTGTCTTTTTATTAAATGTATTTTAAAAATGTTTTTCTACTTTAAATCACTAGACACACGGCTAAGTATATAGCACAGGATTCAGCAATTTGAACACAGCAGCAAAGATATAAGTGATTTGAACTGTAATTGTGGTACATTTCATTTCTGCCATTCCTCAGGTGATGAACGTGATAAGTCATTCTATAGCAAACATTTGTAAACGACTGCTTGTAATCCTGTTACTCTATGGCGTTGGCAAGAGAGTAGCTTCATCATGGAACATGTTAGGACTGACCCTAGCTGTCATCGGCCTCTATATTTACATCAGAGGACAAATCATTACAAAGATGGTGTCAACAAATACTCAAGATGGTTAGACCTGTATTTTTTTTACCTTATTAAATTTGAACATAAGTTATATTTCTACAATATATAAAATATGAACAAAAGTCGCCTACATCATATAAAATATGAAAATAAATTATATCATAGCCTCTTATCACTGGCGGATCCAGGGGTGGGGGAGGGGCGATCTTGGCCGTCTTGGCTGACGAATTTTAGTTTAAAATTCACACAATTTGTATACGAATTTATGACTTATGTTAATAATATATACTAGCTATTGGAGTGGGATATGGGGTAGGGGGAGTGCCTCCTGTGTTTGTTACTATTAATAGTGAATAGTTGTAAGAGTGGTGTATTTTTATGAAAAAACTGCTTGCATACGTGATTTTAAAAATTAGATTTTTCGCTTTTAGAAAAGGAAAAAGGAGCCGTTGCATCAGAACTTTGAATGGACTTAAATATTATGATGTCGGATTTTCACTATCTTTTCTAGTTTACGAGATCTAAACGGGACACACGGACAGACATTTCACACAAAATTAAATAGTGTCTTTTCCACTTTCGGGCCCGCTAAAAAATGTAAAAAAAAACAAACAGTGCTTCTATTTAAGTGACACACTGAGAGATTGCATCAACTAATTTGGACCACTCCTAGCTGTATATTATTGCACAAGTTACTCTCCTGGTCTTGCGATATTAACACATCTGTTACCTGGCATGTTCACAAGAGATCCAATCGCTGTTTGGGGCGGGAGAGGGGAGAGAACAATTTCATCGCTGCCATATCTCTCATTACTGCAAGGATTATTTCCCGTTAGCTTGGAGCTTTTTCCATATAAAACAACGTCCTTTAATAAAAACTAATTGATTTACAAATTGGCTACTTGTAGGATTGATTCACGTTACGTCATCGACGATGAATAATTGTGAAAAGTTACAACTTGATCCACGAATGGGATGTGAGAGAAATAACGTGTACAATAGTTTAAATCATTACAAAGATGGTGTCAACAAATACTCAAGATGGTTAGACATGTATTTATTTTTACCTTATCAAATATGAACATAAGTGATATTTTTACAATATATAAAATATGAACAAAAGTCGCTTTATTAGACCTACATCATATAAAATATTAAAATAAATTATATCATAGCCTTTTATCACGGGCGGATCCGGGGGGGGGGGGGGAGGGGCGATCGCCCCTCCCCTCCACTTGGCCGACCCCCTCCCACCTTTTTTTGGGCTCACATAGGTCTCACCAGCCACATGAAGAGGCACAAAACCCCAGTGCAAAGCCCTCAGCCCCATGGATGACAAAAGTGGTCATGATCGAACCACGATGGACAAAATATATATATATATATCCTGTTACAAAAAAAAAAAACAATTTTCAGTTATAACGCTAAAAAAATTGACTCCTATATTTTTTAATGTTTCAGGTTTGTTGACATCCAAGTCCGTACAAAGAGGTTTGATACTGTGTCTTTCCGTCATAGCCATGATGTCTCTCCTACACCACAATGCACAAAGTGGCACATCGTTTTTTAGCCAACTGCAGCAAAAAATGAATTTCGGCGTTTGTCGCAGCTTCTCGCCATCAAACTACACGAGAGATTATAACGTTGAAGAGGATCCCAAACTTGCAGAGTTTTTGACCTGGCGTCTTGTCGACCATCCCTACGAAACAGACATGAGAGCCAAGAAGTTGACTACACGTGCTGAGATCATACAAGAATCTCGGAGAGTGCTCATCAACCTTTTAACAGATCTTATAGGTCCCATTCAAAACGTGATGCTCCTGGAAATAGCCACGTACAGCAATAAAGGTGATCCAGCAATAGCCGCTGGCGAGGTCATGTTGCTGAGAGAGATGAATAAGACCATAGTGTATTATTGTGAGACTCATTCTTGTAATAAGAATAAGAACATGCTACTAGAGAAAAGCATCAGTGACAATTTTACCAAAGACAATCTTGTTATACTCATGCAAGGAGGGGGAAACGTTATCGGGTACCAAAACTTAGATCAAATTCGTAGCCTAATAATGGACCGATATCCCGAGCATAGGAAAATACTTTTGTCGCAAAGCATTTGGCTGAACAAAAATAGCAACAGTAGTTTAAAATCTGCTCGAATTATCTACAACAATAGAACGAATCTAACTATGTTTCTTAGAGACAGGCAATCGCTTGGAATAGCCAAACGAAATTTCCAAGGCGTAAAGCTTATTTTGGCTCCTGATATGGCTTTTGGGCTAGGTGCTCTATCTCGGCAAATGCCGCCCATGTACGACATTATCTGGCTGAGAAGAAAAGACGAAGAGTCTGCTAAGTACGCCATGCCGAAAGTTCAAACGAATGTTTCTATCCACGTCTCTGATTGGTTAGACGAGTGGTCGTCGAATGTCGGAACTCGAGACATGGAAACATCTTTTCTTATTGCTTTTTCTGGAATAAATTTTCTCCAGCGTGGGAGAGTCGTTGTGACAGATCGACTTCACGGTCACATTTTATCTACACTTCTAAACATTCCTCATGTACTTATTGACAATCCACCATTTTATAAACTTTCCTCTTTTCATCAATCATGGACATACAGCTTAAGTATCTCTGTCCTTATAAACAATGGAACAAATGCGTTAGATGCAGCAATCAAATTGTTGAGTATATATGATAGAGTACTTCCCCCGGTGGGACCTATTGATATGAATAGATTTACTAAAATATAGAAGTGAATAAAAGGTTTTATTTATAATTAAATACACCATCATCATCATAAGTCCTTTGTGGTCCACTCTCTACAGTTTCTTCTTATTTTTTTCAATTGCTTCCTTGCTCTTACCTATCCTCTCGGTTCTATCTACTGCACTGTGTCGCTAGGATCATAGTTTGGTTTGCCTCTGCTGGGGGGTTTTCAATCTAAGGCCTGTCCAGCTCTGATATTGACGTCTTTTCTTAAGCTTTGACTATTCCATCTCCCGAATCTAAGGCCTGTCTAGCTCTGATGTTGGCATCTTTTCTTAGAGTGTTTCAATCCATCTCCCCAATCTAAGGCCTGTCTAGCTCTGATGTTGGCATCTTTTCTTAGAGTGTTTCAATCCATCTCCCCAATCTAAGGCCTGTCTAGCTCTGTATTGGCATCTTTTCTTAGAGTGTTTCAATCCATCTCCCCAATCTAAGGCCTGTCTAGCTCTGATGTTGGCATCTTTTCTTAGAGTGTTTCAATCCATCTCCCCAATCTAAGGCCTGTCTAGCTCTGATGTTGGCATCTTTTCTTGGAGTGTTTCAATCCATCTCCCCAATCTAAGGCCTGTCTAGCTCTGATGTTGGCATCTTTTCTTGGAGTGTTTCAATCCATCTCCCCAATCTAAGGCCTGTCTAGCTCTGATGTTGGCATCTTTTCTTAGAGTGTTTCAATCCATCTCCCCAATCTAAGGCCTGTCTAGCTCTGATGTTGGCATCTTTTCTTGGAGTGTTTCAATCCATCTCCCCAATCTAAGGCCTGTCTAGCTCTGATGTTGGCATCTTTTCTTGGAGTGTTTCAATCCATCTCCCCAATCTAAGGCCTGTCTAGCTCTGATGTTGGCATCTTTTCTTGGAGTGTTTCAATCCATCTCCCCAATCTAAGGCCTGTCTAGCTCTGATGTTGGCATCTTTTCTTAGAGTGTTTCAATCCATCTCCCCAATCTAAGGCCTGTCTAGCTCTGTATTGGCATCTTTTCTTAGAGTGTTTCAATCCATCTCCCCAATCTAAGGCCTGTCTAGCTCTGATGTTGGCATCTTTTCTTAGAGTGTTTCAATCCATCTCCCCAATCTAAGGCCTGTCTAGCTCTGATGTTGGCATCTTTTCTTGGAGTGTTTCAATCCATCTCCCCAATCTAAGGCCTGTCTAGCTCTGATGTTGGCATCTTTTCTTAGAGTGTTTCAATCCATCTCCCCAATCTAAGGCCTGTCTAGCTCTGATGTTGGCATCTTTTCTTGGAGTGTTTCAATCCATCTCCCCAATCTAAGGCCTGTCTAGCTCTGATGTCGGCATCTTTTCTTAGTGTTTCAATCCATCTCCCCAATCTAAGGCCTGTCTAGCTCTGATGTTGGCATCTTTTCTTAGAGTGTTTCAATCCATCTCCCCAATCTAAGGCCTGTCTAGCTCTGATGTTGGCATCTTTTCTTAGAGTGTTTCAATCCATCTCCCCAATCTAAGGTCTGTCTAGCTCTGATGTTGGCATCTTTTCTTAGAGTGTTTCAATCCATCTCCTCAATCTAAGGCCTGTCTAGCTCTGATGTTGGCATCTTTTCTTAGAGTGTTTCAATCCATCTCCCCAATCTAAGGCCTGTCTAGCTCTGTATTGGCATCTTTTCTTAGAGTGTTTCAATCCATCTCCCCAATCTAAGGCCTGTCTAGCTCTGATGTTGGCATCTTTTCTTAGAGTGTTTCAATCCATCTCCCCAATCTAAGGCCTGTCTAGCTCTGATGTTGGCATCTTTTCTTGGAGTGTTTCAATCCATCTCCCCAATCTAAGGCCTGTCTAGCTCTGATGTTGGCATCTTTTCTTAGAGTGTTTCAATCCATCTCCCCAATCTAAGGCCTGTCTAGCTCTGTATTGGCATCTTTTCTTAGAGTGTTTCAATCCATCTCCCCAATCTAAGGCCTGTCTAGCTCTGATGTTGGCATCTTTTCTTAGAGTGTTTCAATCCATCTCCCCAATCTAAGGCCTGTCTAGCTCTGATGTTGGCATCTTTTCTTGGAGTGTTTCAATCCATCTCCCCAATCTAAGGCCTGTCTAGCTCTGATGTTGGCATCTTTTCTTAGAGTGTTTCAATCCATCTCCCCAATCTAAGGCCTGTCTAGCTCTGTATTGGCATCTTTTCTTAGAGTGTTTCAATCCATCTCCCCAATCTAAGGCCTGTCTAGCTCTGATGTTGGCATCTTTTCTTAGAGTGTTTCAATCCATCTCCCCAATCTAAGGCCTGTCTAGCTCTGATGTTGGCATCTTTTCTTGGAGTGTTTCAATCCATCTCCCCAATCTAAGGCCTGTCTAGCTCTGATGTTGGCATCTTTTCTTGGAGTGTTTCAATCCATCTCCCCAATCTAAGGCCTGTCTAGCTCTGATGTTGGCATCTTTTCTTGGAGTGTTTCAATCCATCTCCCCAATCTAAGGCCTGTCTAGCTCTGATGTTGGCATCTTTTCTTAGAGTGTTTCAATCCATCTCCCCAATCTAAGGCCTGTCTAGCTCTGTATTGGCATCTTTTCTTAGAGTGTTTCAATCCATCTCCCCAATCTAAGGCCTGTCTAGCTCTGATGTTGGCATCTTTTCTTAGAGTGTTTCAATCCATCTCCCCAATCTAAGGCCTGTCTAGCTCTGATGTTGGCATCTTTTCTTGGAGTGTTTCAATCCATCTCCCCAATCTAAGGCCTGTCTAGCTCTGATGTTGGCATCTTTTCTTAGAGTGTTTCAATCCATCTCCCCAATCTAAGGCCTGTCTAGCTCTGATGTTGGCATCTTTTCTTGGAGTGTTTCAATCCATCTCCCCAATCTAAGGCCTGTCTAGCTCTGATGTCGGCATCTTTTCTTAGTGTTTCAATCCATCTCCCCAATCTAAGGCCTGTCTAGCTCTGATGTTGGCATCTTTTCTTAGAGTGTTTCAATCCATCTCCCCAATCTAAGGCCTGTCTAGCTCTGATGTTGGCATCTTTTCTTAGAGTGTTTCAATCCATCTCCCCAATCTAAGGTCTGTCTAGCTCTGATGTTGGCATCTTTTCTTAGAGTGTTTCAATCCATCTCCCGAATCTAAGGCCTGTCTAGGTCTGATGTTGGCATCTTTTCTTAGAGTGTTTTAATCCATCTCCCGAATCTAAGGCCTGTCTAGCTCTGATGTTGGCATCTTTTCTTAGAGTGTTTTAATCCATCTCCCCAATCTGAGGCCTGTTTAGCTCTGATGTTGGCATCTTTTCTTAAAAGTATTTCAATTCATCTCCACTTTATAAGACCTGCACCTCTATAGTTCTCTGTTCACACATCTCACCAGCTTGAGGTTTTCTGCGGCTCTCATGCCAGTCTAGTTTTAAGATTCTGTGTGCACGGCTTAAAAAACATAAAAGTTTCAGGTCCACTGGAAATACCATAGATGCTATTTACATCTTTATGTACAGTACTATTGAAATGAAAAGTATTCGAATTTCTGTTCAACGGATTTATTAATGTGCATATTAGGCACCGTGTGCCTGGTTGTTTCGACAAATACTTTTTAAATGATCAAAGTAATATGAAATATACTAATATAAAATTAGACAAATGTTTTTATATTGTTTGTATGTTGATATTAGGTTGAGCCTTAAAAGTGAAATAATGCTTTTGACTTTTTTTAATGGAAAAAGCGAAAAAAAAAGAGGGGGGGGGGTATATCACTTCTTTAATTTGCCTTGTTTGTCCCCGGCATAGAAAAGGTCCAGTTGAATCGGATTGAACATTCAAATATGAAAAGTGAACCCCCTTTCTATCCTCTTTCTTATTATCTTTCTACATTTCTCTTCATACCGATTCCCTTTTTTTTTGTAGCACTCCCGCAAGGGGATTAGTCGCTATTAGTTTTGTGTGGTCTGTCTGTCCGCCGTCCGACGCCCAGTTTAGAGCTTATAAACTAGGAAAGATATTGAAAATCCGATATCATGATAATTTAGATCTTTCAAAATTCTGATGCAATGCTAGTTTTTCTTTTCTGAAAGCGAAAAATTTAATGTTGAAAATTAACTATGCAAGCAGTTGTTGTTTTTTCAGAAAAATACACCATTTTTACAACTATTCACTATTATTAGTTAAAAAAACAACAACACGGGAGACTACTTCCAAGGAAGGTAATATATTATCATATTTTTAACACAAATATGCAAACGGTTTTAGATATTGTGTAAAAAAAAAAAGATTAACAAAATATAACTAAATTAGATAATTTCTGTCCTACTAGCTACTTATCTTTTAAACAAATTGTTTACTTTTTTTTTTAAAGAGAAAAAAAAACTATTTAGTATCGGATACATAAGAATCGAAATCTGCCCTTGTGGAGTGTCACCAGAATGCTGACCATGTCCTCCAAAACTGCACTCTCCACCCGAACCCAAACAATACACTGGCCCCAAAACATCCCAATAGAAAGAAAACTATATAGAGGGCTCCATGATTTGGAAACCACTGCGCAGTTCATCTCATGTATTGGTCTAGTCATCTGAACACTCCAACATAAAAATGAGAACAAGAAAGAAGAATAAGAATTGAATATAATTTATAACTAGAATTAATAAATAGTGTTTAATATTATACTTGTGAAGTGTAACTAGATAATACACATCACAACGGCCTATTACAAAACAATTAAATCAATTGCACATAGCAATAAATACATCAGTTAAGTCAGTCTCACATCTAACTATATCTTCATAACTATCCGTTCATTGAATACATATGAATATTAACAATGTTTTAATATTGATAAATTTCCGAATCCTGTGGCATAAGTCGTTAGTCGAAGTAACACTACAACAGTATCGGCAACACTTTCAATATGAGCACGGCTCTTCTTTATGTATCGACACAGAGATAGGGTTGTAGTTGTTGATAGGGTTGTAGTTGTTGATAGGGTTGTAGTTGTTGATAGGGTTGTAGTTGTTGGTGATAGGGTTGTAGTTGTTGATAGGGTTGTAGTTGTTGGTGATAGGGTTGTAGTTGGTGATAGGGTTGTAGTTGGTGATAGGGTTGTAGTTGTTGGTGATAGGGTTGTAGTTGTTGGTGATAGGGTTGTAGTTGTTGATAGGGTTGTAGTTGGTGATAGGGTTGTAGTTGGTGATAGGGTTGTAGTTGTTGGTGATAGGGTTGTAGTTGTTGATAGGGTTGTAGTTGTTGGTGATAGGGTTGTAGTTGTTGATAGGGTTGTAGTTGGTGATAGGGTTGTAGTTGGTGATAGGGTTGTAGTTGTTGGTGATAGGGTTGTAGTTGGTGATAGGGTTGTAGTTGTTGATAGGGTTGTAGTTGTTGATAGGGTTGTAGTTGTTGATAGGGTTGTAGTTGGTGATAGGGTTGTAGTTGTTGATAGGGTTGTAGTTGGTGATAGGGTTGTAGTTGTTGAGAGTTTATAGTTTCTGATGTTTTTTCTGAAAATATTGAAACCTGCCTTTTTACCTGCCTGAGCAGCTCGTGTACTTACAAATGTAAAGCTTTATTTGCCTCGTCTTCACTGATAGAGGATAAACTAAACACACTCTTGTGTGCTACGACCTTTGAACACAAGTAAAATGTAGGTCAATGTCACATGGCTCATTTAATTCTATTAAAACATTTGAACTCGTACTATCGACCCCCGTGACCCTTGTTATAAGGAACTTTGGTGATCAATGTCTTCATCTGTTTGTTTTTAATGGTAGAAGGCAACAAAAATTTGGGAAGAAACGAGCTCAGTGTTGGCACGTCCTTAAGTCGAAACATATTCAACAATGAAATTACTAAGTCAAAATTCAAAAGTTCACATTCATTAAAAAAAATGCTTTAATATTTTTTCAACATAGAATGCATCCAGTTCATCAATTCAAATTGAACTTACTACAATAACTTGTGGTTAGCTGAAATCCTATACGAAATCTAATCTAAATGAATACAATTTTGATTTTTGATGCAGTGGTTAAACATCAAGTTAATTTTAACCCTACAAAATGTACAAATAACTCAACAGAACTAAAACACAAATTTGTACTATAGATTTACTTCGGATTTATTTAGATTGTACACGATCGTGCTCTGCGCTTGCATTTAAATGAACTCATAGTACATTTGAAAATGTTCTTAGGTTAAATATAGGATCGTACTTCATTATAATCTGTTTGGACGTTGAACAAGTTTGACAGCACTCTCGGCCCCAACGTGGTCGTCGTCATTGTCAATGCGAATGACAGACTCCAGGCCAGCGGTCCAGGAAGAATGAAACTGCAAGGAACTGTTCACATCAGCCTTTTCTACCAGAACATGAGGAATGCTCTGCAGAACACACAGGATGTGTACGTACAAATAGTCTGTCAGAATCACTCTTCCCTTTTGCAGAAACTGGAGCCCAGCTTGTACGGCCAACATTGCAGTCTCAACATCTGAGCTGTTTATGTTGAACTTCAAACCTATCTGCATTTCAGCAACATGGAACCTAATGTTAGGAAAAGATTTTCTAATTTTCTGTAGTTGGAAACCTTTTGTACGTAAAATGAGCACGTCGTAAGAGGGCTTTATCCTCTGAGACACCATCCCAAAGCCAAAGGAAGAACTAGGCGCTAGAATGGTTTTGACATTTTTGAAATATTTTTTGGCTTCTTCCAAAGAGTACCTGTCACTAAGGAGCAAGTAAACTCGAGAACGATTAAAATAACTGCTAAATGTAATATTAGAAGTCTCAAATAACTTCATGCCCGGGTCTATATTTAAAGGCAAAAAGAGTACGAGGCTATGTAAAAACGTTTCTAAAAATAACTGACTTATCATTTTGTTTTCCGGTTTCTGAAAAACTTGGTGGCCGCCCTGGACAATGAGAGCTATGTCTTTAGATTGCTTGTTGTTTAGAAACTGCCAGCCCACGCGTCCTTCTCTGTTGCATTTGGAGTGTAGGCAATAAAAATAAAAGGTTTTATTTAGTTTCTGCAGTAGAAAGACGGCACCAGCTTTTTCCGCCATGTTCGCAACACTGTTGTCATCGGAAAGAGACAAAACGACAGTTTCTTGAATGGACACGAGAATATCAGCCAATATATGAATCAGTACTCTGTTGGCCTCTCCAACCACTGCATGGCTGTCAGTCAATGTTCTCGCCCTGGCATCCGTCAGATCTGGGTGGTCAGTTAATTTCAAGGTCATAAAGAGAGCCATGCGAGCTTCATAATCATGTTCATGTGATTTAATCGCTTTCCTGACGGCCTCCAATCTTTGCCTTTCTTGTTTTATCAAATCCCTGTATTGATTGACCATTACAATCCCTAAGGCCAACGTGGTCAGCACTAGGAAATATTGCGCAATGCGATAAGTTTTAGGTGGCAACATCCATGCACCTGAAAAAAACATTCAGAAAAATTAGAGAACACTTTATTTGTATATATATATATGTGTGTGTATGTGTGTGCGTTTGTGTATGTATAATGACAAAGGAATGAAACAAAATGCATAAAATGGATTTAAAGGATACTGTATTACCAAGCAGGGCCGGTCCTAACAATTGCGGGGTCCTATGCGAAACGGATTGCGCGGGGCCCAGTCTGGGTAGGGATAAGGATAATAAGTGAAAATTTAGATTTTGTATTTGAAAATAAATTCGTCGTTGCATTTTATTCATACTTTACTAAGGACAAAATCACTGTCAAATTAACTTTACGAGCCAAATACGGTAAATACCTGTGCTCTTATCGATTCCCAATGGACTTTTTATAATTTTAAGTAAGGTCTCATACTAGAAAATGGAAAGAAATTGTAATTATAATTGTAATTATAAATTTTTGTAAATCCACAAATGTTACAAGCAGAGCGTAAAGATTTCCACGTGGTTCTCACATTTTCTTCTTATTACATCTTTTCAATTACTTTTTACTTTCAGCTAAGAATTAACGTTTGCTTTCTTCTGTCTCTGTTCCAGTTGATCAATAATAATAACTTAAACCAAGTGCCTATTTTTACTGAATATGAAGCGATCATCATTTTATTTGGATTAAGTAGCCGTTGAAATGTTTTCTTTATTCAGTGTTCAAAAACATATAGACTCTAGTAGGTTAGTATGTACGAATATAGACATCTTTATTTTTAAAATGTTACTTCTGTATAATAAACAATTAAAATAATTTTGTTTTAATTAGTTCATACTTTATGTTCAAGTAATAAAGTATACTAACAATTTTTTCTTAATTTTGTAACACCATCAGCAAAAAGTATATTATCGATATTTACTAACAAGAAAGATACAATCTATTTGTTAGTTCCCGTGAATACCATTGTTGGAGTACAATACAATTGTTAATAAATGCAATACTAATGATGACTACTAGGCTGTACATATATGCATAATAAACTTTGTTCTAACGCAGCACAAGTTTATGTGCAAAAATTCAGCTCTACAGAAAATGAAAAGTTTTCCAAATAAACCTATGAAAGAGTTAATAGTAAGAATTGAGAAATGGTGAACACTTGCGCTTACCACTATTGTCAAGGTTACCGTCCTGGAAAGCGGAGTCCAGTCTATCAATTCTGCCAAGAGTTCTGATGAGCATGCCGAGAAGAGCTAAGACCAATGCTAGGAGAGCGATCATGGAATGTCTGTGAGCATCAGTCCCAATGAGCAAAAGTACAACCAGAAGTTTCCTGATCAGACCTGCACACATTCGGTTCACCGATCCCATCACCTGTGGGGGAAAACGTTTTAGCAGAGACTCAAACATTGAAATATAATAGCGATAGTGTGATTTTAACTTTAACACACCATTAACATAGGATTAGGATGTCATTTTTTGTGAAATGACCTCTAGATCAAAGTGGGGTAACTCATCATAAGCAGTTGTCTGTATTATGTTATTTTAGATTTTTTAAGTCTTGAGAGCCTGGACATTGAACGCTGTTTCCCTACCCAGCAGTTCCCCCCCCCCCCCCCCCCCACAGGCAGATGATGTGTCCAAAGGAACGGTAAATCGTCGATACAGTTTGGGATCGGCATCATCTCAGGGTCCGTCAGAGTGTGGCATTGTGTGCTAGAAGGGTCACCAGCTTCTGATTTTAACTAAGTGTTGATTCCCGAAGCCTCTCCTGTGTTTGGGTTTAGCCTCAAGGCAAGGCAGCAGAGTTTTGGATTCAGTTTTCCTTCTGCTAGATGGGTAGTCTATCAAGGAAAACGAGCCCCTCCTGTTCGAAGCTATTTTGTTAGGCGCCTAATACTTTCATTTGTCCCTTCTCCTGTCAGTGTTAGCTGCCCCTCCACATATGGAGGCATATCACGTTATGGGCGCCTGTCGTCTTGACCATCATGGTTTGTTTGACTTCTCAGTCTCGTCTTTGTAAACTGTGTAGACATGCTTGCGCACTGTGCGGCTTGGAGTCAATTTTGAAAAAAAAAAAGTACTGTCAGCAAAAAAAAAAAGTATTGTCGAAAAAGTGAAGGACATTGGAGCTTTCACATTACATGATGACGGTTAAAGGGCAGTATGGCACTTTGAAACAGCCTTGTCTTGCCACTGGCTCGATGATCGCCGTAAAGCACATGGGAATCAGTAACGTGGGTGACTAAATGCCTACATTCCCACTAAGCGGTTGTTTGTCGTACAGAAGCGAGAGATGAACCAGTCACAAAGCAGTAACTTGTTTACAATTCATCTTACAAAACACACACACACAACAAAATGAAATAACTAAAACTGTGCTGTATCTTCTAGTGGTAAAACTACAACGAGTGTGAGGACTTGACTGTCCGTTTATTTTTATATTTTACACAGGTTATAGAAACTCAGTCAACTCACTGTATTTGTATGTCAAAAAGTTTGTACACGTTATTTCTCCCAGACCTCGGATCAAGAACAAAAGAATCAATAACAAAAATTACAAGGGAAAGAAATTGTACTTGACTGATGTGATGATATAAGTTAAATATTGTTTATACATTGTTTGTCACCGCTTTAAGTTTGAAGCTAAAAACAGATAACTATAATACCATTTATTTTAAAAAGCGATTGGCAGGCGCAGTGGTTATTGTCTTGGCTTCAGGAGGCCTTAAGATACTGAGCTCTTGTGTTCAAATTCAGTCTTCCAACTTTAAAAATTTTTTTTACAATACATTAAAAAAACAACAACGATCACGTGAACAATCACACATATAGAGCTCTTTCTTCTCTTTCCACCTTTCCCTTCTTGTCCAGATAAGTGAAAGGATCATAGAGTATTAAGAAAGCTTAAAGCATGAAATTGAGCTAAACAATAACATAAGGTAAAAATATATTAATCGCACTGATTTATTATTGTTAGTCTAGATCTATTACAAATTTAATTACAGCACTGATCCATACTAATCGATACAACTTTGTTCTATACAAGCTCTTTTTTTTTAAAGTATTGTTTATATTTTGTAGTTTCAAATCTGTGATGTGCTTTGTTGATTTTTTTTCTGACCGGGTTACTCTGCAAACATGGCAGAATGTATTAAGCTATTTGGTCCAGATAGTTGGTCTCTATGATTAATCCATGATTAACTTATCCTTCACTGTGCAGATGCTGATTGAAATTTACTTTAACAACCATAAAGTAAGACAGAAGCTGGTTCAAACTTACCTTGACAACCATAAAGTTAGACAAATGCTGGTTGGCGAAATGAAAAAAGCCAAAACTAAAGAGAGCTCCAACGATTGAGCTGGAGCCTCGCGGTATAACCCTCCACATTTCAACCATCCACACAGTGATTGCAGCCGACACCTGCCACAAGAACCACACAGTCATTGTCATGACTGTCACTGAGGATTTGATGTTGTCCCCGCCATGGAAGATCTTCCTGAACACGGCCAACACAGCAGCGAGAAAGGTCGAGATAATGGCCAGAGCGATGCCAATTCTTTTCACACGGATTTTAGGTTCATCAACTGTAATAGACAATATAATATTAAACTGTTTATTCTGTATAATAATGAATCTTAAACAAATTTAATAACCCTCGAACAAATGTTCTACCTATTCAGCTTTGTTCAAAAAATACTTCAATCTTTGGCTTAGTTGTAGGCTGAAAAAAAGAGTCTAAATTCTAGCCAGGGTCACTACAACCAACTACTTGAATAATACACTCACGTGTGTAAGATAATGCTCCCAGAACAATAAAGGGTGTACCAAATAGCTCCTCAATAGTTCCACTCTTTTTAAACAGTATTCGATTCACCAAAGAGTTGGTCACTGGCTGGGACATTTTAATGACATACACAGAGGAACCCTGTACAGTAAAATAACGTGCAAGTCAATATCCAACAGTTAGCACATGCATGTATTTCATTATAACATTGTTTCTTTAACCGGCAGTTTATAATTATGAAAGTATATCAAATCGTGTTTGTTTCACCAGTAGTAAATGAAAGCATATTTAATAATGTATGTTTAACCAGCAGTATATTAAAGTATATCTACTGTGTATGGCTAATCGGTAGCAAATATACGTATAATAGTATAATGTATAGGTCTAATTATCCAGTAGCAATTTCAAGTATAATATTTGTATCTTGCATGTTCAGAAACAAAGACATCATATGAAAGTTAAGGCACAGTTTTGAGTGTTGAAATCAAATGACCCGAAGCATGAACTAGAAAACAAGAAAAAACATAAAAAACAAAATAATAATAATAAACAAATCTTATACGAAGTGTAATTGTATCAATTAGTTTGGATCAGTCATGTACTTAAATTCGCAATAGATCTAGACCAGCAAAATAAATGTGTGCCATTAATAAAAGTTTTAGCAAGTGTTTTTGTTCTGTACTATTTCCTGATTTCTCACTACCCCGCTGTGATCCTTACCGGGACCAGTTTGGAACATGGGGAGGGGAAGAGAAGGATATCTGGGTGGATTTGAACTGAGTTGGGTTTTTAAAAGGATTTACACACACAAAAAAAAAAAGGGGGGGGGGGACGATCAGAATGCGAACTTGTGGCTAAAGCCTCTACTCTGGCCAACGTGCTAACCACTCTGCTAATGATGAGCTTATCACCAGAAAATATTGTATAGTTATACATTCTTTGTTTAAATTTTTAGCGGCGACCTTTAAAGGGGCCTAAATTCAGCTTATACCAACACTGCTGTCAAGTACAATTTCCTTACCTTGTTAATTAACTAATTGGTTATTTATTTATTTTTTATCGATTCTTGTGTTGTGTTGTCAGATAAAAGAAATAATTGTGCAAAATTTCAGCTTGATTCGAGATTTGGTATCGGATAAATAAGGTGTATAAACTTTTTACCTGACAGACAGACAGAGTGAGATGATATAAGCGTTGTAAATAAATTGGTGGAGAAAAGAAATTTCCCTTAGAAAATAGAATAAGACAATAACAGATTTACTCCTCGATTTCAAAACAACCAGTTCTCAAAAGTTTCCGCCCAGTGGAGCTCTGTTCAATTTTATTTATTTATTGTCTGTTTGGTACAAAGTTTGAACGCATTATTTCTATCACAACCATACTCGGATCAAATTGAAACTTTGCACTATTATTCATTGGTAAAGACAATGCATGAATCAATTTGTTAAAATTGACCAATCAGTCAATTAATTGCTGGTAATTAATATTTTTATGCCATATAGGGAAATTAATTCTTCAGTATTCAGGGATGTGGCTAAATATTTAGGGCTTTTTCCAGGTAGATATATGTACACGTTATTTCTCCCACACCCATTTCCGGATTACATTGAAACATTTAAAAATTATTTATTGTACCTCACAAAACATGGATAAAAAAATTAACCAATTAGTCAATTAATAACTGGTAATTAATTATTGTGTTATGAGTACGCTACTGTATGGCAGTGAATCATGGATCACCTACGCAAATCAAGTGAGAAAACTTAACTCATTCCATTTTCAATGTCTCCATAGGATCTTAAAAATTACTTGGAAAGAGAAATTGTGCAATACTGAGATCCTTGCGCGAACAGGTATTTCCAGCACCTTTACAGTCCTCAGACAACGCTGCTTGCGCTGGCTTGGACATGTTCGCCGGATGGAGGACAAGCGCATCCCGAAAGTCCTTCTCTACGGACAACTCGCGACTGGCTCAAGAAAAACTGGTCGCCACCACCTCCGTTACATAGATGTAATAAAACGGGAGCTTAAATCAGTGAACATCAATACTGACCATTTAGAAGACATAGCTCTAGACTAGTCTAGACCGCACCAGATGGAGAGAGACAGTGACCAAGAAAGCTATGGACAGCGAAAAAACATGTGCCACAGCTCTGCAAGAAAAACGTATTATGCGAAAATAGCCAACTTAATCTGCGATATTTGTGGACGGGAGTGTCTCTCCAAATAGGACTCCACATCCGCATGACAAAGTGTTCGAGATGAACCATAGTCGTTTTACGACTGAAGGAGGCCAACTAATTATTGTGTATGATATCGGAAAAGGGAAATAACTTCTACATTATTGAGAATTGAAGTTGTAAATGTGGAGTTCTTCCTCTTTAGATTTTGGTTTTTCCCATGAAGTATTATTTGTGAAATAATTTTCTTGTTTGTATGTAATGTCCTACTTACATGAAGAAATGTGAAGCTGTAATTAACTATTAAGTTCTCTAGAGTCTCCAAGACCAGAAATCCAAGTGGTTCAGGGCTTTTGTTCTTACTATGATAATCAATGAACTTGTTAATGAGCTAAAACAATATAAATATATCAGGTTATCTGCAACAGCGCACATTTTCTCTTGAGATAAAAAATAAATCACATAATAAATGAAATATCTTTATAACTACAAGTATTACAATGCATATAACAATTAACATTTAATGTTTATTATTTATTTTCTAAACAGAAGTAGGGCCTGTGTGTGTGTGTGTGTGTGTGTGGACAATTTATAGAACATTATTATCCGTCGCTTTGGGCTAAATGTTAGATTACGGGGCTACGGTGTCTACGGGGCCACAGGTCTACGGGGCTACAGGTCTACGGGGCTACTGTGTCTACGGGGTCTACGGGGCTACGAGTCCAAATTGTCTAAGAGACTGGGCTTTCAATCTGGGAATTCTTCCTTTTTATCTTATCTTCTTATCTTATCTTATATAATACAGACGTTACTTCAAAATTACTTTTTAAAAATGATTATGTATTCTAAGGCGTCTAAGCTATTAATTCAAGTTCTCTTATTATGTGTTTTTCTATTATCGCCTGTTTAATAAAGCAGCTCTTGTGCCGAAACGTACCTGCAAAAAGGTAAGTGCCAGTGAAATCTGAAAGTAAGGCACGTAGTGTACTTTAGAGGAAACAAACAGCGCTTGTATCTGTCGCACGTAGGAAGCAGTAAAATAGTAGGTCAGGAACTGAGACAAGGTCCATGCGTAAAAGACCATAAGAATAGCTTTGAGTCCCATGGCACATATGGACTAACTTAGAACAAACACAAGCCGCAGAAGTGATTTCAATCTATTTAGTGTTTTGGTTGAAATCTATCAAAGTCAAATGTTTCCGTTTAAAAATCAAAAGTCCTAAAACAAAACAGGAATTTCCCAAACGGTGTGCATAGTATGGATTTTTGGAATGTTATGTTTTGTTGAAAAGGTTGAACCATGGAACTATACTGTGAACCCTGTAAATATTAAAACTTAAAAAAAAAGAGAGAAACATCTGCTAGCCAAGTTTCTTGTTCTTATATATTACAGACGTTACTTCAAAAAGAAGATAATTACGTCCTACCCATTTCATGTGTCAATCTAGTCATGCATATTAATTGATGCCTTAAACTCTGCTAAGTCATTGGTTTTCCTGGCTGATTCAGGCAACCCATTTCATTCTCTAATGGCACTAGGGAAGATGGAGCACTTGTACGAATTTGTTCTAGCGTATGGAATAAGAAATGTGCCTCTATCTTTGTGTCTTGTTGACCACATTGACTGCCACTAACAATCAACAAATGAGACAGGTCGTAAACAACATATTGCTCAGTGATGAATGTGCTTTATTACACCAGTTTTAGTTTTGATTTGTTTTTGACAATGTTTTCGGACCAGGGTTAACACTAAAGTATGTTGGTACAACAGTATTGGCATTCATTGTATTAAAGCCACGAATGATGGAAACAGTTGTGGGTTTAATGTTGAACTTGTCTTTTTCATTTTTAAAAATTATACTTTAGCAGACCAGTGAGGGTGAAATGAGCTAACGATGACTTTTGACTCCGTGCTACAGATACACCATAAAAACTTGCTAGACTTAACTCCATCTATGAAAATCTCTTATACAATTTAATTTACTCATCCATTTGATTACTGCATCTAAAGCAGTTGTTAAGATGTATGTCCAGGATTGATGAAAGTTTATAAAAAGGTGGATTGTCAATTAGTATTATAGTAATAAAGCTTGTCTTCAAGTCCGAAGTTTAATGAAGAATGCAGTATTTACCGTGGCTACGCAGTCCCAGCTGTATTTTGACGCATCCAGGGCAAGCATAACCATTGTCCGCCGATGGTCGATTAAGATTTTCTTTTCGCCGTCTTCGTCTGTCCTCGGCAGCGATTTTCTTTTGGTCTCAAATGTGTATTCCGCGGCCTTTGTGAGTGATCTCCAGCTTTCTTGTTCCGAGGCCACACGCAGCCAGGTGCTCTCTTCTATGTCAGCTAAGGCTAAGTGGGCGCCTAAGCTGGTCTTTAAAGCGTTTCCGTGGGGCACATATGTTACGTCGACCACCTTTAAGCTCACCAAAAAAAAAAGACTGCCTTTGTCATACGTTCGTCTCCCATACGGGATACGTGCCCTGCCCAGCGTAACTGTCTGACCATAAGAAGCCCCTCTATACTGTCAATACCGGCGTTCGCAAGGACATCGCTGTTTGTATATATATATATACGTGGGGAAAGCGAAAACGCTTTGTAAGTCTCTCTTGCCAGTACATAGCCTCTCCACAGCAAGTCCCATGCAGTACCTCCTCGTGGTGGCTAATGGAAACTGAGGCTGCGAAGCCTCAGGCTAAACTGCAAGGGTCTCGGAGGAGGTTTGGCCCCAAGATGTGAGGCAGGCATGGCCCGTCGGCGTGCGGACACGCCCTGTTGCCCACAAACCAAACCCCTAGCTATAGGTCAATAGCCGCACTGCCTTGTGTGTGTGTCCCTGTAAGGTCTAAGGCTAAGGGAGAAAACCCTAACAGAAAATTCGGTCCTGGAGCCCCGTAGGCGGGGGGACAGTAGTAAGACTACTGCTCTCTGGCAAACTCCTGCAGCCACCTGTCCCCAAATTGTGATGGCTCGCCATCCCTTTGGACCCGGTCAGTATGGAAGAGAGGCTTGTGCTGACGTGTGGGCAGCCCAGCACTCGCAAATTTACCACCCAGGCTTTCCCCCAGCAACCTACGATCGCAGCTGTGTATCAAGGATTGGCCTCTTTAGTCACACAAGAAGTTGCAAAGGGAAAAGATCGTCTCTCGAGACGTAAAATGCCACAGAATATATATATATATATATATATATGTACATATATATATATATATATATATATATATATATATATATATATATATAAGCAAAGATAGGATGAGACATGAAGAATGTTTAAAAGTGTAGATAAAATGTGACCGTGAAGTCGATCTGTCACAACGACTCTCCCACGCTGGAGAAACATTATCCTTGAAATGCTATCAGAAAGGATGTTTCCATGTCTCTTTCTCTAGCATTCGAGCGCCAATGGTTCAACCAGTCGGATGCGTGCATTGATATATTGTTCGGCAAGGCAAGTATTACATATTTATTTGAGTCAAAGTCGCCTCGTTATAACCAGACAATGTAAATCGCAGTTATTTGACGAGGCATTGCACCCAGAAGTAATGCCAAACCTGGAGCAAGAAAAAGCTTTACACATTGAGAATATTTCTTAGCAATAGCTAGAGATTGTCTGTCTCTCATAAACAATCGAATTTGTTTTTTTACTGTAAATTTTCTGCGCTTAAAAAAAAAACGTTCCTCGTTGCAATTGTTTAGCCAGATACTTTGTGACAAAAGTATTTTCTTATGCAGTGGCTATCATTCAATCATTCCTTCACGCACAATGTCGAGAGGAGTATAGTCCTCTAAATGTCCACCCTCTTGCATTAGAATGATTAAGTTGTCTTCAGTGCAACTGTTTTTTTTTTGTAAGGCATCTAAACATTTTTATTGTTCTTTTATTCTTTCCCTAGCAAAGCCTCACTTGGCTTTACTTTTTTAATTTTTTAAATTCAGTACCTTGTTGTCAACAACACATAAGACACTAACATAAGTTTACGGTTTACACAACATTTCACGTTAAAATTGTTCATAAACTGTCCAAACTTGACGATCACTGGGTTGTCCATTGTCCTTTGTTATAGAAGAACGAAGTTATTGGGATTCTTTCGGAAGGATCTGTCCTTACATTGATTAAAAAAAAAAACAACTAATTATATGGTATCACAACAACAAATGTAAGAACTTTGTTCAAAATTGTTCATAGTTCTCACTTTACTTTGCTTGTCCCTTTTCCAGCCCTAGACATACAAGCCATATGGGCTTCATCTCAAACGAAATGCATGATCTTTGGAATTTTGAAGGTAATCGACCTATATGTACCAGTAAATTGTTGCACAATAATAAAGTCTTGTTTATCTCATTATGAGTGAGTTTGGTATGAATGTACATTTTGTTTTTTTAATAGTTAAAATGTTTTGTTTGGTGTAATGCACAAATTCAGACAAATTTCCTTACGGACAATAAAGATTATTATTATTATTATCTTAAGCAGCAACATGACCTCCCCTGGAGTAATGGCTGAATCTCATTTATAACTGTAGGTCGCTATTTCCATAAGCATCACGTGCAGAATTGGACCAATCAGATCTGTTTGAAGATTTCTCAGCACTCTATGGGATTCTTCTATAACTTCTGCACCTGATGTCAATGTTTTGGCTTTTAAACCTGTTAACTCTGGGCTTTGATTGATCTACAAGACGCCATGGTGCAAACTATGAAAGCATTGTGTCATTGTAAATGAATTGTCCAAACCTGAAGGGAAGTAATCTCTTTGCCAGGCGTTGTATTCCAGAGACACGTGACCAAGTCGTTTCTTTTTTCTTCTGGACATAACTAGGTTCCCCACCACACCAGCAGGCAACAAAAGCTAAAAGCTACGCCACGATACGTGTGACGAGAAGACATGACAGCATGCAACAAAAGCTAAAAGCTACGCCACGATACGTGTGACGAGAAGACATGACAGCATGCAACAAAAGCTAAAAGCTACGACACGATACGTGTGACGAGAAGACATGACAGCATGCAACAAAAGCTAAAAGCTACGCCACGATACGTGTGACGAGAAGACATGACAGCATGCAACAAAAGCTAAAAGCTACGCCACGATACGTGTGACGAGAAGACATGACAGCATGCAACAAAAGCTAAAAGCTACGCCACGATACGTGTGACGAGAAGACATGACAGCATGCAACAAAAGCTAAAAGCTACGCCACGATACGTGTGACGAGAAGACATGACAGCATGCAACAAAAGCTAAAAGCTACGACACGATACGTGTGACGAGAAGACATGACAGCATGCAACAAAAGCTAAAAGCTACGACACGATACGTGTGACGAGAAGACATGACAGCATGCAACAAAAGCTAAAAGCTACGCCACGATACGTGTGACGAGAAGACATGACAGCATGCAACAAAAGCTAAAAGCTACGACACGATACGTGTGACGAGAAGACATGACAGCATGCAACAAAAGCTAAAAGCTACGACACGATACGTGTGACGAGAAGACATGACAGCATGCAACAAAAGCTAAAAGCTACGACACGATACGTGTGACGAGAAGACATGACAGCATGCAACAAAAGCTAAAAGCTACGACACGATACGTGTGACGAGAAGACATGACAGCATGCAACAAAAGCTAAAAGCTACGCCACGATACGTGTGACGAGAAGACATGACAGCATGCAACAAAAGCTAAAAGCTACGACACGATACGTGTGACGAGAAGACATGACAGCATGCAACAAAAGCTAAAAGCTACGACACGATACGTGTGACGAGAAGACATGACAGCATGCAACAAAAGCTAAAAGCTACGACACGATACGTGTGACGAGAAGACATGACAGCATGCAACAAAAGCTAAAAGCTACGCCACGATACGTGTGACGAGAAGACATGACAGCATGCAACAAAAGCTAAAAGCTACGCCACGATACGTGTGACGAGAAGACATGACAGCATGCAACAAAAGCTAAAAGCTACGCCACGATACGTGTGACGAGAAGACATGACAGCATGCAACAAAAGCTAAAAGCTACGACACGATACGTGTGACGAGAAGACATGACAGCATGCAACAAAAGCTAAAAGCTACGACACGATACGTGTGACGAGAAGACATGACAGCATGCAACAAAAGCTAAAAGCTACGCCACGATACGTGTGACGAGAAGACATGACAGCATGCAACAAAAGCTAAAAGCTACGACACGATACGTGTGACGAGAAGACATGACAGCATGCAACAAAAGCTAAAAGCTACGACACGATACGTGTGACGAGAAGACATGACAGCATGCAACAAAAGCTAAAAGCTACGACACGATACGTGTGACGAGAAGACATGACAGCATGCAACAAAAGCTAAAAGCTACGACACGATACGTGTGACGAGAAGACATGACAGCATGCAACAAAAGCTAAAAGCTACGCCACGATACGTGTGACGAGAAGACATGACAGCATGCAACAAAAGCTAAAAGCTACGACACGATACGTGTGACGAGAAGACATGACAGCATGCAACAAAAGCTAAAAGCTACGACACGATACGTGTGACGAGAAGACATGACAGCATGCAACAAAAGCTAAAAGCTACGACACGATACGTGTGACGAGAAGACATGACAGCATGCAACAAAAGCTAAAAGCTACGCCACGATACGTGTGACGAGAAGACATGACAGCATGCAACAAAAGCTAAAAGCTACGCCACGATACGTGTGACGAGAAGACATGACAGCATGCAACAAAAGCTAAAAGCTACGCCACGATACGTGTGACGTGAAGACATGACAGTATGCAACAAAAGCTACGCCACGATACGTGTGACGTGAAGACATGACAGCTGCAATACAAAATAATAATAAAACGCTTAAGAAATAAACGGTACATTATCTTAATATAATGAACTGTCTTGAAAACATCAAAACCTTGAAATGCATCAGAAAATGAATAGAAGAATGAAACTATAGGCAAGGCCGAACACCCTAGGGAATCCACGTCATTTTTATTCTGTACCTCAGCGGCCTTGTGGGTCTCTGTAAATGAATATAGTTCTTCAGCACCTCAACGGGATCTTTTTTTCTTCTCTATTGGCCTAATCGTCTTATCTTACGACCACTGCGTTGAGGCTGAGAAGTGTTGCCTGAGTGTAAGATCTCATGGCTAGTGGAAATAGGCCCAGTTAACAGCACCTATCTTGTTATGGAGCAGATGAAGAAACAATTTCCCAACTGTGGTTTGATACCAACCCACAATGTTAGTGTAATAGTGTTGAAGTACGCTGCACTAGTGGTCTGGTCATAAGATTCAGAATTGTTTTAATTTTGTCTACTGTCGCCCAGAGTGCTCCATGCCAGTTGAAAGCATTCATGAAATCATCATAATTATGTGTTGTAAAAAGTATTTTCAGCCCCTTAATATGTCAATATGTACTGGTATAAAATGAAAGAAACATTACGTTTTTTTTTCTGATTATATTTAGAGCTGCTAAGACATCCTACGTGTGTGTGTGTGTACACTAGAATGAAACACTTGCTACGCCCGTGGATTTTTCCCCAAGTATGTATGTATATATTATGACAAGCACCCCTCCCCCTTTTCCACTAAATATGGATGGAACCCGCTTGTTCCTCTGATGATTACATCACATAGATTGCTATTAAGTTTTATGTTTTGAACTTTGTAGACTCAACTTTCACTAAGGTTGTTTTCATTATTATCAGTGCACAACTTAAATTTAGATAATAACAAATAATAAAATAATACAATGCCTAAAACTAGCTTCTTATGTAGCATAGATTTATTTACGTATGTATATTATGTATATGTATAATGGCTGTTATTATATATAAATATATAAATAGAATTATCTAACAGTAGTTCCAATGAACAACAAAGAATGAGAATAGTTTTGTTTAAATCCAGTCAACACAAAATCTAACACAATGATCATAAGGATGGTAAGTGTTAAGACCTTGTGTGTACATACCACTAAGTACAGGTTGATAGCATCATGGCTTATGTATGGTGTTAAGTCAGAAGCTAGATAAAGTACTTTGCTACAGCATATAGACTAAGTCAAAACTATTTTTTTTTTTGTTAATAATACAATTAGAAGTACAAGAAAATAATATAATTTAAATTAATTGGGGTTGAACTTTTTTTTTCTAAACAGCTATAATAATAAAGATGAAATCTAAACTTTAAAACATACTAGAATAATAAAAGTGACTTAATTTAGAATGACATGCTTTTATATTGATGTAGATCATTTGAGAAGATGTTGAGCCTACAGAAAGAAGACAATTGAATGAGAAGATTGAGACATGAATCATAAAAACACATTTTGCATACTTTGGAATAAGTTGTATGTTTAACATTAACCAAAGACTAGTCAGGATTTGGCAAAGTTGATACACAATGCATCCAATTGTGTTAGGAATGGAAACATTTAAATTATTCAAGTGAATGGTCAAAAATACAAGGAAACAAAGAAAAAAAAACAAAAACTGAATTAAGTGCTTCGAGCACTAAAAAGTGAAATACAATGACATGATGGAAACCTGTCTTTTTGCACCAGACTTTGCATGAAATGTATTGTGAATATATTAAAGTTATAATAGATGGTTCTAAATTTAAAAAAAAAAAGTTTTATGAAGTGGACAAACATGTAACTTGAATATGCTGCATGTCAAATCAATTATTAATTCTTTTTAATATTAGAAACAAAATTTATTTAAACAAATTTGTTTTATACAAAAAAAGAGGAACAGAGTTTTAAAAATCTCACTACAGTTTATTACCAACTTTGATGTGTTGCTTGTCAAACAAGGTTTTCTGTCTCAGGTTCTGGGAGCATTAATGTCTGCAACCAGGGTTTTGTTCATTCATGTTGCTCTTAGCTTTTTGACCAATGCATTGACACATTTGGAAAGACAAACTAGGGGATGCTTTGACTTGATGCAAAACTTCTAGAGCATACAAATATGTCACAAATATCAACAATATTTTATGTGCTAACACATAATAGTAAAAAAAACAAAGTTGTAGATTTATTTCATTACATTTTTTACAAAGTTTTATATGAAAAAATGTTTAAACAATGATGTTTAACATATTTTTAAATTCTGTGTTCTATTACCAATTTGAAAATTAAATAGTTGCAGAACAATAAGCAGCAAAGTGTTAAAAAATGAAATTAAGCTTCGGATAAATAATATATATATATATATAAAGAAATTAGCTAACATTAATATAAAAGATTCTATTTTTTAGATGCAAATTTTTTTTTTCTATGTAGGGCCATTACATTAGTTGAAAAAAAAATCCCCCTCCCCCCTTGCTGTAAATATTTTTAATTTGTTAATATTTTAACAAATATATATATTGTTTGTTGAACTGTAATACAACTTAACAGCTTGTTCTACAGAACCATATACAAAACAACTGCACTCATTATTTACAGAAAATTTCTTATAATGGATGGGGTTTATTGTAATCTCATGCACAACAGAAAAGCATTTACAATTGTTTCAATATCCTATTTTAATTATAGCCTACTGAAATACTTATTTTTGTAACAAACTAAGTTAAATTTTTTTCTTTTTAACAATCTAAGTTAAATATTATTCTTTTATTAAGCCCAGTATAACTTTCATTACTGCTTACCATGATAGCTACGTACCGCTAAAATCAATATTATTAATGATTGGACATGATTTTAATAGATTATATATGGTATGCTGTCAAAACCAACCAATGAGTTGTACTTAACAAAAACTTTATTTGGCTCATTTTGCTGATTTGAATATTGATGTCAATTTAAAAAACAAACAATCCAGCAACCCGAAATTTATTATGATTGTGGCTATGAAGGAAAATGTGCCATTTAGCTTTAATATTATGGGTTTAAAATGACACTACCGGTAACAAAGGGTTTCCCAAACAAAATAATGCAGTTATAAATTATGCTCACATACAAATAAAAACTAACAAATGTGAAAAGAAGGGGCTGTGTGTATGTGTGTAACTATTAACTGAGCAAATTAAATTGTATAAAAGTTGAAGAAATATCAAAACTGAAACCTAGAGGATATTAAAACAAAATGAAAGTAAAAACAACAGAAACAAATATTGTGTTGCAGTATCACAGAAACCTATATCAAAGTTAAAAACTCATAAACCAAAGGTGAAATTATACACAAATGTTCACTTTCCTTAACCATAAAAAAAAAAATTTTAATTACAAAATAAAGAAATTATTTCACTAGCAACATGTAAATGAAACTAAATTTTCAGACAAATTAATTGTCCTTATTACAAGGAAATGAAACTTTTTTTTTTAGAAATGATGAAATCTGTAACTAATAAATGAAATGAATAAAAATAAACAACTGAAATACTAGTAATCAAAAAGGAGAAGTAAGAAATGTTTTAATTTCAATGTTTTAATATTGCTGCTTAGTCACAGTCAAGTTTGCATTTTTCTTGCATCAGATGGAAACTGTAAAGGAAAACATTGTCCAATTTTTAAAAATTTTCATTTCATTCAATACAAATTATTTCCTTTTAGTAGGCCTTTCATATAAGAACAGAAACATCTCATAAGCACAACATGGCAATACAATAACTTACAATCATCTAGAGCAGGACTGCACAAAATGAAATACAAAAGGCCTCCACCAAATTGGCTGTAGTTAAATGAAGTACTGCAATGCTGCAAAACAATCACACCACTTTGACCAGTGATTCCCAATCCTAGTTTTGTATCCACTGAAGTTAAAGGTTCTCAAAAAAGAGGGTAGATGTTGTAACCCAGTAGGTGGGAAACACTGACCGATTTAACCTTGAAGAAATAAAAATGTTCCACAAGTGCACTTGGAGTTTGAATATTGATTAAGTCGCATGCATAAAAAATAAAATTACAATTATTAAAAAAAAAATTTTTTTCCACTATTCAGCATGGCACATAGAATTGTATAAATATACACACAATAATATTTTGTAGTGGCTCGGCTTAATGTTATTTGTATGCATTTCAGCCTACAATGACAACTGCATACTTTGAACATTGAATTTACAATCATTAGTAATAATCATTGGCCTTACAACCAAAACAGAATATATTAAAACAACATAAACAAGGGACAGATCTAGCAAAGTTTTCAACTGAAAACTTCAATTTCAACACTTTGTAATTGAATTTTGTGCTACTGATTGTGTACTATGAACATTGTTCTCTGAGCCATACTTTTAGCTCCTACAGAAACATGTAATGAATGTTTTGACTGTTTCTAAAACACTGGACTTAACTTCATTGATGTTACTTAGTGAATACCTCCGGCATGTCTTGTACAAGATTATTTGGTGTACAGCTTTCAAACAAAAGACCGCTGTAACAAATATGAGCTTTGTTACAGGTTTAGTGATGATATATTTTAAAGAAAGAAGTTTGGACACTGCACTGGTACTTTGAGTGAAAGCATAACTAGTTGAGTTAGTTTCAAATTTCATCCTACAAAATGTTCTAGGTTCAATACACACAATTAATTCACACTAATAAGATGAATCCTATATATTAACCAGACTTTTTTCAAACAGCTACTTACTTCAAAGGAATCTAATTTATATAGGGATTAATTTATTACAGGGACTGCGTTTGCTTGTAAAACACACAAAAAAAGATCCAACTGATTAATGAGACTCAGCTATATCAAGACTGTTGAATGTATAGAAATGGAGAGAAACAAATCAGACCAAACAATATATCAATATTTAATACAACTGAATGCTACCAGATGTGATAGCTTTGTAACATGTTAACTCAGTGTTATGAGTACCACTGCATTAAGTATTCTGGTAAATACTGCAATGCTTGGATACACAACTATTAATGTATATACACACACACAAAATATGTAAAATATTTCTATACTATAAAAGAAGTTGTTTTAAAGAAATGTATATATTTATAATATGTTTTTATACTATATACAATTAAGACTAACAAAATGATTAAAACAACATAGGAGCATATGTGACTATTCACTATAACAAATTCATTGCTTCAATATAAATAAATAGCATACAATCATTAATTTGGCTTTTTTTTTAATGCCATAAAATAAAAAAAATCCTTTATTTTAACAATTAGGTTAAAGTGTAAGATCACGCTAAGAGAGAAAAGAAAATGATGATCTGGGTGTAATTATTTTAACTTCTGTTTTAGAAAAGTTAAAAAAATGTCAAGCTATCTACAATGATGACAGTTGCCACAAATGTTGGTTCAAACTAAGGCCACATGACCAAGACTTTGGTTTGAATAAATTTGCCATTTTTAAAGAGCAATCAAGGAGAATGGATGAGGGAAGATTACTTCAAGAGAATTAATTACTCCTTAACAATGCCTTACAAAAAAATCTGTCCAAGGAATTACTCATAGCCTAAAATGTTACTGATGTTGGTTGATGCAATGAACACAGAGAATGGAGACAAAAATCTAGAATTTGGAGAGCCTGAGCAAAAATCACAGTGTTTCAAAGTCGGGATGTATCGATATTTCTTTTAAGAACTCCAGTAAGAAAGTGTGATTCTGTGGTTATAAAAAAAATTCTGGTTTCTCTGCTCAAGCCCTTAGTAACCTTATCAGCTGCCTTGACAATCATGCTATCTTTAAATATTTGTATTTATATATAATGTTTACATACTCACATATATATGTATATATATGCACAATGACCTAAAACATTTTGTTTCAGATTGTGTTATTAGACCCTCAACAATTACAATGGATAGAATGTTCAAAGCATTCTTTTTCCTAAAAATTACAAATTAGAAAGTGACAAATAGTTTCCCATAATCATGTTTCTGAATAAATAAAAAGACAAAACCTTATCATCAAAAGGGGATTGTTTCATCTATCTACTCAGGATGGCAACAGCAATTCTTGCAAACTCTTGGACACTTTCACAGTTTAGTTTTGCTTGCGTTATCGAACCATAGTGACTTTAGTAGTACGGGAGAGCGGCACTGATCTGAAAGGTAATAAAAAATAAAGAAACTCATGAAACATTTTTTAAGTCTTAAATTATGAAATACTAAAATATAGATATACAAAAAGTATGGTGTTAAAGTGCATGCAAGCAAATATTTCACAACTGTTTAGGTAAGTAACGGGTAAGTTTAACAAAAAAAACAATCATTATTTAACACACCTATAATAATTAAAAGTCAAATATATATCTTTAAATATGTAATAACAACATATCAACAGAGCAGAAATAGCAAATGTACAAAGAACTAAATAATGAATGTAATGTAACTAAGACTTAACTTTTATTTTCATTCAAACATCAGTATCAGCTTGAACATAAATGACATAATGCATAGAAACTCTTTCATTTAGCTATCTATGTTATTTCAAGATAATTTACAAGCTACAATGTTCGATGGGATGAAAGACTCAATAAAAATATGTTGCAGGATAGTTGCTATTTTAATAAATACTCCTGAGTCTACTGCTGATTATTTTGAAAACATCTCTCAGTTTTAATTTTTGAACAGCAGCACCTAAATTACATACGATTTATCTCAGATAGTGAAGGAATCTAACGTAAAATATTTAAGCCTTTAATATTTAACCAAAATATCCACATATATTCTACCAAATATAGACAGACAATGTAGACCACAGCACAATAAGCATGAATGAAGATCTAAAGAATTAAAATGAATAAACCAAAATTATAATAAACAAAAACATTGGAAATGACAAAAACATTGGAAATGTTTTGATGACTAATGTGTTCTCTGGTCACCAATAAAGCAATGACATACTGTAGTGATGTTTTCAGCCATTGCTAAGATTTTATTTTCATAGCAGTTGTGATACAGCCATCCTAATGTTCCGTGTTAGTTCTCATAGGGATGAAATATACTATTACATAAAAATTATGCCTTATGTAGTATCTCATCCTGTGACAGGCCTGTCTACTCTTTGATGTTGTCTTCCCATCACTTTCACTTTCTTAGTCTCCCCCTTTTACATGGTACTGTTCCCTGAAGGAAGGTCTTTGCGTGCCCTGAGGACCTTGTGATATGGCCATAAAGTTTTAGTTTAAAAATGAGTTTTCTGAATGTGGTCACCAGGTCATCATGTAGCCTAATTGCCAGTGTGATTCTGTTCCGAATTTCATTTTTGTTATGTGGTCTTTGTATGTGATACCTAAGATTCTTCTATAGCATCTCAATTTCAATGCTAGGATCTGCAGTTAGCCTCCAAGATTCACAAGCAGACAAGAATGTGGCTTTGACCATGGAGCTTATCAGTCTGATTAAATTTTTTCCTTCAAGTGCTGCTGTGGACTGTGCTATTGGTCATAATGTGTTTTGTTGTACTTTTCCATTGTTGCCCAGAGTGACCCATGCCATACTCCGTCAAAAGCTTTCTTGAATTATTTAAGACATGGAAAAGATTCTGTTGGTGTTTAAGGTATTTCTCACAGAGTATCAAGAGGTTTAGGATTTGTTCTGTTGTGCTGTGAAATTGTTCTAAAACCCACTTGTTCTTCTTATATATTTTTGTGAACTATTTGGTTCTAGCCAGTTATTTAACAGGGACTTTGCTGGGATGGCTTTAGAGGCTGATGTTCTGGTAGTTTTGACAGAGTTGTAAATTGCCTTTCTTTGGAAGATTGATGTTGAGTGATTGGCTCCAGGATTTGGGCCTTTCTCCTGATTGCCAGATCTTGTTGCAAATCTTTAAAAGTGCATTTATCTTGGTTTCTTCTCTAGCCTTTATAGGTTCACTCATAATGTTTTCTACTCAGACTGATGTTCCCTTTTTCAGTGCTTTCACCTCTGATGCTACTTCTGAGAGAGAAGAATTGGATATTCAACATCATAAAAAAAACATTAGAAAATTAGATGGTAAAAAACAACTGCCTTAACTTTGCAAAATGTTATTTTTGTGTTAACTACCAACCTTGAAACAGTTTTTTTTAATATCATTTGTCTTATTTAATGTCCAAAGTATTTCTAAATCTGTTATTGGTTTTTAAGTTTTGTTTGTAAATATTCTTTTGATTAATACAAACCACAAATAATGCATACATTCTTTGTCTGTACATAGTTGAACCTCACCTTACATACTGACTGTTTTATCTTCAGTATATGTATATATATATATATATATATGTATATATATATATATATATATATAATATTAGAGAGAGATATGTATTCTATAGGCTGTGTTCTTTAGAGACAAAAGGGTACGAAAAAGTTAAGAAAAATGTTTGACTACATATGTGAAAAACCAAGAAAAACAGATACAGATAAATTATTAAACTTTAAAGTTTTGAAGGTTTGAGTATCATGAAAGACTATAATAAACACTTTGTTTTGCACCCTACTGTCACAGCATCTACCAGTGCTCTTTTTTTTCTACTCAAAAAGCAGTGATGATGAATGATTGAAGATGACAGCAAGACGATATAAAGTTACACTAATGAATGGGTTGATAATGATCTCAATCAGGAACTGCAGTGGAAGGGTTAACAAAACACTTAAGCAAGATGAAAATGAACAGATGGAGTGAGTCTGGGGTTAGTTGTGGCATGTGCAGTCCAAGCCTGGCTAACTTACTGTGTGGTTGGAGCGTAAGTGATATTTGTAAGGCCAGGAAGAGTTGTTTGCTGTGAGATAATTGTTGTCAGCTGAAGATCCCATTAGACTAAAATGGTGACCTTGATCCCCTGCAGACTCCCCCAAGTAGCGAGCTGATGAAAGGCTGATGCAAGACAAGGGAGGAAACAAAAATTGAGAAAACAAAATATATTCATGATCAAAAGTATGTGGTGCTCTAAGAACCAATCAATGTTATGTAACTTAAAGCAACGAGGAACATTAGTTTCAGACACAATTATTTTTAAGAATAGAGCAAATTTAAAAATAATCTTAAAAATATTACTGAGATTTAATTCAGAATAACTATAAAATAGAAATAAATATTATTGTAGAAGTGAAGTCAATTATATTAAGGTATCAGAACATTGTATGCGTACAAAATGTATAGAAATGCCTATAAAATAGATAATTGATTAATAATAAGTTACAGATATCATAATACAAGATGAGTTAATAAAACAATGTTATTTATTACTAATGGAAAACAAAACAACACCACTATGGGTTGCAAAAGAAAAACAAAATGAACAAAATGATTTTTAAGCCAAACAAATAATATCTCCCCAAAGCTCTTTTCTGTTTTTAAAGCCAGAAACTAATTTTAAAAACAAATAAATTACAAAATCACGAAACCATTAACAATTAAAATTACTAAAAAAAAATACTAATTGATTAATTATAAAAATAACAATTATTGAATGCAGCAGCAAAAATGAAACATGACTAGAATGTCTTTTAGACCTTGACTCCTGGCTATCCATCTTCACTTGTTCGAAAATATAGATCTGGCTCATACATTTTTTCAAAAGGATATGATGGACTGGTCAATCTTTCAATTAAGATGAAAGAATTTACATTAATTTTATCAACTATTTGGTAGGGGAAAAAAAGCTATTCACTAATCTATGATTTCATATTATAATATGACAAACAATTGAACAAAAAATAAATTCACAAAAATAAATTCAGAACAGAGAAATAAGAGTCAATAACTAATTGCAGGGAGAGAAACTAGAACCAATGTTCACTTGGCAACTTTGCTAACGTATACAGCAAATAATGACAGAGATCAACACCATAGCTGAGCAGAAATAAATGTAAGAAACCCACAGAAAGGGCCAGATCAATTCAGTTCCAAAGATGTATGCCTACTTGGAATAAATAAATATTGCAAGAACAAAGAAAGCAAAGCCAATCCTTGCATGCTGACCATATATACTGGATCTAAAGTTCAACAACTATCCCCCCTCCTTTTCATCAACTTCAGTTCTAGAAAACTATTGGAAGAAAAAAATGTATGACCCCTTTAAAAGTCATCTCCACTTTTAGCCTACAATTTTGTTTCTTAGATTTTGTCATTTGTTTGTATTAAATAAGATTAATTGACATATTATAACACTTTTGTTCCCTATTGGTTCTATTCTCTTTGATAAATTTATTAATACTATTACTAATACTTTTACTATTTCCTAAATGCTGGAAAAAAAATATGGCCTTGAAAAAAATTGAACATATGGTCTTGTGACTAATAGGGCTAACTGAATCCAAAGATATAACAAACCAATGTGGATTGGATAATAAATGTTTGGCATCTAATAAAAATATATGTTACTGGAAAAAAAGTTGCAGCACATATATACAGGAATTGTAAAATCAATCAATCAACTAAATTTTTGGGATGCCACAGATGACCTAAATGAAAAACTGAAATTATAAATAAAAGACTAAAATTATATTAACAAAATCAACAATTAGTTGCAACAGAGTGGCAGCTGGCCTACAGCTACTTGCTCATAAAAAACAAGCTAAAAAGTGTGGGATCATTTAAAGCGTGGGATCATTTAATACAATGGAGTCTAAAAGCACTAGTCTACTGCCTGAGTGTAGCTGTTAAATAAACACTGGGTATACTGGAAGCATTGATTTTTGTTTGCAATAAAAACTTGAATCCTTCAATTAGTAATTTAATGAAATCCCTGGATCCTAAAATTTGGTTAAAGTAGTCTTTAGATCAAGTTTATATGGCAGGATAAATAAAAATACATTTCATGCCTTCCAAAAATATTTTCTCAACATAATTGAATCAATGGAAATTATTTGGGACAATTTTTATTACGAAGTTTGTGTAAGCAGACGGATTAAATTAATTCAAAGTCTTGATATTTAAAGCACAACTTAGGAAAAAAATTGTGAACAAAAAACTTAATTCTACATTTAAAATAAAAAGAACATATTTTGATTTCAGTTGGACAGAAGGAAATAGGGATATGAATCGGCAGCATGATATTATGCTGTCAGTATTAAATCAATAAGAAGTAATAAATTTCTGACCAGATGATACATTATTTAATATCAAATAAGCAATACAAATATTTCTCAAGTATTCAGCTACAAAACAGAGTGTTAAAATGACAAAGAGGCATTGGTGAACTAAAAATTATAATGAGAAGGACAATTACGACCAAGTGAAAACCAAAACAATAAAAACTCAGGGGCTTAGACACAGGTGGGCTCCATCAACAAAAAGACATTGACCCGTACCTGGCATTTAGATTCTTCCTTAAACTGTAAGCTTGTTTTCTGATCAAACGTGCAAGCCAATAACAATTATTAGTAATAACTACTAGATATGTATTTTTTTACATGTGTTAAACGTTGAATTGTAATTCGGTAATAAAAAAAAAAAAAAGTACAATAAAGAGGGAGATTACTAGAGATAATTTGCACTGAAAATTTAAGGTTATACTTAGAATCATTCATGTTTCTCATGAGAACATTGTGCTTAAAGCTTTCAGATCCTATACAGATTATTACTAGTTTTCATACCCCAAAAGTGGTCAAAATATAATTTAAAAAAAACATTCAAGGGATTCTTAAGTACTACTATTATACTAATCCACTTACACTATGTAATTTGATTTAAAATGTATACAATGATCAAAATACATATATTTGAGCAATCAAACTAGAAAGAGATAATAGGATTAGTTTTTTTTAAAAAGACAGCACAGACATTATTTAACTTCTTTAAAAAAAATGTTACAAATAGATAGACTATTATTTCATACTACAGCTACTGTTTTGTGTGATAATTAGATGAATTATTTAGGCAGATAAAATAAAATGTAACAATTGACAATATCAACTATATATATTTTTTTTAGAATTTTATTTTTTATCAGTCTGGATATTTATTTGATTATCAAGAATATAGTTTTTAATGTAATAATGAAAAGTAACTTGCATTAAAGAAATCTACAATATAAAAAAAAAATGCAATGTTAAAAATTTGATTGAACTAAATAATATTAATTGTACACATATGATAAAATTTTTAAAGTCAAAAAAATTATATTAATAATAATTCTTTGCTTTATGGTATTCAAAATTGTTATTATGTTTAACAATGCTTAACTTCGAATTTTTAATTTTATTTGTACACCTAAAAAATAGTATTCTTAAAATAGCTATTTTTAAAGATATTAAGTGAATTAAAAAGAAAAATTATAGAAAAAAAAAAAAAATTATATTGGAATGTCAATTCTTTGAAAATCACCAACCTTTTCCCACTGGTCCCTGAAGTAGTTGATATATGCCTTGGGACATGTCTTTTACCAGTCACTGATGCAGTGCCTGTGTTACTCAGACTGTTAGCTGAGGAGTGGCTGTACACTTTGGAGGATTTTAAAGGAGATACTACACCCTGGGCACTTTTGCTGCTTATCTGCCGGGGTGGCTGAGTAGTAGAGCGCTTGTGGCTCTTTAAATCCTCAAAGCTGTGAGGGAGGGTATAGCAGGAGGAAGTGGAAGGGCTGGATGAGTATTATTATTGAAACATGAAAAGTAGAGAAGCATGAAGGAGGTGAACAATGAATGAAATTAATAACACTGACTAATGTGAACAAAAAAATGCAAGAAAATTTGAACATTTCGGGAAGAGAGGAATGAAAGCAGGTCTTTGACAGTGATATTTAAAATCAGGAACTAAATGCATTTCTATGTATTTCCCCAAATAAATATAATTTTTTGAATACTTTGTTTCTCACCAAAGAAAAAACATTCTACATAAATGATAAGCCTAAATGTTAGCATCATTTCTAACAAGAAGGACTAGACAAATCACACTACTATATTTTACTAAAACTTCACTGATTAAATATTTGACCCCACTAAAAAGGAAAACAATCCACACTATAGGTTCCTGTTAAAAATTGAATGTTCACACTGTATAGAACCAAATCTACTTACACAATGGCTCCAGTTGTTGCAGATCGTGAATGTTTACCTCTCAGCAGTTTGAGCTGATTTAATTTATCTCCCTGAGTTTCTCCACCAGAACTTCTTGTCACTGGACCAGAATGAAGCTGTACACAAACAATAGCTTGAGTTAAATGACATCAAAGTAGAATAAGAACTCTCTTAGGTCATTAGGATATTATAATAATGTGAACCAAAGTTAATACTATAGGCTTATAATGTTAATTATAATAATGCATACATTGTCATAGACACTGCAGTAACGATTCTCATTTTCAGCAGGGTCATCTATTCGCATATCATCAACACCTGACAGTAGTTTAGAAACTGAGCTTTGTCGCTCCCTTTTAGTAGTTTTAGTGTTTTGCTCCCTGAATCTGTCTCCTAAATTCCATAACCAGGTCTGTTTTCTGCAATAAGAACAACTAATCTACATCAAATTGAAAGAGATCAAACAATTTTACACAAGTTCTATCAAGTAACTAATAAACAGCAGACTTTTAACAGCATAAAATGTGAAACCAAAACTAAATTCTGCACAATTTTTCAAACGTTGCAAAAGCTGCTGTTCATTCCTACAAGACAATATATGAAATCAATGACATGACCAGTTCCCCAATAAAACTTATCACGATGAAAGTCAATCGTATGTCAGTACAATAATAATAAGTTATTAGCAAATTTTAAAACTTTTTATTACAACTGCTTTGGGTGGTCAATATGTTTAGGTATTTTCAGAAGATAAATCTGATAATCCAGTATCCAATTGTATGCCAGAGGTGTTAAGGTGAAGAAATAACAGAATTCTTTTTTATCAAATGAAATAATTGAATTCTAGTGTTACGTATCTAGGCATTGTTACCTAGATACTATTTTTTTCTCTTGACCTGTAGGTTGTCTGCCCCTTGTGTAATAAGTTTTTTTTAATTTTATTTTTCACGGTGAGTCAAGCCACACAGACAGTGACCGGTCCTTGACCTATGTGTGTACCTCTGGTTGAAAGGAGGGTGGTTTTTTTTTTTCTTTTCTTCTGTCTCTTTGAAGAGCGTTCTAGATCTGGGTGTTGATGACTTTCTGTTCTAGAAATTACTAGATATCGACGCGCGGTAGATTATATAAAGACCGCTCGCGTAACGTTGACGGACAGACATACGGAGACAGCCGTGAGACAGAATAGCGGAGACATTGCGTGACCCGTGCGTGGTATACCAATTGATCGTGTAAGTTAAGATTTTTCTTTTTTTCAAGGCCTTGCTTGTATTTGTAATTATATTTTCAAACTCTTGTATTGTAATATTTTTACATGCCATTTTTGTAAAAGGGTTTTGGTCAACCCTTCCATTTTGTATTGAGTTATATTATGATTAAACATTAAGTTGATATTTTACCTTCCGATTTCTTGTGTCATTTTTTTTTTGTTATTCATTGTAAGTCTCTGAGTAAATTCAGACTTAAGATAAGTGACACAACTACCTTTTTCTATTGTCACGTTCCCCTAGGCAAGCCATTTAAAAGTAGAATTCAATTTGTAATACGTGACACTAGAATAAGCAATCATGAAAATATCAAACAAACACTACATATTAAACAATAATACACATAAGTAGACTTGACATGAAGCTTGAAACATATGGTGTGGACCTTGATAAAAGCTTGTCTTTTCTATTTGTCTAAGACAAATTTAAACAAAAAATGATTTGTAAATCTAGATTGCATTGATTCAACTGTAGATAATATTTTAGTACTTTTGATTGATAAATCTAATGATTATTAGTATTTTAACTAAAAATGAAATAATTTTACCTCCTTTGCTTACTAGGATGCCAGTTATAAATAATAATCTAATCAGTGATTCATCATTAGTACTTAATTGTTTTATCCCTATTATTGCTTGATAAAGTTGTAAGTAGTCTGTTTCAACAGTTATGCAGAGTAGAAAATCTAGGTCTCAGTGCTAAAACTGTCATCCAGTTTAAATTTGTTAATGTCATAATATTTTGATTATAATTTGAATCTTACATTTAAATGCAAAGATGTTTTCATTTTTACATTCTCCGTTTATTTAAATCTAATAAGTTAATACGCAATCATGTGTACTTTTTTAGTAGTATATTAATAATTTTTTATAGCCTTATACTGGGTATTTTTTTAAATAACAAAAAAAAAACACTCAATGATTCACTATGATTTTTTTAAAACCAGAAATAGAAGTGATTAAGTTAAAGTCAAAGGAGTTAGTATTATTGTTAATTTTAATTTGCATTTTTATGAGACATTTTTCTATTTAAAAAATAAAGTCTTTTTATACAACAAAGGAAAAGGCATTTGGACTTCATAAGGATTTTTTTTTTTGGCTGCAATAAATGCATTTGATTAAGAGATTATCTGTATTAAATAAAAAAAAATCTAAATCAGTTTTATTGCTACAGATTTGGCCCATGCATCTATTATAAAAGTTATGGAGAATTGAAATACACTTCTTTGTGTAAACTTTATTAAATTTATTGTTATCAAATTTTTTTCAAATATAATTTTGTTAAACTTTATGTTAAAATTTGTTTTATCTTAAATTGAAAAAACTCCAATAGAATTATGACTTTAACATACATAATTTAGAGCTTAATGAAAAAAAAAAGGTTCTCTTACTCTTCAAGAAAGTTTTGCTGCGGTCCTATAACAGAACCAGGACGACAAATTCTACACCAAGCAATGGCTTCGGATGCTGTAAATTTGTAGTGTTTTATGAGGTAGCAAGCTATTAATGTTCCCGTTCTTCCTAGGCCAGCTGGAAAAAATTTACCAGGTTTTTATTTTTGACTCAGTAAAATTCTTTTCATGTACAAAGAATCTAAGCTGTAAATAAGAAATTGTATATAACAATTATTACCTATATCTTTTTTTAACCTAATTCTCTTACTTTCACTTAAAACAATAAATTCTAACACTATTGAAAGTATGTAGTGTCTTAATAGTAATTTTAAAATAAAGTTAAAAATTTTTTAGACTTTATACTTTCTATATCTTTTTACTTAGTATCTCTTATATATATGCTAGCAGTACACACCGGCTACGTTGCTGCCAAAATACCCTCTTCTTTTTTTGAATTGTAATGAATGGGCCACATTTCAACGATAAACCTAACATATTTTTTAGCCTACGAATCAGTTTATCTGTTACAATGAAATTTTACAACTCGCTCTCTATTTCCTTTTCAGTCTGTCTGTTTCTCTTTTCTCTCACTGGAAGCCCCATTTTGTTTTTTATTTAGCTGTGCATCGTTCTTTCTCAGACATAGACTTTTGACTTGATTTGGACAGACCTGCTCCAAAATGCGCCCCCTGACACATACGACTTTTCTTCAGCTTTTCCATTCAATTTAATTATATTATACTAGTCGACCGGTGGTGTGGCATATGCCGCAATTTTGCAGTGTTGGCCATAGGCCACTGCAACCTATGCAACTGCAGTGGGCCCCGCATTTTCATAGGACCCACGCTAATTCTAGGTGTAAACTATTAAGTTAAACCATTTTATAATTTATAACAAAATTTCCAGCGGCTGCCTGATTTACCAGGAGCTCCTGGAAATCTCCTGAAGTTGCAAAATATACGAAAAAGTCATGAAAATATCCAGAAATTATTAAAAATCTTTTGAAAACTCATACAAATCTCATGAAATACATAAACAAAATGTGTCATTTTGGGGTGTCATTCAATATGGAAAATGCCAATCCTATGCGCGGTAAAAAAAAACCCAGCATTATCCCGTAATTATGTAATCTGGTGAAAGAAGTTTCTTGCGCCTAAAACTAATGAAGCATTTCTTGAGGTCAACAATTCTCAAAGATAAATTGAAACATTTGGTAATTCTTGCTATTGAGAGTGATCTATGTAGGAAACAGAATTCTTATGATATACTGTATGACTTCGCTACACGCAAGACTCGTGTAGTAATTCTGTGCGTAGTAAAGAATGAATAAACTGCAAAGACGAATGTATTTTCTAATACAAAACTATTAAATTTCACTTATTATCCGTATCCCTACCCAAACTTGGCCATGCGAAATCTGTTTCGCATAAGGCCACACAACGGTTAAGTCCGGCCCTGCTATATAGTGATGGGTGAATACAGTGTAGATTACTTGTTCCCCCAATCTTTTTTTTTGCCACTAAAACTACGTGGGGTAGAAATAAAAAAGAGTGATCTTTCCATGAATTCTTGGTCACAATGGTTAAGTTCGGCCCTGTTATTTTGTGACAGATGAATACTACTTGTCCCCCCCCCCCCTCTTTTTTTTTTTCGTAGGATAACTCTAGTCCAACTTGCAGAAATAAAAAGAGTGATCTTTCCTTTACTTCTTGTTCAAACTCTTGAGCCATGAAGAGAATTATTTATATTATATCTTGACTGTGACCGCCCCCCCCCCCCTCTTTTTTTTGCAACCTTTAATCTTAATGCAAGCAATGTATGATATTTGAAACCGAATACATTTCTTCCTACCATCAGTTTCAGGCTTAGAGAAAAAAAAACATTTTACAAAGGCCCCCAGCTGAATAAAACAATGTAGTGAAAAGACAACAGATCTAGATTTATCTTTGTAATGCTATCAGGATTTAGTTGGTTTTTTTTTTACAGTGTTCCTAGAAACATTACTTGCTCTCTCTCTCTCTTTCTCTTGAAACAAAAGAAAAAGACCCAGATTTATCTTATTAATGCTACTATCATTATTTTTTTTAATTTATTTAGACTACATCTAAAAGTAAGTGGAAATGACATAAGGCATATTAAAAATATGTAGACTTAGGGAAAAAGAAAAAAAATTGCTTTAAAAATATGGAATTTGATACATATTTCTATTTATGCTTTCAATTTAGACTGCTGCCTTTTGCAGACCTGCTTAACAAAAAAAGTCCAAATGCGTAACGCTGATGGTCTAAATGCGTATTACGCACCAGAATGTGTAACACTTACGCGATCCACTATTTTGTCAAATATATATATATATCTATATATATATATATTATTAGATCTAGATGTCATGATTACATCTACAATCTAAATCTAGATCAATACGACAATAGAGATGATATCTAGACTAGATCTGGATCTATGTCTATATAATGAATATAATCTAATCTAGATCTGGGCTCTAGAGTTTTACCAATGCTGTGGATCCGCTACATACGTAGGTCTACTCCAAACTTTCGTAGGCCTACCTTCATCCTTGATCTATTCTACTAAGACTAAGAATCTAGACTAGATCTAGACTAGATGTTAGTAGATGTTATCGATCTAGATCTAGTCAATCTAAATTCTAAATCATACTATAAATAAATTGGATCTAGATTGTAATGTAGAGAATCATAACATAATGACTAGCTAGACTCTAGCTAGATCTATTCCTGTATAACAAGTTATCTAGATTACTAGTAGATCTATAATCCAGATGTAGATCTAGACTAGATATCTACAATGTCAATCAATGTGTTTTGAATCGATAGCACTTCAATATTTTTTCTATACAAATGAATACGCGAATCAGAGATTCTTTTTTTTTTATTTTACATTCGACTTTTTAAAAAATGCACCAACATAATTGAACTTACAAAAAAAAAGTCACATTGGTGTGTCAGCTAACTGACGGTACCAATCTGGTACCAACCCGCCACTCCCTCACTATCGCGTTTTTCATTTCTAGACTAAATCTAATTGCTATTAAGAACCAATCAACGTATAGATCTGGACACAATGTGTTCCCCCACCTTTTCTGTTCCCCCGCCCCCAACAGGACGGCTTAGCATGACCTCCGTGACTGCTCGTAAGCTAGTCTAGAGAGGGAAAAAAACATACAAAATGCATAACGCAACGGGTTAAATTCGTATTTGCGTACTGGCAGTCATTTTTGGGAGTTTTGCATAACGAATACGCATTTTGCATAACGGTAGGCAGGTCTGCTTTTGGGTAAATACCGAAAATAAAATACAAAGGTTAATAGAGCTTGCAGTTTTTCGCTAACAGCAGTTGTCAGGTTGCGAATCTGCCAAAAAACATTCTTAGTGAGAACCTAGGAGGAAAAAGGAACCTGTGTACCTTATTTGAAACAGAATCAATCAAATATTTCAATTCTACCATTTAGTGGGACTAACCATTTTAACAAAAGTAGAAATGAAAAGGGAGAAGGGTGGTGGTGTTACAAATCATAAATAAAAATATATAACTAGGAACATATCAACAGACAACAGGTTTTTAAGGTTAATATCTCATAAAGGACAACCTAGTAAATTATTTAATTTAGTTTTTAATAAAATTTTAAAAAAAAATAATTTTACATATAAAAAAGGAGGGACAACTTTTACCTTTACAATGTACGGCTACTGCTCCTTCTGTGTTTTCTGATAACTCTAAAAAAGCCTTAACAATAGATTCACTTGGGACACTGCCATCAATAAAGAAGAGATCATGATGTTCAAATCCACCATCAATAAACCGCCTGGCATCATAGATTTTTTTATTCAATCTGACTATGGCTGTGACATTGTGTTTTCTAAAGTAAGGGAAGTAGGACTCTGGGGCATGAAGAGGGTAACCTAAACAGATTTTAAAAAACAACAACTAAACTTTAAGCTCTAGTTGACATTTGAAAATGTATCATTAAATAAAAGTTCACATAAAAGATATTCAATCAAAATGTTTTTCTTACTATAATTATAGAAAATCATATAAGGAAAGTCTTAAAAACACAATTTACAGAGTATAAAGTAAAACCAGATTTATGAATTGTGTTCTCATTAACCAATTTTCAAAATCTCTGCCTCTTACCCAAAGACATGTGGAAAGTTGAGACAGCTTAATGCAAATAATTCAATACCTTACATAAAATGATTTTTTTCCAGTGATCATTCTAGGAAGAATTTCAAACTAATAATCACACCATCTATTAGACACTAACAAATTCAGAGTATTGATGGACAGTTATTCATTTCAATGAAAGTGTTATTTATTAACAATTTAGTATTAGAAAAAAACAACAACATATCTACTGCTACTGTATGTATTCTATGCATATTAAAAAAGAAAATTGATATGCATACCATTTTCTACTTTTGACTTTGGGTGTGGACCACAAAAAGCAAGAAATTTGTTAGGCAAAATCCAGTTTAAATCACCATTCTCCACTTTCTGGTAAAAGAAAATTTTCAGCTTACTTTCAGAATTCCTTAATGAAATATAGCAATTACAGACTATTTGTGAAAAAGGAATAATATAATTTCTTTTTAATGACATGACAAATATGAAAGAAACTTATAAGAGTTCTAAAATTGTAAAAAAGAAAACAACAACATAGTAAAACATTTGATCAGCTTACCTCGTAATGCTCATACTCATCAACATCAAATGTTTCAAAATTGAAAAAGCCATTAGCAAGTGCCTGATAAAAGAGAAATGACATGAACATCAATATAAAAAAGACCAATTTTTCATGGGTATACAATTTTTTATATGATAATTGAGTAACTGAATGGACATAAAATCTAATTAAATTTAAAACAAAAATTACTTTATTTAAACCATGCAAACAGTCCAAGAGCGTAAGATTGTAAGAACATGGTCCAAAGGAAGCATCTCTGAAAAGAGAAATTGTTGTGTTTTAGTTTTCAATGCTAAAAGAAAATATTCTTTTTAGTTATAGTGGTTGCTAATACAACAAATGAAGCAGTACAACTTTACCTGAATGGTAAAAAAGGAGGGTTGGAACCTGCTACAAGAGGTCTGTAAGCTTCTTCTGGAGTTTTCTTTAAATAAATTATCTGAAATTATAATTAATGGATTTAAAAAATAATTTATTTATTGTTAACTAACAGTTTTTTTTTCATATCTTTATAAAAGGATTCAAGCAAAGGATACCCAATATTCCTACAAGGAAGCAATCTGCAAACATTTCCATCAAATACCATACCTTTAGCCTTATGTTCATATCAAATAAATATGTATAAAATAAAGCAGAAAGTGTGTGCATATATGTTTTCTTATGTTATTTTGTTATGTAATGTAATGTATGTATGTATATCTCAAATGAAAATCCAAACCACTAGACCAATTTTGATAAAATGTGACATAAATGTTCCTTGGATTCTAACTGGAAAACTAGTAAATGTAAAGTAGCCCTAAAAGAAACTGAGGACCCTTAAAAAAAAGTAGCTCACTCTATGAAAGTAATACAATTTCATGGATGTAATCATATAGCCATGTTTACATGACACAAGACCGAAAGGTCATGCATGCACAGAGCAGAAAATCTTTTGAGGCTAAATTTAGATCTAGATCTAATTCTTAGATGATAGATCTACTCTTTGCAAAGATAGTTTTTTACTTAACACATGAACATACAAAATATAATCCAATCATTTCATTAATAAAATTAACCTTCAAAGATGTGTTTCAAAAGCATTTTTATATAAATTCTATTCTTAATGCTGCAACTTTATCTGTCCTGACATACTTTTAACTCTCAGCGAGTAACTTGGTTTATAATATTTATTTCACTTCTTTTTTTTGATAATTAAAAATTGTTTATTTCTCTTTTTTATATTTTCCAGATATGGGAGTGATTGTTCTTTGTTTCGGTAGTAAATTCGATACAGTACCAGCAAGTTTTGTTTTAACAAAAGACAACATTATGTTAATGGTTCCTCTTTTTTAGTTTATTTCCCAAAAATGTAAATTATACAATTTCTTAGTGCTTTTTTTCCTCTTTTAAGAAATCTGAAGCGATTAAACGTGTTTAGTATTGTGATTTTCAATATTTATGGATTTAATGTTTAATTAAAAGGTTAAATCTTTCAGTGTATCGATTTTTTTAATGAATTTTAAAAATATCATCTTTTTCCGTGCTCAGTTTAAAATTAATGTAAAACAAAATAAAGATTTTCTTGAATAATTAATTTTACTTATTTTTATTTTGTAACTCATTCATTTTCCTTTAAAATAAAATCAAATATGTTAGATTATTTAATAGAATAAAAAAGTTATGTTAGTTTTAGTAAATCTATCCCATGTGAAAGTTTGCGTTAAATCCGGAAAACTCCCATTTTTTCAATCAAAATAATTCGCACTGAAAGAGTTCATACCCATCATGATATGACACGCTTCTTACATTCAACACTACCAAAAGTTCACACATGCGGAGCAAGAACATCTCGAGGAGGCTAAACATAATTTACTTTTACACATGTCCATTCATTTCATTATTTGATCAAATTAACCTTCAAATTTGTGTTTCAAAAGCACTTTTACATGAATTCATTTGCTATAGCTGCGAAATGTAGCTGTCTTCACATACATTTTAATAGCTCAATTCATATGTCACAACTTACAAACGCAGTGTAAACAAACTATGCTTTGGTATGGTAAAGTGAGGCTCTATATGGGGATATTGAATATACTAACATAAAATACTTATTGCGCCCTGCACATAAAATATTGCAGAAATATGTTTTGTCAACCTACAGCATATGATGATATCATAAATGCAGCATTGGCTCGTTTCCGTGCATCAAAGCTGGTATAATGCACAATCCGTTTTTTCCCCAGTGAAAAAGATTTCAACTTTTTGTTTACTTTACAACAATAACGATACAGCAACCCCAGATTCACAGGCCCAAAATCTGCATAGAAACTGTCAAGAGACAAAATATGAATTAAGTTGTATAAAAAAAATACAGAGATAACTAGATCTATATTGAAACTAAAAATTCATTAACATTTTTTTTTTATAGAACAAATTACAGAATTTTTTATATTGGGGGGGATAAATAAATATATAAATATAAATTAAATGCAAACTTACTTTTCATATACAAGCTCCTCGTCAACACAGAAATAATGTGTGCGTGCAGTTGACTTTGGTTTTGTCCTCAAAGAAGCAAAATATAGTCGATCTATAAGAATATATAAATATAAGTGTGCTTGGTATTATAAGTACACATTTACACACTTATTAAGCACATACCACAGTAGAATTATTGATCAACATTTTACATATTAGATATTATTTATTTTAATAAACACACACACACACATAGCAAAAGATCATCAAAATTATCAGTGTTCCATTTAAAGATAATCTAGAACTAGCATTTAGATCGAGATTCTATCTAGATAAATGGCATAGATCTAGACTGTCTAGACCTGTTTGTTGTCCTGGGTTCAAACCCTGCCCGCTTCCATCTCCCATTATTTTGTGGGAGGTTTGGACTAGGAAGTAAATTAACTCTGAAGAACATCGGAAAAATGTAAAACATTTTTACAAACAGATCTATATATATACTATAAAGTATTACTATAAAGACTAGATCTATAGCCTACTATAGGAAATACTAGAATACTAAAAATAGGACAGGTTTAGATTTTTAGATCTCTAGAATAATCTAGATAGATCCAGTATAATCTCTACTCCAGATCTATAAAGAAGTAGTCTATAATAAATATAATAGATTATAATATCTAATTCTAAAAATAATCTATAATTCTAAATTAATGATTAATACTAGATCAAGTAGTGTATATACTAGATCTAGATTCTAAGCAGAATCTAGATCTAGATAAAATAAGTATATATGACTATAGTATAGAGTCGAGTATAATATGTCTAAATACTAGATCTAGACTAGTATTAGTAAATAAAATTAAAATAGTTAAATAAGTAGATCTATTCAAGTATAAGTTTTTATAAACTTAATTTTATCATCATTTTATGGTGTACCTTTGATAAACTCAGAGGCACATCCAATTATTTCATTTTCCTCTGTTGCCATCATTTCCCTCTTTTAAATTGGGAAATTATGTTCAAACAGACCTAACTAGTGTAACCTGTGTTAGAATATCGGTCAACCCTTTTCAAAATCCTTCCGAATTATCTCCGTATTTGGTTTTGTTGACGTTCTGACAGTTTGACACCAAAAGTTTCGGTCAGACAATCTGACTTGCGTTACGTGGGGTTGAGAGTAATTTACAATAATGCCGTTTATTATTAAATTAAGAAACGTTTAAGCGGTACCAAACAATTTGGATATACACGATAAAGTAAATAAACAAAAAGGAAATTCCAATCGTCAGGGATACAGATACAAGACAGCCATGTTTGAACTGGAGGAAATAGACTCAGATAAGTCATGTGACAGTTTCAAGCCAAGTAGAAGAGCTGTAACAACTCGTCTCCATGACAATTTGAATTATAACCAATCAAATTTTGTGTTGCTTGAGCGTTTGAGAGGAATGTAAACTTTAGTTTATGAAGGATTGGACTATTTCTATTTTAGTATTTATCGATTTGTTTTGCTACATCCTGACATCTTTGCTACATCTTAGTCTTATCTTGGTTAATGTAGCTAGGTTGTTGTTTTTTAAAATTCAGTTAGCCTCTTAATGCATGCAAATTATTTTTTTTTTTACCAACTATTCTAATACAATTGTTGATTAATGCTTTCAATGTACCACCTATTTCTGTTGCATTGTTACGATTGTAATTTTTTACACCACAAGAAGAGCATGATTGTTCCGAGATTGTTGATTTAACGAATTCTTATGTAATTCATGCTATAACGAAGATCTATGGCATTGCATACGCCAGAGAATGTATCGTATCATTTATTACATGTATCGATCCATCCATTCTAGTGGCGCTACAGCACATCTCTCATTTCTGAGCTATCCTGTGTTTTACTGTTACATCTCCATACCCGGACTTAAAGCTGTTTTAGATCTGCCTCTACGCCAGCGGTTATCAACCTTTTAAGCACGGCGACCCCTTTTTACAATCTTCCACTCTGCCGCGACCCCATCTCACACACACACACATACAGCAATAGAAGAATAGACAATAACAATCCATATTTTTGATGGTCTTAGACGACCCCTGGCAAATCGTCAATCGACCCCCAAGGTGGTATCGACCCTCAGGTTGAGTACCCCTGCTCTACGCCATCATGATCAAGCTACCGTACTCGCTGTCTGCCTTTGGGCGCCTGCCTTTTGATTTTTGCTCTTTACATCTATGTATGATAAATTATCGCATGTCGAATTATCATATGACAGCATGTACAAGTAACGATTTTCCTAGAAATGAATGAATCAGTCTGTCAAATATATTTTGCATTAATATGTATAGATATGTATATATTTCAACAGCTATCATGAAGTAGCAAACCAAACATAATATACTCTAATAGTTTTGACTTCATATGCTTCTTATTTCTGGGTATAAAAAAAAAACACAGAGCAATAAGACAAGTCATTGTAACCAAGTTATAATTATTATTTCTAGCATCACATTGAGTTGGTAGGTGCATACAGTGCTACGCGTATGGTACGACAAATCATAGTTAGACGTCGCTTGCCCTGGTCCGTGAAGGCGAAGATTCCAGCTACCCTTCGCCTCAGCGTGGCGCCTCCGGTGGAAACGTCTAGTAGTGGAACTAGATAGGCTAAGTACAAGTAGCGAACCAGGCCCTTGCGGAACCCCCTGGGTGAGCTTTTGTCTTTTATCTCACTCGGGGTAGGGATAGAACAAGTAGCCCGCACACTGGAGTGGCTGGAGGGACGGTCCCTGCACGGAACAGTGACGGTTACATTATAGGAATATGAGACCAACTCCCCGCAGTCAGCACTGTCCTCGGCCACTTGTAGCGAGTGGGGTCTAGGAACGGGGACAGTGAGCTGTGTACGCGGCACGGCCAAGTTTTAGCCCATTCAACCAACATGGCTGTCTACCGCTGGGAGTCCTCAGGACTCGAGATGGGGAATCCCTTGTCCAGGTCTGGTTGTTGGATAAAAGCCTTTCTAACGACCGACGGCATAATGGCGCCTACGTAGGCGTTTTTAGGCGCCGATTCCCTACTGGACTTCACTGAAGGTCCGTGAGAGCGTGCCAAGAGATTCGAGGAACAAAGTTTGGCACCTCTTCCTCCTCTCTCACAGACAAGCAAACTCTGGACATTATCCACTGTTTGGATTTCCAGTTTTCTTTATATATCCATCGCAAATTGAATAGTCACTCAGTTCTATCCCCTTTCTTTATGCAGTGTTGACTTTATCCATGGGCTAGTGGGAGCCAATAAATTTTGTTTTGAAGAAAAAGGGACAATTTAAGGGGCGCAATATCCCAAAAAAGCTTAAAGACTTATGAAGTCATAATTTGGTCCAGTCTTTATAATCACTGTTAAATTTATTTGCTACATCACTTTTCAAAAGTTTTAAACAGAGCAGCATCTAAAAAAAAAGGGTCAAATATAAAAAGCAAATACTTTGAATTTTTAGACTAACAAGGGGAGTAACCATATAGGCTATGAGCTATTCCGCTTGGTGTGCATAGTTCCTCTATCGTTGTTCAATGATGGCCACATCCAGAGGGCTGAGGGCTTTGCAGGAACGAATTTGGGATAGGGCAGGATCCTCCACAAAAAGACATTTTTAAAGTCTTAACTTTTAAGTGTTTTTTTTTTAGAACATTTAGTTAAGCATTTTTTACCTAAAATACTTTACGATTGACAAACTTTGCTGCAGGAGCTTTTCAATTTTTTGGTCACTTCAATGTCTCAACTTAGATTGCTGAGAATATTTGATCTTAGGTGGGTAATTTCCTGCACCATGCTAAGTATACGGTTTGAAATTCTTACCACGGGTACTTCTGTGACGTCTAATGCTTGTATTTTAATCTTTGTGAAACTTATTGCAATATTGAACTGTTGACATGCAGGCTTCTACAGCAACCAACGCAGTTACCTGCCTTTGTAATCCTTCTTACGAATGAGGGTGAGTTCCCTAATCAAGGAATACCGTCTTTTCTTTTTGGCTTGATGTCGAGTCAGGTTAAAAAGGCTTTCATCGAATATACAAAGCAATAGCATTTTCGATGTGGTAGAGTTTTACAAAATGCTCTACCCATCATTCCATTTGCAGTGCACGATCACGGATCATTATGCCATTTTATGACTTGAGCAGTTCACACTTCTTACTTACATGTAGTCCAATGTTGTTTTTTTTACCATAATATAATTCTCTCGTTTTTATTATAAATTGTCTAGGAAAATACTAAACCGACCATGGCAAACAAAATGCTAATATAGGTTACAACGCCTGTGTAGTGAGCACTCTTTATGGTAATGAGCGCTAGTCAACATACAAGCACCAAAAGCATAAATGAAATAGTTTTCATCTACGCTGCCTGCGGCTCCTAATGTGTATATTCTTGAAGGATCGTGTTTCTAATCAGGAAGTTTTGAAACTGGCCAACACAAACCATTATCTTCTCTCCGAAGACACGGAAGACTACGCTGGCTCGGACTTGTCAAAAGAATTCGTAAAGACATCCTCTGAGCTTGTGGCAGAAGTCAGATCCAAGGAAAGTCCAACACTAACCTACATAGATGTTTCATGTTTGCAAGCGAGATATGAGGACAGCAGGCATCACTGAAAGTATTGTAGACGAATTCGCGCAAGATTGGACTGCAAGGAGACATACTGTTCATGCTGGTACGAATCTTTCCGAGAGCAAAAGGAATGACGAGGTCATCGACAAAAGAATGAGAAAGAAAGCTGTCCTAGCAACTAGACCTAAAACATTCACATGCACGAACTGTGGCAAACTTTACTGCTCCAGAATCGGCTTATTTAGTCACATCAGATTCTGCACGGACTCGATGAGCATCCATAGTCTTTTGAGACAGACGGAACAATATTACGGTTGGCAACTTTGTAATATAATTTGTAATATAATTTATAATATAAATAATAATAACAATAAGTCTTTTTTTTTTATCCATATGGAAATTTGTCTGGGCAGGTTATTCCAGCTGGAGCTTGTGTCAGTTGCCTTTTATTTTCTCTAGTGCTTCTCTCCTACCAGAATTGTTTTCTTGTCTTCTGCAATTTTCGCGCCAGTTTCATGCACTTTCGTGTGGTGTCTCTGTCTCTCTATCTGTAAATACTAAAACCCTTAGGCCTACACTTTTCTCACTCTATTTTGCATTTACTAATGAATATAGATTTCTGAATTTTTAAATTGGCGCACTCGACACATTCCTTTGATTAAACACTTTGTATTTAAACAGGCACATTATGATTCACTATGGCCCCTCGAAAGTAGAGGGGATGTGCCTAGCAGCCATTTGAAATGCAATGAAAATACTCATTGATTATAATGAAAGCGTGTTTTACATCGCCATGCAACGAAACAATTTAAAACAAATTATGATGAAGAAGGCAGTGCATCCAAAAATATTTCAAAACACAGACTTTATCCAATGTCACAAAACAAAGGCTTTACCCAATGTCACGTAACAGTGACTTCAACTTTAATCAATGTCGCTTATCTAGATTTTGACGCTATAGTTATATGCTAGCTATTTATTTATAAGATAATTTTTATAGTCTTATAAATAGATGCTAAGATTATACATTTGCCACTTTTGGATGAAATGAGGTTTATATTTATATGCCTATATACACACACACTTATATTTACAAAACACATTGCCAAGTTGTTATTTTTTTTTTTTTCACTGAACATTTTACATATAATTTAATTTATTAATACAATAGGCCTACAATTGGTAAGCTACAATCCCGGGCATGCTATCCTGCCTCATAGTGGCACCTGGTTGGAAACGATCGTAGGAGAAAACAATTAGGCTAAAGGGTAGCAAAACAAGACTCCCGTGGGGGTGCCTAAGGGGGTGCGAGAGCATCCTCATAGCACTGCGCGGGGTTGTAAAAAAGCTCCCACAATCTTGTCACAATCCAAGCGCCGTTCCTCAAGGGGCCGTTACATAAATGGCGTGTCCCGCACGTTTAGCCTGGTATAGAAAAGGAAAATGGCAGGGGTCCCTGTGTACGCGGTCTCTGGCCGCGAGTCTGACACCCCGCCAGACGGAACAGTGTACACTGTTCTTATTCAGGCCGGTGAAAGGGAGCTCTTGTTCACTTTTGCTGGCCTGGAGTTCCAAGAGCCGAAGTCTCAACTCTACCTGACAGTTTTAAGAAGAAGAAGAACGTAAGCTACAATAAAACGGTATAAAATATGATGAAAATAAATAAATTCAAATTTCCAAAAAAAAAAAAAAAAAAAGAGAAACAAAAAACAAAAAAGGTGCGTGAAGTTAAATATGTAAAAAAAAACCAAAAAAACCAGCAACAAAAAACAACGTCTCTTTCTATTGATTATGAGTAAGCATAGCATTGACTGTTTGATTTCAATAAAAAATACATTAAAATATCACATATGTTTTGAAAGCACAGGGTCTATCACATACATTGAACAACAAGCGTTCAAAAGATGTAAATATATATGATGAGGTTTGGTTGGATAAACATTTCTAAATTATACGCACAAGTATAGTTGGAAGTAAATATTTGTAAAATAATTCCTGTTTAATAATCAAATAATATTGTAAAATAAAAAATGCTACATAGATTTCATAATTTTGTAACAATTCTAATAAATATAGACATGGTAAAAATAGACAACTGATAGAGTACTATAGGAAGCGATTTTTTTCCCTTGCATTTTTAATTTTCCTTTTCATAACATGTCTCTATCATCCATGTATTAAGGACCAAGATGCCTGTGCGCTGAATGAACTCTTTATGTTGTGTCTGTTCTATTTATGTGTATGTTTCTGTTGTGTTGTCTTTATATGGAAAAAGAGTCCTTGTAATCACATCAAATTTCCATAAGGATTAATAAAGCAGTCTCAGTCTTCATTGTATTTCTCATTTATCAACATTATGCTTATTTGGTTTTATTGAGTCAGTTGGTACAATTTTATGTAAGTCAGAGATTGTGTATTATTTTACATGTGGTTAAAAGTGAAGACAGTGAGAACGATAAGAAGCGATTCGCAACCTGACTACAACAATTCGCGAAGAAACGCAAGCTTTCTATCAAACCTTTATATTTTATTTTAATATTTTCCCAAAAGGGTCTCGGGCTACATAGAGCATAAAAAGAAAAAGCACACAAATTTCACATTTTTAAAGCAAATCTTTTTCCAGGTTTTAAAAAATTAAATATGACCTTAATAATTTCAAATACATTTTTAGTAAAATAAAGGAAGCGTGCGAATTTGATGAGGTGATATACATTATCTAACAAAAAATGTGACTTTAATGAGGTCAAATACATTATTAAAATATTAAATGTAGCCTTAATGATGTCAAATTTTTATTTTTATTAAATCTGACATTAATGAGAAAATATATTAAAAATATTTTAATATTAAATTTACTTTATATTTAAAATATTAAAATTATTAATAACCATTATTAGCTCTATTAACGCAATTTAAATACGAAAAAAAAACTCTATTGCCGGGCTGGCAGTGAGTAACCTTAGTGAAACGTAAGAAGTAACCTTTCAAAAACAAATGCTTTTCAGCACCGAGACAGGGACATTGAGTTTAGACTTTAAAGATTTGTTTTACTTCGATGCAGGACAAAATGTACATTGCATAGCTAAAAAATTGCCGTCTTTAATGATCGTACGACTCATTCATCTCTTGGAGGGCGAGATTCTGTGCACGCAAAGCTAGAAGTACAGCCTCATTCAGTTTCCCAATGTCAATATTCGCAGTTTATATATATCTCAAAAGTTGTGTTGCCATTTTGCTTATCTCAGAAAGATGACCTAAACAGAAATGCGTGAACGGGCTCACCGCATCAACTTCTTTGTTGAAGTCGTACTCACTGTTGAGGCTACAGAAATGGTCCTTGGATCGTCTAGAACTAACATGTGATTAACAGGTGGGTAAACTTTGTTGCTTGGAAAGATTCGATCCAAGGTAGACTGGTTTAGTAAGCTGAAATAGTTTTAAATCCATTTAAAAAATAACGTACATAATTAGAAACATCTACAGCAGCATTAGAAACATTAGTAACATCAGAACTTGTATAATAAAATAACAATAACATTGGAAACAATGGCAATAATAAAAAATGCAATAGAAACAAGAACAATCTGTCATTAATATCGTCGCAGACGTGAAACCACGAAAGAATTACGCAAGACAAAAGAAGATAAATTGGGGCTTGACGCGTGTAAAAATTTCTAACTAAACTTTCTCAACATACGCAGGGCTATTGTCGTAATTTCTGGGACGTTTTTGTTTTAATTATACATACATATAAGGAAGTTTCGAAGCAGATTTAATCAAATATACTCGGTTCTTTCAATTGAATCAGTAACGTTGCTAGGTGCATACCATACTTGGTGACACCTATCAGTGGTGATCGAAGTCAACAAAAATGCTTTTTAGCTATAGAAAACGCCTTTAAAAAAAATGTTGATACGTACATTCATGTGAAAAATTTCAACAAATTGTCCAGACTGGCATATCTACCTTCACCTGCAAAACTAGGTCTAACATTTGTGTACCAGAGGCAGGCTTAGAATGAAAAAAACAACTTTCTGATATCTTAAAAAGTCTTTAGATCATAATGGTTATTATATACATCAAATACATACTTGTTTTTTACAATGCTTTGTTCTGAATTTACTCTGTTACTTCCTGAGCGTTTCCACAGTAACATGACAACAAAGGCTGCTGCTACTACGAAGACGACACTTCCTGTTGTTGCTGCGCCGATTATGACATTTTTTTCATTGTTCCCACCTGACAAAATAGAAAATCTAAACCAACATTTTTACTGTAATGATTTAGAGAGACACTGAGAGGCTAGGCTCGACAGAAAGGTCGGGGGAAAAAAAAAGAAGAGAGATATCATAGTGTGGGAGAGACACTATAATGTAAGAGAGAAAGAGAGAGAGACACTAAAGTATGAGAGAGAAAGAGAGAGAGACACTAAAGTGTGAGAGAGAGACACTATAGTGGAGAGAGACACTATAGTGTGAGACAAAGAGAGAGACACTATAGTGTGAGAAAGAGAAAGACACTATAGTGTGAGAGAGAAAGAGAGAGACACTATAGTGTGAGAGAGAAAGAGAGAGACACTATAGTGTGAGAGAGAAAGAGAGAGACACTATAGTGTGAGAGAGAAAGAGAAAGACACTATAGTGTGAGAGGCAAAGAGAGAGAGACACTATAGTGTGATAGACAAAGAGAGAGACACTATAGTGTGAGAGAGAAAGAGAGAGACTATAGTGTGAGAAAGAGAGAGACACTATAGTGTGAGAAAGAGAGAGACACTATAGTGTGAGAAAGAGAGAGACACTATAGTGTGAGAGAAGAGAGAGATATCATAGTGTGAGAGAGAAAGAGAGACACACTATAGTGTGAGAGAGAAAGAGAGAGAGACACTATAGTGTGAGAGAGAAAGAGAGAAACTATAGTGTGAGAGAAGAGAGAGATATCATAGTGTGAGAGAGAAAGAGAGAGACACTATAATGTGAGAGAGAAATAGAGAGACACTATAGTGTGAGAGAGAAAGAGAGAGACACTATATGTGAGAGAGAAAGAGAGAGACACTATAGTGTGTGAGAGAGACACTATAATGTGAGAGAGAAAGAGACACTATAGTGTGAGAGAGAAAGAGACACTATAGTGTGAGAGAGAAAGAGACACTATAGTGTGAGAGAGAAAGAGACACTATAGTGTGAGAGAGAAAGAGACACTATAGTGTGAGAGAGAAAGAGACACTATAGTGTGAGAGAGAAAAAAGACACTATAGTGTGAGAGAGAAAGAGACACTATAGTGTGAGAGAGAGACACTATAGTGTAAAAGAGAAAGAGAGAGACACTATAGTGTGAGAAAGAGAGAGACACTATTGTGTGAGAGAGAAAGAGAGAGACACTTTAGTGTGTGAGAGAGACACTATAATGTGAGAGAGAAAGAGACACTATAATATGAGAGAGAAAAAGAAACTATAGTGTAAGAGAGAAAGAGACACTATAGTGTGAGAGAGAGACACTATAGTGTGAAAGAGAAAGAGAGAGACAATATAGTGTGAGAAAAAGAGAGACACTATAGTGTGAGAGAGAAAGAGAAAGACACTATAGTGTGAGAGAGAAAGAGAGAGACACTATAGTGTAAAAGAAAAAGACAGAGACACTATAGTGTCAGAGAGAAAGACAGAGACACTATAGTGTGAGAGAGAAAAGACACTATAGTGTGAGAGAGAAAGAGAGAGACACTATAGTGTGAGAGAGAAATAGAGAGACACTATAGTGTGAGAGAGAAAGAGAGAGACACTATAGTGTGAGAAAGAGAGAGACACTATAGTGTGAGAAAGAGAGAGACACTATAGTGTGAGAGAGAAAGAGAGAGACACTATAGTGTGAGAGAGAAAGAGAGAGACACTATAGTGTGTGAGAGAGACACTATAATGTGAGAGAGAAAGAGACACTATAATATGAGAGAGAAAAAGAAACTATAGTGTAAGAGAGAAAGAGACACTATAGTGTGAGAGAGAGACACTATAGTGTGAAAGAGAAAGAGAGAGACAATATAGTGTGAGAAAAAGAGAGACACTATAGTGTGAGAGAGAAAGAGAAAGACACTATAGTGTGAGAGAGAAAGAGAGAGACACTATAGTGTGAGAGAGAAAGAGAGAGACACAATAGTGTAAAAGAAAAAGACAGAGACACTATAGTGTAAGAGAGAAAGACAGAGACACTATAGTGTGAGAAAGAAATAGAGAGACACTATAGTGTGAGAAAGAGAGAGACACTATAGTGTGAGAGAGAAAGAAGAGAGAGACACTATAGTGTTAGAGAGAAAGAAAGAGACACTATAGTGTGAGAGAGAAAGACAGAGACACTATAGTGTGAGAGAGAAAGACAGAGACACTATAGTGTGAGAAAGAGAGAGACAGTATAGTGTGAGAGAGAAAGAGAAAGACACTATAGTGTGAGAGAGAAAGAGAAAGACACTATAGTGTGAGAGAGAAAGAGAGAGACACTATAGTGTGAGAGAGAAAGAGAGAGACACTATAGTGTGAGAGAGAAAGAGAGAGACACTATAGTGTGAAAGAAAAAGACAGAGACACTATAGTGTAAGAGAGAAAGACAAAGACACTAAAGTGTGAGAGAGAAAAGACACTATAGTGTGAGTGAGAAATAGAGAGACACTATAGTGTGGGAAAGAGAGAGACACTATAGTGTGAGAAAGTAAGAGAGAGACACTATAGTGTGAGAGAGAACGAGAGAGACACTATAGTGTGAGAGAGAAAGAGAGAGACACTATAGTGTGAGAGAGAAAGGCAGAGACACTATAGTGTGAGAGAGAAAGACAGAGACACTATAGTGTGAGAGAGAAAGAGAGAGCTACTAAAATGTTAGAGAGAAAGAGAGAGACACTTAAGTGTGTGAGAGAAAGAGAGAGACACTATAATGTGAGAGAGACACTATAGTGTGAAAGAGAAAGAGAGAGACACTATAGTGTGAGAGAGAAAGGCAGAGACACTATAGTGTGAGATAGAAAGACAGAGACACTATAGTGAGAGAGAGAAAGAGAGAGACACTATACAATACTAGACACTATAGACACTATTGTGTGAGAGAGAAAGAGAGAGACACTATAGTGTGAGAGAGAAAGAGAGAGCTACTAAAGTGTGAGAGAGAAAGAGAGAGCTACTAAAGTGTGAGAGAGATATGCGTGTAGTTAGCATCAATAGTGAAGTAGTTTTTAAGCCGATTGCGAAAAAAAAAAAGAACGTCGCAAATACTGTTCAGGGGCGTAGTGAGCAAAACGTAAGCCCGGAGTAAATTACTTTATTGGCGCCCCCCCCCCCCCCCCCCCCATTTTTCATGAACAGCACATAGACATGTAGGCTGCGTGTGCCACCCCCCTCACTACACCTCTGCAGATACTACATTCTCAATACATCAAAGCCGAAAACAAATGGCTGGAAAGGGAAACGAAAAATGTATACAACACAAACAGTTAAAAATGCAGACAAACACAAACCATTAAACCATTATAAAAACACTTTGTTAATTATACTTTAACCAGTGATGTCGAAACAATCTCCTCTAGCGGGCCATTTAAATAACCGAAACACTGGCGCCCACAGCGCCAAAAATATATGCGCTCTGGCTCGCATGTGTTAGTTTGGGCATTACTACTGGATAAAGATATTGTCGCTCTGGCTCGCATGTGTTAGTTTGGGCATTACTGCTCGATAAAGATATAGTCGCTCTGGCTCGCATGTGTTAATTTGGGCATTACTGCTGGATAAAGATATAGTTGCTCTGGCTCGCATGTGTTAGTTTGGGCATTACTGCTGGATAAAGATATAGTCGCTCTGGCTCGCATGTGTTAGTTTGGGCATTACTGCTGGATAAAGATATTGTCGCTCTGGCTCGCATGTGTTAGTTTGGGCATTACTGCTGGATAAAGATATTGTCGCTCTGGTTCGCATGTGTTAGTTTGGGCATTACTGCTGGATAAAGATATTGTCGCTCTGGTTCGCATGTGTTAGGTTGGGCATTATTGCTGGATAAAGATATTGTCGCTCTGGCTCGCATGTGTTAGTTTGGGCATTACTGCTGGATAAAGATATAGTCGCTCTGGCTCGCATGTGTTAGTTTGGGTATTACTGCTGGATAAAGATATTGTTTTAAAAAACGTAACAACTTTAACTTACGTTAAACTGGTATATATATAGATATACAGTATGGGCTTAGCCAGGATTTTTTTTCAGGGGGTGTGTGTGGGGGATTCCCCCCCCCCCCCCCCCCCGCCAAATATATATATATGTACATAATTAATCTTTAATCCATTCTGACCCTTCATTCTTTCGGAAGACGTTTATTGTACCCTAGAATAGGTTCTTCCCTGGAGTTAGTGGAAAAATTGTAGACTGTCCGCCCTTGCCAGCAAGGGGGTCTGTGGGAACACTGAGAGCTTTCCTAGCGGTCAAACACTATTTCCGGTATTGAAAGCCAACAAAATGCATATTCTGAGGTATCTACAGTGCATTTTCCTACTATTATTTTTTTTTTTTCAAAAACCTAATCTGCTATTCTTACTTACTTAGATCCTCAGGCGCCATTTGGCGCATTGGGCGGCAAGCTGCTTCCACAAAAATCTGTCACTGGCAATGTCTGAAGCCTCTTCCATCTGCTCTGAGGTCCTCCATGAAGGTGTGGGGCCAAGTTATACTAGGAGTTTCCTGTTTGCGCTTTCCTTGTAAAGGCCTCCATGTCATCGCAACTCTTATTATGCGTACTTCATTTTGTCGGAGAAAATGTCCCGCAAACCTCATGCGACGCTCTGTCACCATCTTACTAAGGAATCGACTTTCAGTTCGGCATAGGATTTCTTTGATTGAGACCCGATCTCTATAACTGACACCTAAAATCCGTCTAAGCCATCTTCGTTGAGCCACATTTAGTGTTTTTCAGTTTCGGCAGATGATAATTCACTGCACTTTATTAATGGAGCCCAGCCACTGGCAGAAATTTGTAACCTATTTTGGCTACGCTCTTGGTGACTGTAGTTTGCTTTAGATTGTATATTGAAAAGGGTAGTTTTATCGTCAAAATCCTCTGTTGGGGGTTTTAAGCTAAAAAATCTCTGGAATTTTGTTTTTAACAAATTCAAACCTCCCTTAGCTACTCTTATATAGAATTTGGTGAATTTAGTTTACTTTATAATAATATTGAAAAAAAAAAAGAGATTTTCAACCTTAAAACTTTCTGTAGGGGGATTTTAAACTCATAACCATCTGGATGGGTTTTAAACTTTAAAAAAAGCCCTCTGGAGGAAGAAGTTTTAAACTCACCCCCCCCCCCCTTTTGGATTGGCTATGCTAACTTTTGAGTGTGTAATTTTAATTTTTTTTTATATTGTAGAGGTTTTTTTTTAGCATCTGTTGTGGTTGTTTAGTAAACAGATGTAAAGTAGATCTAAGTCTAGATGAAGTAGTATTTACTAGCTCCTGAAGTTCGTTTTACAACCCGACAACATATAATAAATTCTATAACATACTTGAGAAAACTGTATGAATCTTGATAAACAATCTTTAATCCAACATGAAGGGGCACAGTTCAAATGTCGACAGTTACTAAAGATGATGTCTCGTCACTAAGAGGAGTGAGTCGATCCTACTAATGTCTGTAACCGTTAAAAACTCTGACCCTATCATTCCTATTAAGTTAATATCCCATAATTTCTCTATTTCCGTCTAACATAGTCTATTTATAGTCTTGTCAAATTCCCAATTAAAATAAACCTATAACACATCAAACCACCGGTCTAAACTCAAAACCCCTTTGGCTACATTCACAGCATTTTGTAATTTGATTTTTTTTTAATATTGAAGAGGTATTTTTTTTTCTTCCAACCCCGCTGAAGGGGGGTTTAAATTTAAAGCTCCTTTGTCTACGCTCATAGAATATTTTGAGTAATTTGCTTTTTTTTTATATTGAAGAGGTATTTTTTGGCTTCCGCTGAAGGGGGGGTTTAAACTCAAAACCAATTTGGCTACGCTTGTAGAATTTTGAGTGTGTAATTTTCTTTTTTTATATTGAATAGTGATGGGCAAAAGTTAACTAAAAAGTTGCTAACTTTTAGTTTAACTAAAAAAATTAGTTAAGGCCAAAGTTTAATTTTTTAAAAAAAGTTTAGTTAAAATCCTAGTTTAATTATTTTTTTTTTAGTTACAAACTAAAAAGTTAAATTACAAATTTTACAAACTTTTTAAACATACATACCAATTAATATTTAGATCTATGTAATTTGGAGAATATATTTAATGAATAATAGAGAGGAGAATAAACTAGAGGGAGCACATGTCACTAGAAAGCCTTTTGACCTTTACCCTATAATGGTCGCTATTCCCGCCAATTCTTGAAGGTATTTGAAAGGCGAGAAAAATAAACGTGTTCATTATATTTGATAAATCCTGATAATTCCTTGCTTTTATAGATCTACATTTTGCTGCTTTTTATTAAACACCAGTGTGCTCCTGTATAGCTGCAGGCAAAGAATTTTGCTTTACTATAGATCTAAAAGAAATGTCGACTCTTTTTATTTTAAAATTGTTTACTAGTCTAGTCTGGATTCTAGATCTAGAGTTAGAGTCTAGTGACGTCTAGTCTATAAGTATTAGTCTATTACTACTATTAGATCTATAGTCATAATAGTCTATAATTAATTATTTTAGTAATTTGTAGTACTATTGACCAATTAAAAAAATACTTTGATTACGCATTATTTTCTTTGTCCTAATGCTTGACATCTTTTCTGGGATACCATTTTATTAATGTCAGGTTGAAATTTGTTTGCCACTGACGCTTTCATCACAGATGACAAATTTCGATCAGAAATCTCGAACGGTGAGGTATTTTTGTAGCTTTTATTAAGAACTGCTCACAGAGATATGTGCTTGCAAACATAGCTAGAATTCTGGCTGCAAATTTCCGCAATTCAACATACCGTTCAGGGTAAATAACTGTACAATTTTGGCACAGCCATTTCAATATACTTCGATTTCAACTAAGAATCTGACTGCTATTCTATCAGCTCTAGTTGCACATTTCCAGCAGCATTTTCAGAATCAAATGAGAATGGAAATACAAAACAGTAAAATTCTTGCCCTTATGTAACGAAATCACGAAAACTGTCATTGAAAGCATCTACTAACGATTCTAAGACATTCACCAAATGTCGCAACCGTATTTAATCTTTTTAGTTCCTGACACGTTGAGAAGTAAACAAGATTTTTACTTCATATTTGGTTTATCTACAGTCGTCATTTTGCTTGAAAGCATTTCACATGATCACACGCAGTTGTGACAATTTTGTCTTTACTTTGAAGTTTCAAATTCAAGTCAACTGCTAATGCCAAATCCCGAACCCATTAGTCAGTATGGAAATGTTTAACAGGTTCAACTTTCATGTTCAGAAGCAATACGATTTCCTCACGCAGTGCAAACAATCTCTTCAATATTATATGTCATGAGAGCCAGCGGACTTCTTTGTTGTAGGGAACACAATCAAATTCATGTCCAATGTCATCCAGAAACATAAAAAATTGGCGAGCATTAAAACCACGGGCACGAATAAAATTGAGAAGCGACTGAAAACGGTCTTATGAAATGTTGAAATTGTAATTGCTGTGCGCAGAATGTTTCTTGGTGAATGATGCACTGAAAATGAGCAAATTTAAAATTATCATCACCTCTCTTATTTTTGCAAGTAACTTTGCATCAAAACCATTTAATTTCATGGTTGGTGCACCATACCCTTTTAGACTAGATAGCTTTACCAAAGATAAATTATACTGCATTATCACCTCCTGTCATTTCTCAAAAACATCCTCGCTTGTTGTGGTGTTATGCATAGTACAGAACTCAAGTAATTCCTCGTGTATCTCAACATTCCTGTCACAGGTCCTTATGAATATAACCAACTGTGCTACACCCTTTACATCCGTTGACTCATTGAGAACCAATGAAAATAATTCAAAATCAGCTATTTTGTTCTTTAATTGTTCACGCAACCTGACTGACATGTCATTTATTATATCTGCCACAGTGTCACTAGTTAACGCTATTTCTTTGTATGCTTTCACATTTTCTGGACAAATTACTTCGGCTCTAACGACACACTCCTTCATAAAATCACATTTATAAATGATTTGTAATGACTTACAATGAAGTTTGACAAAATGTAACTTGCTTTCACTGCAGACTCACCCTCGTTGTTTAGTTTAACAAATATTATTTTTCAATTCAAGTAGCTTGTCATCTCTTGTTTTCCAGCGTAATAGTTTAACATTATTTTTATAATTTTTAAGGTGGTCAAGGGGCCGCATGCAAGGTGGTCGCGGGCCGCATGCGGCCCCGAACACCCAGTTTGACATACCTGTACTAGACACTATCTAGATTTTAGATCTAGTAGTAGTAGTAGTAACTAGTATTTCTTAGATTATTTTTAGATTAAAATATTAATTATTTGATCTAGGTCTAGTGGATAGATCTAATTCTAGATCCAGATTATATATCTGATCATTTCGTTTGTAGAAGATATTAGATCCAGAATATTCTAGAATCTAGAGTTAGTTAGAGAGTCAACATGCAGTTTTATCATTACTTCTAAAGGTAACTTATATTATAACTTGGACAATTACTTCTAATTTATTTCTATAATAATATCATTCTAGTGATTCTATTAAGATCTACATCTATCCCATAAAGACATTTAAATCTTTTTTAATGTGCACAAATAAATGTTATTACATTTTGCTAAAGAGATTGGTTTTGCTTTATGTTTTTCATGTTTGGCTGTTTCGTCCTTAAAAAAGGTCAAAATAGTTAGTAAAAGTTTAACTAAAGTTTCTTAGTTTAGTTTAAATAATTTTTTCAATTTGTGATTAACTAAAAGTTTAATTACTTTTTTTTTTAGTTCAAACTTCATTTTAGTTTAACTACAAAAATTTAGTTTAGTTCCCATCACTAATATTGAAGAGGTATTTTCTAGCTTCAAACCCCGCTAAAGCGGGTTTTAAACACAAAACCCCTCTTGGCTACGCTCATAGAATCTGGAGACTGAAGTATGGATAGTCTTATATTGAAGATTGGGTGTTTTATCGTTAATTACGGAGGGGGGTTTAAAATCAAAACCGGTACTGGTACTGAAAAAATTATTACTTTTCTTGTATTTTAACGTATATTATTAATTTTAAGTAGTTAAAAGTTAGGCAATCAACTACTGAGTACCGGCACCTAATCACAGAGTACAGGCAACTATTTAAAAAAAAAAAGCACTGTATATTTAAATATATATTGTGTTGTCATTATCAAGATACACAAATACTATATTGATGTATTTTGAAGCATTAGTCATAATTATATGAAAGCGAGTTAACACTTCATCAGCAAATTATCTAAGATTTGATAAGTGAATGTAAACACACAAAAGTATTTAGGCCTTACATTTTGATGGGTTCATGATATAAATATTGTATAGACTTCAGTATTGTGTGTTTAGCCTACCTTGTTTACTACCCGAGTCTGGTTGAGTGATTTCTAGAAAGCTTGATTCTGTCCACGTGACAGGGGAGTAGACCAAAACACTGGATATCTACGAGGGAAGAAATGTATACAGCCAGCAGAAAATTAATATTTATTATTTCATAGTTTTCAATTCGTATTATACAACGAAAGAAGTAAACAGCAGCTCAGTACAGTAATCTTGAAGTAGAGTTTTACATATTAAAATAAAACAATTGTTTCGTACTAATAACTAGATCTACATTTTGACAATACTGGTTCTCCTCTTACATTTCTACAGTGAAACGATAATTATTGCAAGGCCGGCCTTAGGCGTAAGAAAACTAGGCAGCCGCCTAGGACTAACAATTGTGGATGCTTGACTAAAAATTAAACTTAGAGAAAAAACTGCGAAACTTGGATCAGATCAGTTCTCAAACATAGTAGAGCACTATGACTCTATGTTTACTAGTCTAACACTGTTTCTACTATGGAAATTGCGATATCTAATGCCGGCCCTGATAATTGTGTGTATATGTGTGTTTAAAGGTATTTTGATAATATCATCAGAAGTTAAACTATCAGACTATGGGTTGAAAGATGACCAATGGTAGTGATCTAGGCCACACACGTATAAACAATATCTCATTTGATTCAAATTCAAATGAATAAGAACTGGTTATATGGTGATTTATTTTAATAAATTTAAAATGGGTAAACTTTGTTTTGACAGTAATTTAAAGCCATGCAAAAAAATATATATATATATTTGAAAGAAACATATTTTAATGTAATTTATAAATTAAAAGCTCAGCGAAATTGAAAGATGTAATACGTTTTTTAGCGCCCCCCCCCCCCCGAAAGGGGAAAAGACGCTATTAGTTTTGTGAGAAATGTCTGTCCATCTGTCCGTCCGACCCGTTTAGATCTCGTAAACTAGAAAAGATAGTGAAAATCCGACATCACAATATTTTAGACCATTCAAAGTTCTGATGCAAAGGCTACTTTTTTTTTCTGAAAGCGAAAAATCTAATTTTTAAAATCACTTATGCAAGCAGTTTTTTAAGAGAAAAAGCTAATTAGTATGCATTATAAGTTAGACCTAATTTAAAACGAATAGTAATCTTATAAATGTCAATTTCCTAAAGTTTTACTTATGCTGCTCCAGGAATGCAAATAAGAAATTGAGCCTTTTCAAAGCAATTACATCAATTATAAGACTTCAGTCAGGCCAGGAGAGTCGCGGTAGCAGATCGGTAAAGCGCTTGGCTTCCGAACCGGGGGTCCCAGGTTCGAATCCTGGTGAAGACTGAGATTTTCAACTTCGGAATCCTTGGGCACCTCTGAGTCCACCCAGCTCTAATGGGTACCTGACATTAGTGAGGGAAAAGTAAAGGCGGTTGGTCGCTGTGCTGGCCACAGGACACCCTCGTTAACCGTAGGCCACAAAAACAGATGAACTTTACATCATCTGCCCTATAGACCACAAGATCTGAAAGGGGAACTAGTTAGGCCAGATTCACATATAAGCGTTCACTTGCACCTATCCTTTGATCTGCTGAGCGTTGGGGCACTACTCAAGATCTGTCAACCTTCTTTCTCCATTCTTATCTCTCATTTGACCACTTCGGGGGCCGATTTGTAACCTTGTTAATTTAAACATTAGGAAACAAATTTTGTTTAAATTTTAACAATAGAAAATAAATTAAAAAAAAAAAAAGAAATAATTAGGGAATAATTTAAAACAAAAAAAAAGAATTGGAAAATTAAAAAAAAGAAATAAAAATTAGGATACGAATTATTTAAAAATATTAAATGTTATGTAATGCTCACTTTAAAGGAGTCATTAATATACACACATCTTTGAAATATTCATGAATGTGCAGCGAAGATTAATACCTCATCTTGCTCGTAAGTTTACATAAAATTATATTAAATGTTTAGTATGCTCACTACTTACGCTCACATCGGTATTGACTAATCCTAATGTACTCAAAGGAAAAGCTTCATTAGTCGTTGAGGAAATAGAATTTCCGACTGAGGCTAGACCACTTGTTGCATATGTTGCTCCTGTAAAACTAATGGTCGAGTGTTTAGCTGCATCATTTTCATTTGAACTAAAACTACTTGAAAGCATTAAACTTGAGTCATTCTTTTGTCCCAAGACTGCCAAAGTAGCTTCTGTGATTGATGTGAAACTGGTAAAATAGTTTGAAGCTTCAGTAACGACAGAAATAATTGTTGTCGATGTTGACGTAGCTATCAAGCCCGAGCTGCCCAGTAATGATATTGCATTGTCAACTACAGTGCTATAGGTTAAAGTAGTACTTTTTTCTACGTTTGACTCTGTGACCGACACTTGAAGTGTAGTTGAAACAATGAATATACTGGATGGTGAACTTGAAGCTGTTTCACTGTAGATGGCGCTGTATGAAGTAGTCTCTAGTTTAAAACTTGCTGAATCGCTGCTAATAACTGGGGACGGTGTATCCGTGATGGGATTCGATTCCAGAAATGTTAGATTTGTTGGGGAAATATCCACCCTGGAAAGGAAAACAAAATGAATACCCTGAAAGAAACAATGCCCACTGGATTGACATACTAGACTCTACCTACAGGCCACACCCAGCCCCAAGATAGTGAGAAATATTTCTTAGGAGTTCCAGAATATTAGATGGCGCTACATAAGACATTTTCAACCATATGAATTCGTAATACTTTGTGTGTCAGCAGCGGTGTCAAGCAGGGATGTGTGCTCGCACCTAGGCCTAGGCCTACTCTGCTAATACATTTATTTGTTAATAATGCTAATACTTTGTGCGTTGATCAAGCTGTGTGCCGATCATGCTCATACTTCGTGTTGATTATTCTAATAGTTGTGTTGATTATTCTAATAGTTGTGTTGATTATTCTATTACTTTGTGTTGATTATTCTATTACTTTGTGTTGATTATTCTATTACTTTGTGTTGATTATTCTAATACTTTGTGTTGATTATTCTATTACTTTGTGTTGATTATTCTATTACTTTGTGTTGATTATTCTAATACTTTATGTTGATTATTCTAATACTTTGTGTTGATTATTCTAATATTTGTGTTGATTATTCTAATACTTGTGTTGATTATTCTAATACTTGTGTTGATTATTCTAATACTTTATCTTGATTATTCTATTACTTTGTTGATTTTCAATGATTCTCTTCTGTTTTTGTATTTACCACCTCACAGGTCGTGATGACAGTTAAATAATCTATAATGATAAGTATTGAGTAAATGCATATTTCGCTCTCATAATATATTTGTATATTCTCCTCCTTCTGTTATCTCATAGAGCATTTCTTATTTTGATGATACAATCCGTTATTAGACACCTGCATTATGTTCTATTCATATATTTAACTGGTATCACTACAGAATATAAAATCTTAGTTATCATTAGGATGAAACGTTTATATGAAATCTAGTTCGATTATAAATGAGTTTATAAACATACTTTATGAAACGACCATACAATACATGTAAACACAACATTTCAGTATATAAAAACTAGAGTTTACTGTCATATTATTTTGTGATAAGTACTTTTCAGACCAAAACAACAAGTGTGCTTGAATACAGACAATGAAATAGACCTACCTCTTTGGTTTTAACAGGATACGTTTTGTAAACCTGATTCAGGCCTATGTATTTTATTGATGGTGTGGGTACATTAGAATGGTGCACTAATTTTATTTAAATTACCTGAAAACGTAGAGACCAGGTTTATTGATATTGGAGTCTGTAGCTATAGTGAAAAGATCGTTGCTCATTGAAACGGGCAATAGCATCAAGTCACCATTACCTCTGTAGAATCCAACCTGGTTAAAAAGAAAACAACCTAGCTCGGTTTATCAGTACATAAGCAAATGCAACGTTACAAAAAGATTGTTTTATGTAATTATAGTGGTACAATTAGACAAAGTATTAGTGTACAATGTTAAATCAATAAACGGAAAATTCTTTGTAACTAGACCGAATTTTTAAAAAAATTAATCATTTATTAATATATCAAAAGTGGAAACCGTTTTTTTTAATTTTATTTTGTATGAATGTCATTAGAACAAATACATACTGTTTGGTGTACTCTAATATTGTTGGTACTGTGTTATAAGTAGACAGAGTACAATTAGTAAACAAAAAGTCAAGTAGACAGAATATTATAATAAATGGAAAGCTATTAATTTTAATAATGCCATAGTTTTTAGAATGTTTCAAGTAACAAGCATGTAATAAGTCACTGAGTGTTATGAATTAAAGGAAATTTGAAGAGTTAACGGAATATGAACTAGTAGTGACTGATTCAATAACTTAAAAAGCAATCAGTTATATCCCTTGAGGGAAAAGGCCACAGTATTTTTCTTCCTTCTCTAGATAACTTTACAAAACGTACAAAATGTTACGATTTCTCGTGTAAGATTTATGACACAGAAAAAACAATAGGCTTTGTGTATTGTTAACACTTATTGACACCATCCGTGTACCAAGTATTAAAAAAAAGTTTAGTTTAGTTTAGTAACTAATATTATAACAGACATTCATTATGAAATGAATTTTCCGATCTCGGATCTAACAACCATTAGGCCTTTTATTGTCTCGCGACCTATTGCAATTTTTTTTTTACTTTTTAAGTAACTTGGCAATGCAGCAAAACATCAACATCTGATTTTAAGTATGATTATATAAATCTCCGAACTTTTGCATATCATTTTGTTATCGAATTGCGCTTGAAAACAGCATCACTTTATTAAAGGTTAGGTTTCGCACAAAGGAAAAAGAAAACATGGTTGTAAATGAAAGCCTAAAAAAGGGTATAAATATAAGCTAGTGAAAGCAGAGATGTCAACTTAAACAGCATTGATTTTAACTTACAAAACACACTAAATGTTTTGGTAGTTTGCAAAGTGGAAACTAACCTGCAGTAAATAAATTATTCCCGCGATCAAGAGTAAGACTATGACTCTGACTAAGACTGCTTTATTGATCCTTACGGAAATTTGTTGTGATTACAAGGACTCTTTTCTCATATAAGGGGACAACACAACAGAAAAATACACATAAATACAACAGACACAACATAAAGAGTTCATTCAGCGACTACACACAGGCATCTTGGTGCTTTCATGTTCCCTGATCAACGAGTGGCGGTGATATAGTCTGACCGAGTGAGGTAAGAACGAGTTTTTGTATCGCTCTGTTCTTGTCTTGATTGACAGCAGTCGCCCACTTCGCGACGACCTGACATAGTTCTGATGGAGCGGGTGGCCTTCGTCTTTCAAGATTTTTCCGATTTTTCTTGTTCAAAAAGTTCCTTTAAATGTGGTAATGTTGTGAGTGTGATTTGTGATGCCCTTTTTTTAAAATGTTTTCTAGACGTCGCAACAGTTTAGATGAGGCGTTGCCAACAAGTTATTCTGTATGTTAGCAGATTTTGTATAGTCCCGCCTTATATAGTTGTTACCAATGATTCTCTTCTGTTTTTGTGTTTATGTTAAAGAAAAATGACAATTGTATTCAAGTTTAAAAAAAACGACAGTTCAAGTTAAAGTCATTTGGCTTAGACTACAGATCTTGTCATCGGCGTTTAATACTTTCTATGGAACTCTGGATTTTTTTTTTTCATATCTTTTATCTTATTTAATACAGACGTTACTTCAAATAGAAAGAAGAAGATTACGTCCTACGCGTCATGAATCTGGTCATGCATGTTAACCAATGGCTTAAATTCTGCCAAGTCACTGGTTTTCCTGGCTGGCTTAGGCAACCCATTCCATGTTGTAATAGCACTAGGATGGTGGCGGTAAGGGATAGCTAAATATCTTTGTAAGGATACGTTTTCTATTGTTTGAGCACTGAATACTGTGTACTTTTTGGATTACTGTCATGTAAAGCCCATCGCTAGAGTATCTCTGAAGTTACGAGCCACAAATACAATTCGTTTGTCTCTCCCTATATATATCCTCGTTATGTATTCAAGATTGAACTAAGCCTGATGCACTTTCTTAGTCAGTTTTAGGTCATCACTATAATGTCATGAAAGAAAACATCGAACTGTTTTCCATCAACTGCTGACGAGTCCTTTATTTTTCTTGTAGGCCTTCAGGCAACAACGATTTAAAGAGAAAACTAAAAACAAGTGCAATGAAAAAAAAAGCTTATCTAACAGGAAGAATTCTACACTTACAGCCATACAGCTCAATACAGCAAGATTTATTTCTCTTTTTGATATCAAACAAAATTAACCAATTACCACTATTAATTTGACTAATTGAATAGTTTTCTTTGACTGATTAGTTAGAAACAATGAATAATTGTGTAAAGTTTCAACTTGATCCGAGAATGGGAAATGGCAGAAATAAAGTGTTCAAAATGTGTACCAGACAGACAGAGTGAGTTGATATAAACTGTGTACAACTAATCACACAACGCTCTTTCAAACAGAACGTTGGTACGTTCAAGGCGTGTACAAGTTTTAACCAAGTCATTCAAAGTAATTAGAGGCAAAATGTCTAAAGTCGAAAATTGAAAACTCGATTCTCCTAGAGTAAAGAAAATTGAGCCGCCTTTAGGCGTCACCAGATTAATACATAGATTGTATACATTAAATCTAATGGATAATTAATCTTTATAATCACTATATATTTAATGATTTTATATGTACTTGTTTATGTGTGTGTGCATACTGTTTATAGTACCGATACAAAAGATCAAATTTTACATCACAGGATAGAAGATAGTTTCAGAAATATATTCGCCATAGTTCTGCTTTGATACTGGTCAAAGAATGGAGTTGACAGAGAGAGAAAGAAAGAGAAAACATTGACAGTTAGACGCCTTCTTCTTTACCTTGGTTTTTATATCATAAGTGGGATAGTCGTACAGAAAAATTGGGTCATAAAAGACCCACTCAATTTTGCTGTATTCAAAAGTCACCAACGTTTTATTCCCGTCCGTAGCGACGACCAACTGAAAAGTATTTTTCTGCAAGAGAAACAAACTTTTGACAAACTACGAATTAGAAATTGTAATGGAAATGAAGGAAAATACAAACTTTAATGTGACTATGAATATCAAGGCAAGGGACAGTGAGAAATGGAGAAAGAAGGTAGACAGTTCTTGAGTGGTGCCCACTAGCGGATCCAGAACTTTGGATTGGGGGGGGGGCGATTTTTTTCCAAACCCTAACCCTAACGCCGAGTAAACCCTAACCCTATGCATAAACGTGCGTACAGCATATATATATATATATATATATATATATATATATATATATATATATATATATGAGAATAAAATAGAGCAGAGTTTCTCAACCTTCGGCGAAAAAATAAAAAAGTCATGTTGAGGCCTTTCTCTTGCAAGCTTGGGGGTCTGGGGAGCGCTGTAAGATTCCCCAGTGGGCGTCGGGGCGAACCCTGACGCAAAAATCTTTTTCTTGCATTTTTCACTGCAGAAACGCATCCTTCTAACATCTACAGCTCATTATTCATGAGTGGGGTTCGGGGCGAAGCAAAGACGCCAAAACTGATATCTTGCATTCTTCACTGAAGAAATGCATTCTCCTGACATTTATAGCTAATTATTAATCAGTGGGGTTCGGGACGAAGCCCCGACGCAAAAAGCATTTTCTTGCATTCTTCTCTGCATAAACACATTCTCCCTACATCTACAGCTCATTATATATTAGTGGGGTTCGGGGCGAAGCCCCGACGCAAAAAGCGTTTTCTTGCATTCTTCACTGCAGAAACGCATTCTCCTGACATTTATAGCTCATTTTCATCAGTGGGGTTCGGGTCGAAGCCCAATCACGAAAAGCATTTTATTGCATTCTTCACTGAAGAAACACATTCTCCTGACCTAAAGCTCATTATTCATCCTATTATAAAGGACTTTGAAATAATGTTGAAAAATATTCTAATATAAATTTTTACGCCCTTAATACATTGCAAATAAAGCCGATTTGTTTCTTGAAAAGATAAGATACCCCACATTTTTATTTTCTAATTTCTTAACTATAATACATAAGAAAAAGTATTGGTTTATCCCATGGGGGGAAGGTGATTGCATGTATCGCCCCTCCCACCTGGTACAACACTTTTTCATTTTATATTTACTAATGATAAAATTTGAGATTAGAGTGTGGTGCGACATAATGTACAATGTGTTCACGTAGTTTATATTATATACATATTCAACTAATTTTGTTCAAATACAATGATTTCTCCATAAAAATAGGACCGCCCCCCCAACTCAGAGGGCTCGAGTGGGGAGGGCAGTACATGCAATCGCCCCCCCCCCCCCACCCCACCGAATCGGCAAAAATGCCTGAAGGAGAGCGACATAATCTAAAATTTATATATTAATTCAACTAATTTTGTTCACAAACTATGATTTCTTCGAAAAATAGGACCGCCCCCCACTATAAGGTTTTAGGTGGGAAGCGCAGTAGAGGTATTCGATCCCCACCCCATCGGCCAACAGGGTGACATAATATAAAGATCGGTTAAAATACCAATAACAAGTTTTAATCATATAGATATTCAATTGATTCTGTTAGCAAGCTGTGCTTTCTACATATAAATTGAACCGCCCCCCCCACTCGAAAGTTTATGGGGGGGGGGGGGGGAATTGATGCCATCACCCCCTCCCGACCCCACCATATCGACCAACATACTTGGGGGTGGGCGAAATAATCTAAAAATAGGTTTAAATATAAATAATTAGTATATATTATTAACATAAGTAATAAAATCGTATACAAATTGTGTGTATTCTATACTAAAATTGGCCGCCCCCACCCCTTCGGGGGGGGGGGGGGGGTCGGCTGAGTGGGGGGGGGGGGGTGATCGCCTCTACCGCCCCCCCCTGGATTCCCCAGTGGTGGTGCCCCAGCGGTCCAACAGACTAAGGGATAGGTGATGGTGAAGTTCATGAATACCAAGAGCGCTGATCTACATTGTGGTGGCGTGGCCATACATCTTAAAGATGTTTAATATTCATCTAGAATCTAGAGAGATTTCCTAGCAGTGCTTTTTTTTTTTTACAAAGCTTATAATAACTCACTCCATCTTCTTGTCTTGTACAAATTTGTATACTTTATTCTCTACCGCTTCCGTTCTCGGATCAATTTGATATTTTGCACAGTTATTCAAAGTCGTTGACAATACATAAATCAATGAAGAAGTTAACCATTTAATAAATCAATGAGTGGTATTTAAAAAATAATTCTTTTATATAGAAATGGGAGTTGATGAGTGATTTTGTGGTTATTTCCCTTAGAAAAGCTTTTAGAAAAAATATGTTTATATTTCCTTGTTATATTAATGTAGTAGATCGCTTTCTTATATTAAAAACTAACAACATTTCAGTGACAATGTTTACTTAGTGAGATATAACTTTGCCACCATTTCCTTCAGTAACGTTTAAATGCTAATTTTTACCTTGTTAAAACTAGTTTTATCGAAATAATCAGTTCCTACATTGTCCCAGGTGACGATCATAGCATAGACCGGTAAGAAGCTCTCCGAGAACTCTTGAGATTTCCCCACAAGACTGGATAAATCTGACAATATTGTCTCATTACTAGTCATCCTGTGACAGTGGAAACATGTTCAGAAAAAAGTTTTGTTTTTTTTTAATTTTAGCTTTCACAATATGGCTGGAGTCAATCAACTGTAAGAGCTTTTAAAAATATTTGGTACATTTATTTCAAAACCAACACGTTAAAAAAAACTGACATTTATAACCACTACTTCGTGTAAAGAGTAAAAATATTCTTATTTAGTCTAATTTCTTACTTTTCAAATACATAGATATTTTGCACTCATAGAAATCTGTGTCTCTTGAGACGTTGTGATAGAAAGAGAGTCTCGAGACCTAGTGCATAGATTCTAGTATTATAAGATGACGCCATTGGTAGAGAGAAAACATCGGAAAAGATAGGTAATTAAGTAATTTTTGGGTCATGTTGACTTTCACAGAGCACTGGTGCGTTAAACAAATTGACCAGAGAGGAAAAAAGGGAGAGAAACATGACTAGATTTTGTAGATACCAAAGCAAAGAGTGGAAAACTAACATTATAAACTGTAACCCTAACCTCGGAGGGGCAGTCTCAGTCAACCGGGAATATAAGAAGATGGTATTAGAGTGTGAGACGAAAGGAAAGCAGGATTAAAAAAAAACTATTCCAAGACTGCATGTGGAACTTTCTTTCCCGCTGAGTGGGGGGGGGGGGGGGGAGGAGGAGGGCTTGAAGTGCTGATAAGTGGTAGCTTAACGTTCTTTTTTTTTTTCATCTCAATGTTTAAACATTTTTTACAAAGTAAATTTAGTGATTTTCCACCTTGTAATTAGGACCAGTGGGGCTGGGGGTATATGGGAGAAGGTTTTACTTGCTGCCTGCAGGCGCTCAGTAAAACACAACTCTGCTTGAGTCGAGTTTCGAACCTGCAACCCCCTTGCCCCTTGACAGGTAGCCAAGCCAAGCTCAAACGTACTTAGCCTCTCGGCTACACTCACCGATTCTCCCGTGAGAAATAGAAGTTAACATTGACCCTTTCACACCTTGCGATCTATAGGGCAGATGATGTGAAGGTCACCTGTTTCTTTGGTCAACGGTTAATTAGCAGGTTGTCATGTGACCAGAACAACGACCAACCGCCTTTACTTTCCCCAACTTAAGTCAGGTACCCATTAGAGTTGAGTGGACTCAGCGGCGCCCTAAAAATCCCCAATTTCAAAATCCCAGTCTTCACCGAAATTCGAACCCAGAACCCAAGGTTCGGAAGACAAGCGCTTAACCACTCAGCCACCGCCCCCTAACCCTAACCAGTGAGACATACCACCACTCTATTGACGCCTTTTGCGTGAACAAACAGACCCTCTACAAGATGTCTTGCTGAACGCGAGGATGATCCTACCTTGATCAAGGTCATTAAAACATATATTATCTTCTGCATTGAATGTCTTTCAGTATCTGCCCGTCCAACCCCATCTCAATTTAACTTGATTTGACCTGCGTTTTATTACTTGGAGAAAAAGTCTTTGCAGATTCCAGGAAAATAATTTTTTGATCTGCTCCAAAACCAAAAGGGGGCGAGGGAGAACACTTTCCAAGACCTCTTTGCTGACTACTTTTTTACTGACAGACGAGAGCACTTAGCTGTATGCGGCTTCAGAAAGAGACAGCTGGAGATCACAGACCGTGGACTACACAGTTGAGGTCAAAAAGAAAATCCATTGTCAAAGACAGACGTAGACGGTGAAAAGAAGCCTAAATCGACCAGCGGCAGAAAATGTCTGCAAAGGATGGGTTAAAATATGTAGATCGCAGCTGGGGCTGCGTAGCCACGGGAAATACTGCGTTCTTTGTTAATCTTTGGACTCGAAGACAAGCCTTAGTATTATTATGAAAATATATGAAACTGTATAAGCAAAAAAATATTTAAAAAATGTTACGTTGCTGCGTGTGGTATATTGGAGAAATTTATTTTTTTTAAAGCTTATTCTACTTATACTCATTCTGTCTGTCTAAATGTTTGTACACATTATTTCTCCGACACCAATCTCCGATCAAGCTGAAATTTTGCACAATTATTTCTTTTACCTGACAACGCAAGAATGAATTTAAAATTTAACCAATTAGTTTAATTAAATATTGGTAATAAATTATTTTATTTGGTATCTCAAACAAGGGAAAGAAATTGTACTTGACTGAAGTGGTGGTATTAGTTGAATTAGTCCTCTTTGTATAGATTGCCGTATAAGGCTTAGTAAGCACATACATGAAATAGAAACATTTGATAACTATACAATCTTCCATGTTCATAGACTTTTCGTTAGTAGTGTGGTTACCGCGTTGGCTTGAGAAGTCTGAGAAGGTTTTAGCCCACATGTTCGAATTCAGGTCGTTCCCTTTTTAAAAAAAAAAATATTTGAGGATGTAAATGTGAAGTGCTTTGTTTTATTTTAGTTCGTATGTGATATGTAGCTAGCAATTCTATAGCCTTAACAACCTACCTGTATGTCACGTTACCTAGATGATCGGTGGATGCAAGTATGCGAGACACCCATGGTCCAATCACTGGAATCATAACATCAGACTCATCAAATAAATGACTATCGACGTCTTCTGTAAGATCAAAAGCGATGAAGCCATCTTTGGAAACCTAATTTGAATATATAGATATCACATGATTTAATTAATTTATTTCTATATCCCATTCTTTATATCTAATAAAGGTCATCATGCTGAGCGTATATAATGGGGCGACTAATTTTGATTCGCTCTACTAGTGTTTGCTGCAAAGTCTTTTGTTATCATTGCCGAAAGTAAAAGGAAAGATGAAGATAAAATCATAAAAGCTAGCACATTTCTCCCGATTTGTATGTGGAGTCGAAAAGGTACTTAAAGAGCGCTTGTAGACCTAGAGCAAAAATCGCTTGGCAACCTATTAGTTCGAATCCCGACTGGAGCAGAGTTGTGTTTGCCTAAAGGCATCAATAAAACTTTCTCCCAGATACCCCGTCCTCACACTGATCCATAGTGAGAGCTCTGAGAATGATGTAAGCATGAAAGTTGCGCTATACAAAAACCATATTAAAAACAACTCGTCTTGTTCATTGATTCTTGTTTTGTCGGTTACAATAAATAATTGTACACAATTTTTGTTTGATCCGAGATTGGATGTCGGAGAAATAACGTGAACAAACTTTTTACCAGACAGACAGACACAGTGAGTTGATAGAAGTTTTGTAATAATTTGATTTATGATATGCTTGTATTTTGATTTCTTTTTATGGTCTTTATTAATCTAAAAAAATACAAATATTAAGGTAAAATACCATAGACAAACAAAACACAATGACACATTCTGTAATCGTATTTCTTTTCGAGAGGTGCTACATTCTTAGCTTTAGTTAAAACGATGGGGCGAAAAATTGAATAGAAAATCTTTGCTCGCTGACATCATTAACCAAACGAAAACACGCCACGTCTCGGTAACAGTGAAGGCTTACATTAATATTCTTTTGAAGGATTTATAGCTTCCAAATTGTCTAGTTTGAAGATTGAAATAGCCCTCTGACACGCGATTATATTACCCCAGTTTAATGTCTAGCCCCCACCAGGGGAGAATTTAAAAAAAACTCAAGCAACTTGGATGGTATTGCACAGAGTATAATATTTCAGTTTATGAATAAAGAGACGAGCGTATCTTTTCTATTGTGACAGATTTATCTTTAACCTCAAGAACAGAAAATGTAGCAGGCCCTCTGATCTTTATTAATAAAGCCTTAAGTGACTAAGACATAGCGTGTTAGAAGTGTGTCAGAACCACCAATCAAATTGTCCAACACACAACCAACACACAGACGTACAGGTGAACGCGTGATTAAATGACTTTGAAAGATTAACTGAGTGTGAAGAGATTAGCTTTTATACGAATTTAAACCCTGCTAAGCCCTTTTAACAAATTAAGAAGCAACTTAACTAAAGATTTATTACAGAGGATGTTTTTTATTTTCAGTTTAGAGAACTGTAACATTAATGAATCTTAGATTTCCTATACAAATATTGTCTACGTACCGGAAGAAACTATAAATATTTTTTTGGTTGGGACAGATCCCTGGTGTGCCTTAGAATTCGCTTAAAAGTTTTTGATAATTCCAAACACAAAACTTAAATCTACCGAAATGATTCTCAAACAATTCCGACATTTCGAGTCATAAAATAAATGGTAACAAAAACTTTCGAAGTCGTTTGTGTTGAGTTCTTCTCAAACAATATTTAGGCCTTTTAGAAAATTATTTTATTTTATATACGTTTACTAGATGTCGCTAAAAATAAAACAAGCCCTTCATTTTTTTAAGGGGGGGGGGGGTCTTTTACTCCGTTCTACAGGCATTGACTGACAGTGTGAAAATGTTATTTCTCAGGCACCCATCTCGGATTACGCTGAAATTTCGCACAACTATTTCTTTTATCTGACAACATAAGAATGATTTTTTTACAAGGCTTACAGCAACTCACGGTGTCTGTGTGGCCAAAAGTTTTTACACGTGATTTCTCCACACTCGAACTCGGACCAAGCTCAAGTTTTGCACAATTATTGTTTTTTTTTTTCATGTTTTTTTTCATTTTGCTTGTTGAACACTTGCGTATAAGTGAACGAGGACCTAATGTAAAAAGTCGCTTAGCTAGAGAATTATGCTTAATATTGCAAAGTAGTTTTCTATTATATTTGTTTTGATCTACTGACATTATTTCATCGTACAACGTAATCCGAGGTTATTAAAGTTTACATTGTTTTTTTTATGTCCTCCTTTTCAAGGTTATGTCCTCCTTTTCGTCCTCTACGGATGTGCTGGTGTCCGGTCACCTTAGTTTTATTTACCTGTGATGTTTGATTTGTTCATAATGAAAATTTAACTATTGACATTCAATGTCCACAAATCATAATACCGTATTTTCGCGCATATAATTCGGGGGTTAAAACAAGCTTTTACAGACAAACACCAGCTGTGCGGGGTATACCAAGGTGAGAGGTTAACACATTTTATTTTACTCATAAACATAGCATAACGGAAACTAAGGACATATTGTGGGTCTATATACATCCTAAAGCTCACTGTGTGGTTGTGAAATGTACATATGGAAAGCTTTATAAACATCTCATTATAAACCTCAAGAAAACAAATAGTAACAATGTGGCAGAGAATCTTTAAAATACCAGTGATAAAATGTGACAGCTTTACGGCAAGTCACGATTTGCTGAGGCGGGGTATATAAGGGTGAGGGATGTGCGATTTTATTTTTTCTTATTTTGTCATTTGTGCGGGGTATACATGTGTGTAATACATGCGTGTAAATATGGAAATGATCCTAAGTTGAAGAAAGAGTGCAGTAGTTTACACAAATCTTTATTCTGAACTAAAAGTAGTTTACACAAATCTTTATTCTGAACCAAAAGTAGTTTACACAAATCTTTATTCTGAACCAAAAGTAGTTTACACAAATCTTTATTCTGAACCAAAAGTAGTTTACACAAATCTTTATTCTGAACCAAAAGTAGTTTACACAAATCTTTATTCTGAACCAAAAGGAAATCCACTGCCGAGGACAAACGCAGACGGCGACAAGAAAATCTTAATCGACCAACTGCGGACAATGGTTATGATTGCCCTGCATGTGGCAAAATATGTAGGTCACAGCTGGGGCTGCACAGCCACGGGAAATACTGCACTCCTCACTAATATGCGGATTCGAAGACAAGCCTTATTATTATTATGAACATTATAAAATCTATTCTAAGAAGTAAATTGAATTACTCATGTCCAATGCTGGTGAAGTGTTTCACAATTTGCATATTGTTACGTATTTCAGATCTTCTGGGTAAATGTACTAGTAGGCACACAAATAAAAACACTGTAAAGAACTTGACGACTTAACTTTTAGCTTCATATAACTTTATTGACTATTAACTCTAACAATTCGTCACTGTAACATGTAGCGTAGAAGACTGTACAACAGAGGTTCTCAACGTGTGGGTCGCGACCCCTTTGGGGGTCGATTGACGATTTGCCAGGGGTCGCCTCTGAACATCGAATATATGGATTTTTTTGTCTATTCTTCTTTTGCTGTGTGTGTGTGTGGGGGGGGGTCGCGGCCGAGTCGGGAATTCTAAAAATGGGTCGCCGAGCTTCTTAAAAGGTTGAGAACCGCTGCTGTACAATATCTGTCAGTTTACAGTTAGCTATACTTCGTTGCAATTCATCTCTTCACTTCGTTGCAATTCATCTCTTGTCAACTTGCATCGAGCCGTATTCCACAGAACAGACCACCGACACACTTCCCAGTGTCGCTCCAGGTCTCCCAAAGCTGAACCAAGTCGTACTCAAGTCTACCGAATCAGAGCCGTACACGTCTTACATCGACTGTAATCACTGTAACGGCTCAAGTTCACTGTAGTTCGCTGTATAAACTTTAACGACAGTAGTCCACTCCAGTTAACTCTACCCTAGTTAACTTGCATCGAGTCGTACACATCTTTCTTCCACTGTCTCGCACAGTAGACAAAAGTACCGACGTCTATACCTACGACTTCATACGACTACTTACGAGTAAATTTCACATCCACTCTCTGGCTTATATAGAGCTCCTCCAAAGTTGCACAAACACTGCTAGTATCTTCTGGAACAACACGTGAGGAAACGTCACATCCTGTCTTTGTTTATACATGTAGATTCCAGAGAACACTCGCTGCTGTGTTATCTCGTCGGGGTCACACGTTAACCTATTCCTGTCACTGGTCATTTGTAACAATATCATACCTCTATTCAAGTCAAACCTTTATGAAGGGTTGGCGGTCACTGATCTCAAAAACGACTCTACAAAAAAATGAAAAAAAGTATGAATTGATAAATGCATACGTTCACGCATCTGACTGTGTCAGAATCACGGGTTTGAACCAAATTTTTATCTTTATTATCATTATTTTTTTATTTTTTAATATTTTAAGACTTAAGTTGTATAATTGGAGGAATTGCCTTTAAAAAATATTTTTAAAATGTATTTCTTGTTTAATTTCAAAGATATTTTCATGCTAGGTTAAAAGAACTTTATTAGACCTACATTTATGAGGCGAAAGTGGAAAAGCCGTTAATAAGTTTTGTGTCAGGTTACGTCCTTTTGTTCATCTTTCACGCTCAGATATTAAAAACTATACATGCTATTGAAACTCCGTTCTTATGATATTCTGCAAAGCTCTGCTGCAACGTTTCAATTTTTATTTTCTAAAAGCGAACAGTTTAATTTTTGGAATGAAATATGGAATTTGTTTTTTTCCACAAAAATAAACTATTTAAAAAAACAACAACAGCACAGACTTTTGAAAAACCATAGGCCCTACTTAAAGAGTGTATTGGTAAAAAAATGCAAATAAGGTCACAAAGAAATAACTATAAATGATTCAATACAAACAATTTGTTGTTAATTAACAAATTTAATTAAAGTATTTTATCCACACATTTGCTTTAGTTATAAGTCCATAAATGGGATTACTTTTTTTTTTATCACGCAGCCCTGGCCTGTCGATTTGCTTCTGAGCTCTGAATGAAGCCAAGAACTAGATTATTAATGAATAATTGGAAAACAAATATTAAAGAGTGATTTTAAGATGAAGCGTATTAGAGACGCGGTATGATGTTGATTATCCATCATCTTTAGATCTAGATTTATTTCGATCTAGATTCTGATATAAATAAGTCTTTCATCTGTGGACATTTTCAGTCAATTACTCTATGAGTATTATCTAGAGTAGATGAATGCAGATAGACATATCTAGTGGTTTTTTTTAGTTAAGTATATGTTAAGTTAAATATATCACAGATAATTGAAAAATTGGAAACAACAATTAAAATATCAATATTTAATCATATATCTATTAATAGTTTAAATCTGAAGGCTTCTATTAGCAGAATACAAATAAATGTAACCTGTAACTAAGCAATATAGTATTGATGCTCGACCAAGGGCACTTTGACCAAGCAAACTATTTTGACCAACATGTAAATTGGGGGCCTCCTATGAGTTTGAGTGAAACACAATCTCACTTGTTAATCTAGTTATAAGTCTTTATATGGGATACTGGGTATTATCTTAAAGTCATCAGAAAAAAAGAATAACTCTTTAAATGTGTTTTTTACCGGTACCCCCGTCAAAATAGCGCGGACAAAATAGCGCGAACAAAATTGCGCCGACAAAATAGCGCAGAAAAAATATATTTTAGTCATTTGAAAAAAATACTTTAGATATCGTAAAATATGAATAGAACCAATATTTTTTTTTTGGGGGGGGGGGGGGGGGGGGGGGTTAATGTTATCATAATTTTTCAGTCATTTTGCAGGAAACACTTTAGATATCTTAAAACATAAATAAAAAATTTTGCTGGTAAAGTGATTTCCCCCAAAGATTGAAGTGTCAGTAGCGAACCTGTTCGCGTTTTCGGTTACGTTCAATAGTTCTCTGTGAAGCAGTAAATGCTGGCATCATAGTTATTGCTTGATCAGACAGGTTACTGCTGCACTGCAGGACGATGTGTCTTGGTCTCTCAATAGTGGCCACAGATCGTTCACGAATCTAGCATTTGGCTTTTTCCACCTCTATCTTCTCAGCACTTGAACTATGATTGTGTTGTGATAATTCTGCTATGGTGCCATCAAGATGTTTCTTAAGTCTACCTCTGCATTTTTTTTTAAGACAACGCCATAATGTGGAGCCATCAGAATTGTGTCTATCTTGTCTGTACCCGTATCCTAGGTATGCTGCTATTTCTTTGCCTTTTTGTGATAAAAATGTTTCTACTTTGACTACTTCAAAGGTTCTCTATAGAGTTAGAAGTTCCGGGGAAGGTATTCGGTCAGAACAAGTAGTTCTAGAAGCGGAGATAATATTATGTACAAATATACTGTATACACTATTATTAAGTGTACAATGATTCATTGATACCGATACATTGATGCCGATGTTAAATCAAAAATAAAAAAATGGGTAATCAAAGATGAAAAAGGGAAATGATATAAAATTTAAAGTACTCTCTTTCTTTGCAAATATGGCATAATTTCAAATCTATTATTATTGAAAAAAATAGAGACATCAACAAAAATGATGCCCAGGACATTAAATTACTAATAATCCGGTACTTTTATACCCATCAAGTCCGCGCTATTTTGTCTTCCGCTATTTTGTCGGGAAATTTCGCACTATTTTGTCGGCACTATTTTGTCGGCGCCATTTTGTCCGCGCTATTTTGTCGGCGCTACTTTGTCCGCGCTATTTTGACGGGTCACCTTTTTTACCTCACTTTTATATCAACGCCTTAGTTTGTGTATCACTAATCTAGTGGATTGGATTAATATCTATGTCAAACTTATCTAATGTTCCTTTCAAGTTTTTCTCTTTCGCCACGAAAATAAAAGTATTTTTGCGAAAATGGGTTTACCCGTTAAGGCGATACATCCATATCTATTAAAAACGAAAGAAGCGCGAGATGATTGGGATATATAGTACAATTAAAACGGGTTTACCCGATTTGTTAAAGGAATGGGATTATAAAGTTCGCAGATATAAAAAAACGAACTTATGTAAAAAAAAAAGCTTTTGAAACACAAATTTAAAGGTTAATTGTAATAAATAATGAAATCAGTAGACTATATTTTATATTTTAATGTGTCAAAGTAAAAACTATCTGTTATCTGTGCGAAGTGTAGTTCTTGAAAATGGATCTAGAATATAGATCTAGATCCTTTCGAGTTTGTCTCATGTAAACATGGCCTAGATCCATGAAATAGTAATACTTTCATAGAGTTGGGCAACTTTTTTAAATTTTATTTTACTATACATACGTCACAGTTCCAGGTAGTATCCAAAAAACATTTATGCCAAGTTTTATCAAGATTGGTCAAACGGTTTTGATTTTTATTAAGGACATACATACACCCATACATGCATACGCCTTACTTTCTGCTTTATAGTATAGATAGCCGGTCAAACGTGAAATCCGAAGCGCGGAGAAGTTTCCCTCCCCCTAAGCCTCTTTACTAGATATGTAAGCCTCTTTACACCTGTCTCCTCATAATTCATGGTCGAATGAAAGCGTTAAAACCGGTATCACCACCTCTCTGGTCTCTAAAGGCGAAACTTTGCAAGATTTCTTTACCTTTTGTTGAGCTGCTGACTTTTTAGATTGTGGAAACGAAGGAGACCCAATAAAGGATACACAGGAACAAGAAAAATACCAAGGAAAAAAAAAAAAGAAACTAAGAAAAATATATAAAAATAACAAAGATTATTTAAAGGGCAAAAACTCCACCCTTCTTAAAACTTTATCTATCAATAATGTACAAGTTATATCCTTTATTCGATATCAAATTAAATAATTTAATTACCATTAGTTAATTGACAAAATGGTTAATCTTTGATTTATTCGTGTTTTGTTTGGTACAACAAATACTTGTGTTAAGTATCAACTTGATAGGATAATGCGTCATGGAGAAATAGCGCTAACGATTATCAACGGGGACTAAACCCAACAAAATTAGCCATATTTGTGAATACTGAAGGAATAGTTTCCCTTGTTGGTATCAAACAAAATAGGTAGTTACTAATAACTAATTGACTATTAAGTTACTTTTTTTTATTGATTCATGCCTTGTCTATACGAATGAATAATTGTGCTAGTTTCAACTTGAGCGAGAATGGGTGTGGGAGAAAAAAGGTGTACACACTTTTTAAAAGACAGACAGATGTACAGAGTGAGTTGATATAAGCTTTTAAAAAAAAGCTTATACTAGGTGTAGCTGTATCAATTAGTTTGGATCAGTCATGCAATTAAATTTGCAATAGATCTAGACCAACATCAAAAAATCTGTGCGATTAGAAATATTTTTACCGATTGTTCTGGTTTAGCGCAATTTCATGCTTTTAATTTTCTGAATGCGCTATGTTCCCATCACTTATCTGGACTAGTTGGGAAAAGGAGGGGTTAGGGAGAAAGAAAGGGGTATCTGTGTAAATGTTTCGATGATCGTTTTTTAAATGCATTTTATATAAAGAAAACGTTGTACGATTAATTCGAAATCGTACACTCAAGCCTCCACAAGCCAACACACTAACCACTGTATAAAATGAAATAATTCAACGTATTCCACTGCAAAACAAAATAAGTAATTACCAAAAGTTAATTATCTAAGTGTTGTCTTGTTTCATTGGTTCTTTTGTCAGGTACAAGAAATAATAGTGCAAAAGTTCAACTTGATCAGACATTTGGGTGTGGGGAAAATAACGTGTACAAACGTTTTACAAGACAGAGTTGAGTTTATAGAAGCAACTAACTAGTAGTTTTATATCTTTTGTTTTTATCTACATAGACTAAGGCATGAAAACTCCAAAAAATCAGACTGCATTTGGTTATCTCAAGCCGTCTGACGGACCTGGACTTTTGCTGATGATATAGCAGTATTCGGGAACACAATCAAATGTATACAACAGATGATGGGGAGCTTCAATAGAGGTGCACTTAAAATCGACCGCGTCCTCCTGATAAATCTTAATAAGACCTAATATAGCACTGCATAACTATATATATATATATATATATAGCATGCATTTTACAGTTCCGTTGTACAGATAAAAAATGCTGATAAGAATTTACATATTTAATTGTGCAAAGTAATAAGAGGAATAGGACAACAGTAACTAATTATAATGAAGTTTTCTTTCTAATTCTGAAGAAGACATACCCTTATTTTTTTTTATCTGTCAGTTTTTAGTTTGTAAGACAAATGTAGAGAGTATAGCACAGCACGATGACCTGCTAGGCACTATAAAAAAGGCAAACTTAACCTCTCTCTTTCTCTTTCTCTCTTTCTCCTCTCTGTCAATTATAAGTTACAACTTTAATTGAAGCCCCCCCCCCCCCCACACATTTATATATAACTAGATTTATGTCCCCCTCATTTATATAGAACTAAATTGAAGCGCACCCATTTATATAGAACTAAATTAAATCCCCCCCCCCCTTTATATAGAACTAAATTGAAGGCCTCTCCCCCCATTTATATGGAGCTAATTTGAAAACCGTCCTTCTCTTATTTATATAATAATAGGGCTTGTCTTCAAGTCCGAAGATTAGTGAGGAATGCAATATTTCCCGTGGCTGCGAAGCCATAGCTGTGACCTACATATTTTGCCACACCCAGGGCAAGCACAACCATTATACGCAGGTGGTCGATTTAGATTTTCTTTTCTTCGTCTGCGTTTGTCCTTGGCAGCGGATTTCTTTTGGTCTCAAATGTGTATCCCGCGACCTTTGTGAGTGACCTCCAGCTGTCTCGTTCTGAGGCCGCATGCAACTAGGTGCTCTCTTCTATGTCAGCTAATGACGCCTAAGCTGGTCTTTGAAGCGTTTCCGTGAGGCGCCTCTGTTACGTCGACCACCTTTTAGCTCACCAAAAAAGACTGCTTTTTGGCATACGTTCGTCTCCCATATGGGATACGTGCCCTGCCCAGTGTAACTATCGGACCATAAGAAGTCCCTCTATACTGTCCATACCGGCGTGCGCAAGGACATCGCTGTTTGTAGTACGGTCTTGCCACCGTATGTCCATGATGAAGCACAATCATCTTTGGTGAAAGCGCTCAAGAAGTCTTAGATGTTTCCTGTATAGTGTCCATGTCTCAGAGCCATACAGAAGGGTTGAGAGAACCACCGCCTGATAGACATTGATTTTTGTAGGCAGGTGGAGCGATTTATTCCTCCAAACTCTTGCCTGAAGGCGTTCAAAAGCGATACTGGCCCTGGCCAGACGGTTATTAATTTGCCTTGAAAGTGGAGGTCATTTGACACTATACTACCTAGATATGTGAAGTAGTCTACCACATTAAGAGGCTGTCCGTTTACTGTGATCTTTGGGGCTGAGTAGGTTTTATTGGGTGACTTGTGGAACATGACTTCTGTTTTCCCGAGGTTTATAGATAAATTGAAAGAGGCGGCAGCGTATGCTAATTCGCTGACCGCGTTCTTGAGATCATGTTCCTTGTGAGCTGGCAGGGCGCAATCATCGGTATAGAGAAGCTCCGTTATGACCATCTCCTTTGTTTTTGTATGGGATAGTAGACTTCGAAGATTGAACACATTGCCGTCTGAACGAAACCGGATGTAGATGCCATCCTGCAATCACTGTCTCATTTGACCCAGCATTACACCAAAGAAGATAGCAAATAGAGTAGGAGCAAGTACACAGCCCTGCTTCACGCCATTTATTTATATAAAGTCATTTTAAAAGCTCAAAAAACACTAATTAGACCATATGGGTTGATCAACTTATCTTGCAGTTACATTTTCCAAACTATTATTTGTTTGTTATTGTTTAACATGTTTCGGATGTTCCTTCAGAGTTGAAGATAATGAGCTTCCTAGTCCAAATCTCCCACAGGACGACGGGATGGTAGCAGGCATGGTATAAACCTTAGGCCAATGAGACAACTGAATGACAGTTCAGTGTTCATACCGCACGACCAGGAAGACATCCAACGTACAGTCCTACAACTTAGATGACAAGCTTTTGAGTCTTCATAAACATTCACAAAAACTAGTAATCTAGTCCACTATTGAAGAATGACATTTTCTTAACATTTGTTTACTTGATTGGGAGATTGTGACAAAAATTATTATATCAATTTAGTTCTATATGGATCATTCCAACAGTTCTACACTAACAAGTGATCAGATCTAACGTGGCCATGATATGTACTTACGTTGTACGAGTTTCGTTTACTGCCATAGAAAGGTAAAGGAAAGGGGAGTTGGATGCTTTTAGTGCTTGCTCCAGTCAGTGTCGTATCGCCAAATGAAAATCCATAAGGATATAGGGCGTGTGCAGCATGGACACAAACCATAAACACAATATGCAGTTTATTTTCCATTCTAACACAAATGTCTCCCTGTAGATTTAAAAAAAAAAAAAATAATTTTATTTTGTACAACGCTTACATCAACTCACTTTTTCTAATGTGTGTGTGTGTCTCTCTCTGGCCAAAAGTTTGTGCACGTTAGTTCTCCGACACCGAATCTCGGATTAATTTCTTTCTAAATTTCTTTTACCTGACAAAACTAGAATCAAAGATTTAATTAATCTTTCAATTAATTAACTATTGGTAACAAATTATTTTGTTTGGTATCAAACAATAGAAATAAACTGAACTTGATATAAATGGTGGTTAAGCTGAATTAATCGCTTTATAGGTCACCCCTTTAAAGTAAGTTTGAAACAAACAATAGATAACTATACAATCCTCTATTTTCTTAATCACCTCACAAGCAGAGTGTTTAGAATGTCGGTTTTAGGAGGATTCAGCCATGAGTTCAAATTCAGATCTTTTCCCTTTTTTTGTTAAGGCTATAAACACTTTGAAAAAGCGATTCCTCTAACATTCACCCAGATATCCCTTCCTTTCCCCCCTCCCCTTTTCCACTGTGGGCAACAAGCTAGTATTTCTTTTCTCAGCAATATACATCAACTGTTAAATTTCTATAAAAATCGTTAGGACCGTTTTCGAGATCCGTGTCAAGGTTCCGGGTTTCACGTAAATACGAGTTAAACAGGTATTGTAAAAATTATAACCCATCTTCCTCTCCCAAAAAAAAAAAAAAAAAAAAGATAATAAATCTAGCAACACTATGTGATAAAAACACATCATTGAATAATGACGTCAATATCAAGGGAATAATTAAAGCTTATTTATCTGCTTACATAAGTAAAACATATTTTATATCAACCTACCTGCTCATTTTATATGTCAATAAAATAGTACAAAACTACATTTCATATCATATTTATATGATTAAACCTTGTTGTTGTCATTCAGATGACCACAGAAATACAAAGATTATCTTTATGTGTTATATGGGGGAGAAGTTAACACATTTGTGTGTGTATACAATTGGACCAGTGGCGTAGCTAGGGTGTTTGATGCCCAGTGCGGCATCTCCTCATGATGCCCCCACACCTCGGATATAAAACATGGAAAATACGTTATTATACGTCAACAAAATATACTATAAATATATATTACGAGCTTTCTTGGTCCAAAACTATCAATAATTTTATCTAAATCTGTTTTCCACCACTGGCCTAGTTTGTGAAAAGCACCACTGATTGGTATTAATTCTTGATCAACTTAATTAATTCAGAAAGCCACACTTACCGCATTGTCAGAAATATGTAAAAAAAACAACTGATAATGCTACCTGAAGAGAATCTTGGATATCATTTATTTTCTCTCAAAGCAGAATCTAGAGTTCAATAGGCATCACGAATATTTAGACGATATTTAGAACTGAATCATCTAGTGGCATTCTAGCTGATATCTTTTTATTTTTTTTTCAACTCAAGATTTCAAACAGGTCTTTGTTTAAGAAGTTCAAAGGCTTCTGAAGATATTGCGACAAACTGTTGACGCCTCTTTCACTCCATACAAAATTTGTTTTTGTCAATGTTGCTATGAGCACCATCGAGATTGATTTGAGTCTGAGGATTAAATAATTGGGATAGCGACAAAATTCATATTTACCTACCACATTATGATAATATTGGGTGATTATTTCTTGAACTATCACATCCAAGGAAGAATAAATCTCAATCCGTAGCTCTTTCCTGTGTGTCGATACAGAATCTTCACCTTTTTCACTTGACTTCTTTTTATTGTAGCCAATACGTCTTTGATATTCTGCACTAGTACATTTCCTCTGATCAGAGCACATACTTTCCATTAAAGTGCGCAGTCTCGAATTGACGATCATTGTTTTTGAAGGTAGACTTACACTCGTTTATTTCAGTTAATTCTTGGGCCAAGTATCCAAAATGAGTGAAAAAATTAAGACTGCATGGCAACTAACAATCCGCTTACTTAAGAGATTTTGTCTTTACAATTCTTCTTCAACTCGTTCGTAATGCCCATTGAAGGCCAGATTCTGCTTTGAGAGAAAAGGAATGATATCTAGATTCATCTCATTATCAGATTTTTCCTTTATGACTCTTTGATTATTGCCATTAACCATTTTAACTAGAGAAGACAATTTCTCCGCCTGAGCTAGCACTATGAGCGCCAGCCAGACTTATCAATCTTGAGCAACTCCCATAATATTAACAGAGTGGCAAAATAAATAATTTTAAAAAAAATCAAATACAGTAGTTTATGTTTGCTCATATACCGATGTACAATATGTGCAGTTTTTACTGAGAAATTTTTAGCTTAGTTTGATGCCCCTCATCACTTGATACCCCGTGCGGCCCGCACCACCCGCACATGGTTAGCTACGCCACTGAATTGAACTATATATCTTCGTATTTCTGTGGTCTCTATATTTTGCCCTACACAACTAGATATTTTTTGTTGTATTATATTAAATTTTTTTTTGTCAAAGTAGGCTGACCAAGCTATATTTCTATATCTAGGAGATTATGGAATATTAAATGTCGTTTTCAGCTTATAGCTTATAGATCTAGCTCTCCACCGAGAAAATTTTAATGCATTGCTACAGATACGGCAACAATCCGACAAAAGAGAATCTAACATGCAGTGTAGATCCAATATCCAAAACCAAATCCAAATGGATTAAATCTAATTGATCTAATTGTTTTGTAAAGGATTCAAAAGTAGAAAACATTCCCGTGAAAAACAGAACTCCTTTAGTTAAGTGTTTTAGGGTGACTTTTTTTTAGATTAGTTTTGTATTTCTACCGTCGTGTCTGTGTTTGTAAAGTTATTACAGCGCCTTGAGCCTATATTTTGTTTGTTAACAGCGCTTTATCAATAAAATTATTATTATTATTATTATAGTGTTAATTTGCATTTAACGCGATAATATGAAAAACTAGTTATAAATTCTTGTTTTAAATGATGTCCAACATATGGAAGTACTAAATAGATGTCTTCTCTTTAACAAAAAATAAACGTTTCTTTGTGTGTAAGTATCGAAACTAATGTGACAGAACTTACTTAACTTAGCATTCAAAATGTAAAAACTTTTTTTTTTACAAAAAAAACTAAAATCTTGATCATTTGCGGTCCTGAGTCGAAAGATTAGACGTTGATCTTGTCGGGATAGTTTATAATAGGCATCATCTTTCTTGTGATTTGGATGAGACCTTGTCCATTTCTCATTTATTTTATTTACTATTAGTTTCTTCATTTCTTCTGGATAGAGTGCAATGTTTAATTGAAAACTAATATGATTTTTAAACTTTGATGATAGAATATGAATCCTTTATATGGGAATCACTAAAACTCAAGACAGCAGCGAGAAACAAGAACACAGACTAAGTAGATACATGAAGATTCTCGCAACTAAATACTCAAAAGTATACCATAGCATCGCACGAAACTAGAGACAAGGACAGACGAATATAAAGTAAATTAATAATAATACATTAAAAACTAAAACATGTAACCAGCAGAGATGCAGCAATAGCATTCAAACATACGTAATAAAATAATGATAGAAAATAACGGCACATTGCTTATTCTGCATAGAGGTACTATTTCTGTCCACGTATGAAGACCTGTAAGACTCATCGACTAAGTAGAAGTCAGTCATTCACACAAACAGTCAGGTGACATGGATACGATCGCCCCTCCCCCGCTATGCCGACGAATTTTAATAGAAAAATCACACAATTTATAGACGACTTTAGTAGTTATATTTATAATATATACTAATTATTTATATTTCAACCATTTTAGATAATTTCACACTTCCTCTCTGAATGTCTGCCGATTTGGTAGGATGGGAAGATGGCGATGGCTCAATCCCGCCCCTCTCCCCCACCATAAACTTTCGAGTGGGGGAGGCGGTTAAATTTATTTGTAGAAATCACATCTTATTAAGAGAATCAATTAAATATCTATATAATTAAAACTTGTTATTGATATTTTAGCGTTAGCCGATCTTTATATTATGTCGTTCCCCTTTTAGCCGATTGGGTGGGGAGGTGGGGAGGAATACATCTACTGCCCTTCCCCCCTAAACCCTTTGGGTGGGGGGGGCTGTCCTATTTTTATTTAAAAATCATTATGGACAAAATTAGTTGAATTACTATATAATTTTTATATTATATCGCTACACTTCTGATATCTTAGCCGATTCGGTGGGGTGGGAGGGCGGCTGCTTCTACTGCCCTCCCAACTCTAGCCCTCTGAGTGGGGGAGGGGCGGTTTTATTTTTATGGAGAAATCATAGTTTGTGAACTTCGTTTCTGCAGTGAAGAATGCAAGAAAACGATTTTGGCGTCGGGGCTTCTAGTATATATATATATCTTAACGCGCGTTTATGCTTACTGTTACTGGGCGTTTGGGTTGGGGTTTGAAAAAAAATCGCCCCCCCCCCCTCACTCCAAAGTTCTAGATCCGCTAGTAATTTTTTTTTACATTGACCTTACTGTTTATATATCTCTATCTATCTATCTATCTATCTATCTATCTATCTATCTATCTATCTATCTATCTATGTATCTATCTATCTATTTATCTATCTATCTATCTATCTATTTATCTGTCTGTCTGTCTATCTGTCTATCTATCTATCTATCTATCTATCTATCTATGCATATTGTAATATTTTCCGAAATTAATGTCTCCTCATGAATACGACAATATTGTGTTGACGAAGATTTCAAAATTTTAAAACAAATTTTGTCTACAAATTCTTAGATATCTCCTAACTTAATAAAAAAAATAATTTAATTAATTCCTCCCTTTTCTACTTTTCTTAATATTTAGTATAGATAAATTATATATACAAAGAATTATTATTGAGTATAAATTTGTATTATTTACAGAAATTTACGTTAATGAGATGAGATGAAAGCAAGAAATATTTACTATGGAGAAGAAAAAGAACGAACTGAATGAATACATCCTAATGACAGGTATATAAATACATTACTCACAAAATAGCAATAAGCATTTGGATTGGATACAATAGTACTACTATCAATGAGTAATCAATTATAAACTTGTGAAAAAAAAACTTTAAAAAATAATATTATACTTGTGTTTAATAGCCCTTAACAGTGTCTTACTAATAATATACAAAAGCAACAACAAAAAGATAATATAGTTAAATAACAACAACTTAAGTTATAACGTGTTAAAAAACACTCGAAAGATTATTACACTAACTGTATGAAAATGTTTTCCTACTGAGCAGCGCTGTCTCCTGTGGGGCCGAAGTCTAGAATGTCAGGTTAAATGGTTTCCATTCAAAAAGACCACCCTACCAGGAATAAACTGATGCGACTGGAGTTTAGAACACGCAGCACCATGCGATCAGGTTCCAGGCGTATGGGTGATTGACGGGCGGTAGGCGGCCCTTTGAAATCGGCATGCTTAGAAAAACAGTGGAGAGGGCGGGATACCTTTGGACTCAACCGTCGAGTAAGTGCATGTTTGTGGAAGTAGGGCCCCAGTTGTCTTTGTATATCCTTATTCAATTCATACACAATAATCAGAAGAAGATAAGGCTTTCGAGTCTCTTCATATATATAATTAGCACTTCCTTTGCTGAGTCCACCTAATTCTATTGGGTACCTGACTTTAGTTGGGAGTTAAGGCGGTTGGTTGTTGTGCTGGTTAACTGTTGGCGAAAGAAAACAGAAGACCTTAATATCATCTGCCCTATAGATTGTAAGGTCTGAAAGGAGAACTTTATTTTTAGGGCGCGCGATGGCTGAGTGATTAAACACTTGGAGTCCTGGGTTCGAATCTCAGTGAAGAGTTTTGAATTTTGGGATTTTTAAGGCGCCCCTGAGTCAACTCAACTCTAATGGAAACCTGACTTTAGTTGGGGAAAGTAAAGATGATTGGTTGTTGTGCTGGGCACATGACACGCTGCTCGTTAACCGTTGGCCAAAGAAAAGAGATGCGCTATAGATCGAAAGGTCTGAAAAGAGAACTTTACTTTTAACTTTTTTTTTTTGCTTTACATGGATGGTGTGAGTGTCAATCTCCCACTTCTTTCAATTAACAGAAGACGCAAAAGAAACTGACAGAATCCTTTCGTATTGATATAATAAGAGTCAAGACGATAGGCCTAAACGTATTCAAACAGCTCAACACTTTTTCCTTGTTTCTCTGTCAGTATGTTTTGTTGTCATTTGTACGAGAAGTATAGTGTGCAGATTATAACAAGATTTTCAAGAAAACTTTTAAAGTTTTAACATATATTAAAATATGTAGATGTATTATGTTTTTTCCTTATGACTCCAAATTCGCAGTTTAAATTGATTTCTCGCTTTAATACAGAATCGTAAATGTCAACAAGGTTACAAAGACAGTTTGTATAGAAACATAAACTTCAAATCAGCTACCGAAGTGGTCAAATAAGGTAGGTAAAAAGGCAGGTTTCAGAAAGTATCAGAAACTATGAACTACAAACTATCAACAACTACAACCCTATCTCCGTCGATACAAAAAGAAGGGACTTGTGTTGAGACTGTTGCCGATACTGTTGTATTGTTAGTTCGACTAACGACATAATACCTCAGGATACGGAGATTTATTAATGTTATTATTATTACATTGTTAATATTCATATCTATTCATATCTATTTAATGAACGGATAGTTATGAAGATAAAGTTAAATCCTAAGTATCACTTACAGAGACGGCATCACGAATGAAGAGACTAGAAACAGGATTAATACAGCAATTGGACCCCACGATGACATGCTACCCACTGCCACATCACCAGCTCCTCAGGACTAGCAAAGACCTTCCTTCAGGGAACAGTACCGGGAAGAAGATGACGAGGAAGACAGAGAAAGCCAAGGGAAAACAACATGAAAGAATTGACAGGCCTGCCAGTGAATACAATTCTGTCAAAGACAAAGGACAGAGAGGAATGTAGAAAGACGGTTGGCAGATCTTGTGTGGTACCCTAACGAAACAATAGACCATGATGAAGGTGATAAATACCAAGCGCTGATCTACATCGTTGACGATGCTTAATATTGATCTAGAGAGATTTCCTAGCAGTGCTAATTTGACAAAGCTTATAATAACTCACTTCATCTTCAACCTCATGACGATAGTCGCTGATGTCAGCCAGCTGACACAGGGAGAGTTAGTGGAGGTTATGGTTGCCAGCCACGTAACACAAATGGAGCTTGTGGCAATCCCTGTATATTTCAGGGTTGTTGTTCTAAGATGCTGAGTCAGCGGACCTTTTCCATGGACGTCTAGTGACACAGTTGTAGGCCCACTGGTAGCCATGGTTTCAGGCACATAGTCTTTCTCAGCCTCATCAGTAAGATATGCCCATGAAGCATCCTTGTAATGTTCATCCACCACTACATCAGGTTTCGTTGGGATTAATTCACCACCGTTCAAGTCACTCTCACTGATGTGGGCAGAAGTACACATTTCTGTCAAGTTCAGATCCTGTAGCTGGGTTTCTTGGCATGGGCACTGTCCCCTGTAGGGAGCCGCATATACAGTTCATGTCAATCGCCTGGATGCAGTTGCCAAGTATGGAGCTCTCTCTTATGCCTCTGCCAAAGTCAAATTCGTTGTTTCTGCCTCGGCCATTGTTGGGGCCCGTATTCGCAATTTCACCCGACGACATCCAAGGCAAGGAATCAGAAACGGTCTTGAGGCTTTCATGGTTTGAATTCTCATCAAAGGTACTGACAGATAAACAGCAGCCAGCTTGGACGCAGACCCAACGTTGTCTTGATCTGTCCGGCTCGTTGCAGGTATACCAGGAACAAAAGTTTCAGGCACATAACAGACTTCTCTAGTTTCTTCATTTGTCTCTTTCCTTTTGAATCGGCACATTCCATTGCGATCGTCGCAGCAATCGTTGTCGTTTCTCGCCCTGAAAGTCATCCCCGTCAGACTTGCCCACAACACAGTCACAGAGAGCGCTCCAAACACCAGCGCCTATATCACCACTGTTTGTGAAGCCACAGTCCTGACCAGGTAACTGCTCCTTCCCTAACGAGTTTAGTCCTCCTTTTGCTTGCGACACAATTTTTTCACTTTGGTCTACTTGGCCTTCTACTTGCAATACACTTTCATCAACTTTGTTCAACATTATGTTCCTGCTCATGTTTCCCATCATGTTCCCAATCATGTTCAGTTGTTCATCACATGCATCCACAAAGTCCTGTACCTTGCCAATGAACTCAACAATCACAAGTTCAATTTCAAATGTGTAGGTCTCCGGATCTTCTTCTTCATTGATCAGAGCTTGCCGCAGACGAGCCGTGGGCGTTTCCCTGCTACCGAGGGATTTTAAACCTCGGTCCCGAAGCTCTTGTCTTATCTCTTTAATTGAGAGCTGATGTGATAGCTTCAAATATGTCATTGTAATCAAAGCCTACCTCCTCTCGTTGAGTTGCCTATAATCCCACTTCTGACACCAATTGTACTAACTTAAGTGAGGGAACTCAACGAGGCACATATATCTTTATTTACACGACATCACAAGTTCATAAAACATCATCTTTCTTAGGCACAGTCTTTTCACTTGGGCTCTTATCTTGGGCGGAAATAGTCCTCCTCTCTAATGTTGACATCCTTTTATGTCTAATCTATCTCTGTGCGCATCTTCTAGCACTAGCCTGGATGGCGGTGCGCATGGCAGAGTTATAACAATACGAAACACCTCTTATTAATTGTTGTTTTAAATTTTATTCCGCTTATATGCATACTACTACCACTATTAATAATAATCTTCAGCCACCGCGTGCCTTATTCATAGTCGATGACAATTAAAAATTAAAAAAAAAAACCTGCTTGCATAGTTTATTTTAAAAATTAAATTTTTCGCTTTCAAAAAAGAAAAAACGTAGCCGTTGCATCAAGACTTTGAAAGGTCTAAAATATTAAATTTTCAATATCTTTTCTAGTTTACGAGATCTAAACGGGACGTACGGACGAACAGACAGGCCACACAAAACTAAAAGCGGCTATTCCCCATTAATGGGCCGCTAAAAATTTAGGAATAAAAAATAAAAGTAGTATAAGTCATGTTTATCAATAATAAGTCGAATGATTTTGTGGTGAAATTACAAAAAGTTCTCGACCCGCCATTGTCTCTTTACTGGACATAAGCATTAAATCCCAATATTTGCACCATAACTTTTAACAGAAATATTGGTGTCTACTACCTTGCCAGGCATAGTATGATGTCTTGGGTAGCTTTGTAATCGATTTTCTAAAGAGTGTCTTGTCAAAGGCATAGCGCGATAACAAAGTCTTTTAAAGCCAGAACATAAGAAGAACCATGTTTTGTTTTTTGCTATGGCTATCAAAAAGAGTCTAATTACTGTTAAAACTATAAAACTATGCTACACAACCCAGGCTTATAAAAACAAACAAAACCCTTAGACAAATAGCATACATTGCCAATCACAAATCAAGCAATAAGATACTCAGAACACTACACTCAAGCATTTTATGTGATAAGGATTTAATACCTTGATCCAACAGGTGTCAACTGATTGTTTAAAACACGTGTCATGTTTTCATGATTTTTCGACTAAAAAAAAAATATGGACGAATTCATATGACGTGCAGTAGCTACGTCATAGCTAAACATAACACACACAGAACCCGTGATTATATCAACAAAACACCCGCCATCTTGGAACTTACTAACAAGCATAAAACTTGAACTCAACAAAACCCAAGCTGAAAAAGTTCGCCAACGAACTAAATGGTTTGACCTACAAAAAAAAATGTTCAACACTCTGACCAAAGAAAAACAAGAACTCTACGTCAATTTTGTAACTGAAGATGAGGTGACCTTATTGTTTAAAAGAGTAAACGTAACAAAAGCTTCAGGACCAGATCAAACTTCGTGGTCAGCTGATCAAGCTAGGTGCGGAACAAATCTCTTTTATCTTCTCTTACATTTTTAACCAAGCGTTGCAAACGTGCGTAATGCCACAAATGTGGAAAACTTCAGAGATTGTACCAGTACCAAGGAAACCAACAATAGATAACTTAAATGATTTCCGTCCAGTAACACTAACATCTATAGTTATGAAATGTTTTGAAAAATATATGCTTAAACAACTTGTAGCAAAGGTTAATAACAGCCTAGACCAGGTGTGGGCAACTTTTTCTATTGAGCGCAGCATTTTAAAAATTTGGGGTGGGGGGGGGGCCGCATAAATAAAAATAAATTATATATATAAATTATAAATTATAAATTATATATATATATATAAATAAATAAATAAATATATATATATATATATATATACATTGTTATAACCCAATTCGCGACGCAAAAGGGTTAACTGACATAGGTGACACAGGCCAGTAATACAGTTTAGCATGTTATATTGAAAGGCAAGGGACAGTACTGGCATGAACTTTGCACGTGAATAGCACCCGTGTTATGGTCATCTGATCATAAGCCTGCGCAGACGAGAGACACTGTGTGTAAGGCAGTGCAGTTCAAGACGGAGACCGGGACTGTTAGTCAGCCATGAAGTCGGTCCTGGTGCAGTCCTCTAGTGAAACGTAAAAGTCCAGGAAGAGACAGTAGAGTTTATGAGTTTAGTACAGTGATATACAGTCTAACCTTGTAGTAGTTGATTGTGGGCGACTACTGTCAATCAAAACAAGAACAGAGCGACACAAAAACTCGTTCGTACCTCACTCGGTCAGACTATATCAACACCACTCGTTGATCAGGAAACATGAATACGACCAAGATGCCTGTGTGTAGTCGCTGAATGAACTCTTTATGTTGTGTCTCTTCTATTTATGTGTATGCTTCTGTTGTATTCTTTTATCACCTATTGGCTTATTATGCTTTACTGAACTTGAATAGAAATTGTTGATCACTTTTGTTACCTTGGCTCCATCATATCCAACAACACTCTACTGGATAAAGACATAAACAACAGGATAGCCAAGGCAATGGCCACCATGTCACGGCTGGAGAAAAGAATCTGGGACAACATATTGCTGACTAGCAGCACTAAAGTCCTAGTCTACCGTACCTGTGTGTTGAGCACCTTGCTGTACGGAATAGAAACATGGTCAACCTACTCATGGCAGTAAAAAAAAGCTGAATGTTTTCCACCTCCGATGCCTAAGGCGGATCTTTAAAATGAGGTGGCAAGATAAGATAACCAATGAGGAAGTGCTACAAAGAGCAGGGTGCCAGGACATCCGCTATGTTATCAGCAGCAGACGCCTTGGCTGGCTTGGCCACGTTCGTAGAATGCAAGTAGGTCGACTTCCACAGGACATCCTGTATGGCGATCTAATAGAAGGCAGGAGAGCCGCTGGTCGCCCACTTTTACGTTATACGGATGTATTGAAACGCGACATGAAGCTCTTCAAAATCGACACTGGCAACTGGGAAGAGGTGGCACTGGACAGATCCTCATGGAGAGACAGCATAAAGGAAGGGTCAAAGATTGCAGATGTCATACACAACAGAAGCAGAAAGAAGGGTGAAAATGCAACGGCGCCTGGTGATTATATATGCCCAACCTGCGATCGCAGCTGTGTATCAAGGATTGGCCTCTTTAGTCACACAAGAAGTTGCCAAGGGAAAAGATCGTCTCTCGAGACGTAAAATGGCGATTCATGGCACATAGAGCTCCATTACAAAGCATGGCACTTAGAGCTCCAGGACACTTCATGGCACTTAGAGCTCCAGGGCATTTCATAGCACATAGAGCTCCAGGGCTTTTCATAGCAAAGAGGGCTCCAGGGCATTTCATAACATACAGAGCCCCATGACACTTCCTGGCACATAGAGCTCCAGGAAGTCTTCACAAGCCTCCCCATAGTCTTGCTGAGAAAGATTCTTAGGGTACGTCATCTCTCAGTGGTCTAGACTGTCACTCGATGTGAAGTTTGAAAAGCGCAACGTTTGTATCCAGTATTTTGCTGACAGTATGCGGTGTTGTACCACTGCCAATGGGAACTAGCTTCGGGCTTCATTGAGTCTGAACTGTAGCAAGAGATATGACTAATGATAGGTTCAACCAACCTAGAGGCTTATCATTAGACCAATGATATTCATTTTTTAGGTGTTTAGCGAAGAGTTTGGGCCCCGTATTGTTAATGTGTGTATTAGTCTGTCAAGTGCCCAGCCCATCTCATAGATTATTTTTTCAAGAGAAAAACAACGACCCTGACATACGACTGCTCACTTGAGCAAGATAAATTTCACATCTAGAGGTTCAAAACAGATGATTGTTAATAAAACAACGTTACAATTAGATAAAATGTTTGTTACTAGACATGTCAAACTTAGGCCTTTTTACAAAACTTATATCAACTCACACTGTCTGTCAGTCTGGTAAAAAGTTTGTACACTTTATTCCTCCCACACACACTTTCGGATCAAGCTGAAATTATGGACAATTATTTCTTTTACCTGACTACACAAGCATCAATGAAAAAAACTAAACAATTAGTTAATTAACTACTGGTATTTTTTTTTATTATCTTGAACAAGGGAAAGAAATCGTACTTGCAGATGTGGTGGTATAAATTGAATTAGTCCCCTTGAATATGCGTAAGTCCTGGGTGATCACGTTGTTTGTTTTTTTAATGCTAACCCAATAACATTGACGCAAATACCCCTTTCGCAAACACTCCCCCCTACGCTTTTCCTATACGGGTCCAGGCAATTGATAGGATCATAGCGTTTTGAGAAAGCTTAAAGCATGAAATTGTGTTCAACACAAACAATAGCTAAAACATTTCTAATCGCACAGATTTATTATTGTTAGTCTATATCTAATAATACTAAGGCTTGTCTTCAAGTCCGCAGATTAGTGAGGAATACAGTATTTCCTGTTGCTGCGCAGCCCCAGCTGTGACCTACTTATTTTGCCACACCCAGGGCAAGCACAACCATTATCCACAGGTGGTCGATTTAGATTTTCTTTTCTTCGTCTGCGTTTGTCCTTGGCAGCGTATTTTCTTTTGGTCCAAAATATGTATGTGGCCTCCAGCTGTCTCGTTCTGAGGCCGCATGCAACCAGGTGACTCTTCTATGTCAGCTAATGACGCCTAACCTGGTCTTTGAAGCGTTTCCGTGGGGCGCCTCTGTTACGTCGAGCACCATTTAGCTCACCAAAAAAGACTGCTTTTGGCATACGTTCATCTCCCATATGGGATAAGTGCCCTGCCCAGTGTAGGCAGGGGAGCGATTTATTGCGTCAAACTCTCGCCTGAAGGTGTCCAAAAGCGATACTGGCCATGGCCAGACGGTTATCAACTTCCCTTAAAAGTGAAGCGTCATTTGATACTATACTAACCAGATATGTGAAGTGGTCTACCACATTAAGAGGCTGTTCGTTTACGGCGATCCTTGAGGCTGAGTAGGTTTTATTGGGTGACTTCTGGAACATGACTTCTGTTTTCCCGAGGTTTATAGATAAACTGAAAGAGGCGGCAGCGTATGCTAATTCGCTGACCGCGTTCTTGAGATCATGTTCCTTGTGAGCTAGCAGGGCGCAATCATCGGCATAGAAAAGCTCCGTTATGACCATCTCCTTTGTTTTTGAATGGGATAGTAGACTTCGAAGATTGAACACATTGCCGTCCCAACGAAAACTAATGTAGATGCCTTCGTGCAAAAAAAAATACAATAAAAAACACAAAGCATCAGTCCATATCTATAAGAAATTTAATTGTATGACTGATCTAAGCTAACTAATACACTGATCCCGTTTAGATCTCAGAAACTAGAAGAGAAAATGAAAATCGGACATCATGATATTTTGAGATCATTCAAAGTTCTGATTCAACGGCTAATTTTTTTCTTTTCAGAAAATGAACCATTTAATTTTTAAAATTAAATATGCAAGCAGATTTTTCAAAAATTACACCACTTTTCAATGAAAAACTTCAAGGGAGGAAAAGTTTTTTTAAAAAGTTTACAGACTTCTTCTTAATAACTCATACGCTTCATTCATAGATTCGCGCACTGGTACAAAAAATGCATCTAAGGTAACGAAGGAAAAAGTATCAATGTATTATTTTAAAAAGCAGACACATTGGAAAAGATATATCTTGGAGCAGTGGCGTCACATGGAGGAGGGGGTGCGAGGTGTGCGGTCCGCACCAGTCGACACCATTTTGGGGATGACAACCAAGTTGGAAGAATTATAACGTGCGAAAAGATAATAATGCAATCTCTAGATATATGTCCTAACATTCCTTGACACATCTAGATGGTAGTTTAAGTGTAAATGATAAAGCACAACGTTATACCATTTCTGTCTTAAAGTATAACAAAAGAAACCTGTTCATATGATGTTAAATCTGTTTATAATTTAAATTAAATATTATTGTAAAATTTGTAATAACATTTGAATAAATGTAATAATCATTAGGATTTCACATTTGAGTAAAAATCAATAAAAGTAGGTAATCATCTCACTAGCAAAAGTTGATGGGGAGGGGTGACACCCTGAGCTACCGCACTAGGTGCCACCGACGCTGTATCGGGAGGTTTCCATGCTGATCTTAGGTAATCACTTAACGCTACTTTGCTTATTCCAGAAGAGTTAGAAGAGTATTGTCAAAAACCTTGTATCGCACTGTTTGCTTTTATGTGAAAAATAACGCAAAACTTTTAAAATTTCTTTCAATGATCAAAACAAGAAAATGGCTTGAATATATTTCTCGTCCAATGGTGAATTTGATGGGGGCCGCCTCTGAGTTTGTTTGATAACACAATTTCTCTTTGTAATCTTTTTTTTTTCAGTTTGCTTGTTGTATATTAATATTGTTTACATACCACCCATGGTTATCACATTGATTTCGACGGATTTTTTTGTGGTCATGCATGATGTAGAAAAACATCAAAACACTATTGCCACCCGCTCTATTAAAACGTCCAAGAATCTCGAAGGCTGAGGAGGGAGACTCCTGTCCCTTATGAAAAGAATTGTGTAACTATCCACACACCGTTCCTCATCGGGCCGTTCTATGTCTGACACCCCCCTCCACTAATGGAGTAGCGAGAAGGAATAAGGGAAGTTTAACCGGGGTGTTCTCGACCTTTCACCTCGCCTCAAGCCCTAGAGTCCTTAATGTATCATACGAGCCATTGAAAATAGGAATGCAACAAATGACATCTGCTTGGATCTCTCCGAGACACTTGTTTAGACAGGTGGAGGACTGGGGATTCTAAGACCCTAATCTATCAATTATCTCTGTCATTTTTGTTTTCTTTTGTGTGTGCTTTGTGTGTGGTATTTATAAGAATGCTACCACTTTCATAAAAAAGCTAGTAACATACGTTTTCAATTAGGATCAATAAATCAGTCTTAGTCTTATCTAATCTTATAAAATAAGGACGTTGCTTAAAAAAAAAGAAGGTGGTTACATCCTACCCGTGTCCCTAGGTCTAACTAGTCATGCATGTTAATCAATGACTTAAGCTCTGCCAAGTTTACAGAAAAGCGCATAATAATGGGACTTGTCTTCGAGTCCGAAGAATAATGACAGTGACTACGCAGTCACAGCTGCGATCTACATTTTTAGGCTCATCCAACGCAGACATAACCGTTGTCCTGCAGTGGTCAATTTAGGTTCTCTTTTCGCCGTCTACGACTGTCATCAGCAGTTGATTTTTTTTCGTCTCAGGTGTGTATCCCGCAGACTTCGTAAGTGATCTCCATCTGTCACGTTCGGAAGCCGCCTGCTGCCAGGTGTTCTCTTCGTTGTAAGTTAGAGCAAGTTGGCGCTTAAGCTAGTCTTTAAATCGTTTCCGGGGGGCTTCACTGTAACGCCCACCACTATTCAACTCACCAAAAAATATTGCTTTTGACATATGGTCGTGCCCAAGCGTGGCTGTCAAACTATAAGCAGTCCCACTATAGTAACTGTACTGTCCATACCGAAACTTGCAAAAGCATCGCTGTTTGTGCTGCGGTCTTTCCATCGTACTTTCATGATGGAGCGCAGACAATTTGGTGACAGATGCGCATAGGTGAAATATGAACATACAACAATAACACCGTTATTTCAAAAGGGAGAAATGAATACGTAAATGATTAAACCTTCATAAGTATTTTATTTACGAAATGAAGACTCATGTCCTACTTTGCCTAAAAACGACAGTCCTTCTACAGAATTATCTATAATATATATAAGTCTCTTCATGGCCAACCATGCCTGACACCACCAAAAGTCATGGAAAGATAACTCTTTTATTTTTGCAAGTCACGTAACTTTTGTGGCGATAGAGGGAGGTAACAAGTAATCTTCTCTGTATTCACCCAGCACTAAATAGCAGGGCCGGACTTAAACATTGCGGGGCCCTATGCGAAGCGGATTGCGCAGGGCCCAGTTTGGGTAGGGATACGGATAATAAGTGAAAATTAAGAGTTTGTATTAAAAAAATAACTTCGTCTTTGCATTTTATTAATTCTTTACTACGTACAGAACTACTTGACGAGCCTTGCGTGACTTTTTCGTATATTTTGCAATTTCAGGAGATTTCCAGGAGCTCCTGTTAAATCAGGAGGCCGCAGAAAATCTATTATAAGTTATAAAATGGTTTAATTTAATAATTTACTCCTAGAATTAGCTTGGGCCTATGACAGTGCGGGGCCCACTGCGGTCGCATATGTTGCAGCGGCTTATGCTACGATGCGGGTCGACTAGTTAAAATAATTTCTCTAAAATAATTTCTAGAGCGATTTCAGTATTAAATTTGTTTCCTTTTAATCATTATTGACTTATCCACTAAATAATGGCGAGGTGGCTGAATGGTTAAGCACTTGGCTGGGTTCTTGGGTTTGAATCGCGGTGAAGACTGGGATTTATAAATTCGTCATTTTTAGAGCGCCCCTGACTCCACCCAACTCTAATCGATACCTGACTTTAGTTAGGGAAAGTAAAGACGGTTTGCCATTGTGCTCGCTACATGACACCCTGCTCTTTAACTGATGACCAAAGAAACAGATGACCTTAACATAGATCGCAAGGTCTGAAATGGGAAACATTTTTTATCCACTAATTTCCATAAGTATCAATAAAGCAGTCTTAGTCTTAATTATATGTTCGCTAAAATTCATAAAGCTTCTTAGTCTTAAATAAATGACAATTAATATAATACTGTAAACAAGAACTTGCAATCCTCAAGTTGAAGAGATCAGTGTAATATCAATAAGACAGAGTGCAAATCGATTTGTTTTTAAGCATTAACTTTACATACGAGGATAAAAGTGGAACTACAAGAGCTCTTGGTTAATTGAATGATCTCTGTGTATTGACTTGAATCGCATGGTTCCATTTGGCCTGAACGAATGGCGGTTGTTTTGAAATGGTCTTTCTCCACGCCCTTAGGCTAGTGTTATCAGGCACTTTTAAGAACAAAATAAAAGGGCAAAGCCTTACAAAGAATGACAAAAGAAAATATTCTTTAAAAATAGGCTGTGTTTTATTATTATTATAATATTTCTCAGACCATTATTAACAGGAATTTACTCTAAATTAGGCACGACTTTTGAAATTGCACTTAGAAAAGGCCTCTCGCTGGAGAATCTCTCTTTCTCTTTCTCTCTCTCTCTCTCTCTCTCTCTGTCTCTCTCTCTCACTTGTTCAATGTTTACTTTTGATCAGCGAAAACCCTTTTCAAATAAATCATCATTAAAGCGAACTGCTAGAGAAAAAAAAATCCTACAAAAGATTTTGATGAGAGGTTTTTAAACTTAGCCCGATTAGGTCAGTGTGTCGTGCGGTCAAGTTTAAATCTGCATACAAGAGTGCTTGTGTATTGAAACTAGCTCATTTGAAGGAACAAATTCAGTTGATTATAAAGCCATTTTAGTAAACAACAGGATGCAACAGAGGGAATGCGGGACATTATTACAAGTTAGGCCAATGACTGCTGATTAGTCACACAGTTCCAAAATGGTAATTACAGAACGTTTGAGAATCTTCCTCAGTAAAACACTTTATAGAAGCATTATAATAATACAACACACATCTGAACTTTATTGTATTTCTGGAAAATTTCAAAGTGTAAGGGAGACTAATCGCACAAAAAGAACAGAATGTAAATTCCCGAGAGAACACCCCACTAATTGATGAAGAACAAAGAAGCTGTGAAGACCAAACACACATTTTAATAGATAGACATTTAGAGGAACACAATATCTGCAGGAATATAATACACTAGTTGACCCACGGCGTAGCATACGCCGCTATTTACCGGAAGTATTCATGTAAGCAGCGTAATGTCGAGCAGAGTGTATGACTGTGCTTCTTTGAGTAAGATCAACGGACAGGGCGTCGCCTTAGTTATTCCAATGTTCGCAAACAAAGTTTACAGCCATCTTGTGATATTCGAGAGCAACAGTTTAGTCAATGACATTTTTCCAGAAATATGCGACTGATAGAAATAAACAGTGACCTGATGCAGGAATTTCGACTACATTGAAAGACCTGTTGACTCCACGAAATAAATGTGAAGCGGTGGCCGTGGTTAGGGAACGAAGGGCAATAAGAAGAGGTAAAATAAAATAAAAAGCTACAGAAAAAAATCAAGCAACTATTTTAATGACACCAGATATTGTCGTATGTAGAAAATTCACACATAAATGTAGTCACATAAATAGAATGTATAAAGAGAAAGAGTACTTGTTTCCATCCCCCCCCCAACCCTTTTTTCTGAGCCGTGCTATCTGTCGCCTCGAAAGTTACCTGGGGTAACTCTACTCCGACTTGCAGAAATAAAAGAGTTATCTTTCCATGACTTTATAGTGAAGTCGCGCATGGTTGGGCCATGCAGAGAATTGTATATAGAGATACAATTTACTTGAGAAAAACAACTGAATTGGGAGTGTCTACAGTCAAAATGACGAAACCGGATGTACCTGAAGGCCGGTCTGGTTCTGTTTACTTTAGGCCCCATACCTATCTCTCATTATGGGGTCCCTCTTGACCGACCCAGTGACGTCAAAAGGGAAGTATGGGCCTCACCGGTTGACACCCAAAAGGGGCTGACAACCAAGTGAGAACAAAATTCACTTTTGCAAAATCAAACAATTTTAAAACATAATTGTCACTGTAGTTCAAAGAGGGAGAGAGAGAGAGAGAGAGAGAGAAAGACGGAGAGAGAGAGAGAGAGAGAGTCTATGTATTTCTTATACTTACTTGTAACTTTTTGTATACAGATTTAATGGGGGGGGGGGGGCGTAGCGAGGATATGGGTGGTTTGGAGGGAGGCTGCTACTTGACGTTTCTTATATTTACTGTATGAATGGAGCCAAACTGAACTCAAACTGAACTCAAACTCCCCCCTCCCCCCAGCAACGCCCATGACACATTTCCTTATCTAGCAAGATACACATGATGACGTCTAGAATAAAACGAAACTTCAATGCTGTTGCACTCATGTATGCACGGGACTTTGGAGAATGTGTTCACATCTCGTGCATCGTGCTTACATTCTACATGATATGTCGCCCAATAGCATCCAGCCCGCATTCCTCTCGAGTTAAATGTAAATCTTGCAGCCCTGTGCAATGCACCGCCTGTCTTTAATCAATACCTACTCTTTTTTCTCAAAATAATCAGTGATCTTCTTTGTTGAACAATACAAAGATTAATAACAAGGAAGTGATGAAATTGAAATGTTTTTTCTTTCTTTTTTTTTTAATGAATCGTTTGCATACGGGAAGTAACTATATAATATTGACTTACGCTCATCACATAATCATTGTCTCCCTTGATCTCTTTTGATCACTCTGTCACTAAAGACATCCATATGACGTTTTAAGAGGTAGACTGTCATAGACATTAGGTTTTAAAAAATGGTGTACAGCCGATAAAAGGCAAGACTTTTGAAACAAGACATTACAAGCGAAAACAAAACTTGATATACCTATTTGTACACCTAAACATCAATAAGTGACAATAAACTACAGTGACAATGACTTTTAATTCATCTGTTGATCTAACTACATTTCAATCTATCTGCATCAGATTTAGTTAGCATCGTAACGGAGTCCACTCAGCTCTAACGGGTACCTGACATAATTTGGGGGAAAAGTAAAAGCGGTTGGTCGTTGTGCTGGTCACAGGACACCCTCGTTAACCGTAGGCCACATAAACAGATGACCCTTACAACATCTGCCCTATAGATCACAAGGTCTGAAAGGGGAACTTTACTTACTTTATCTTCTTTTTTGAAGTAACGTCTGTATAATATAAGATAAGATAAGATATCGTAACGTAGAACAAAAGACAAGAGAGCTGATGATGTTATACAAAAACGTCTTGAGTTGATTGCATGGAGAGTGTATAGCTTCGTCAAAGAAAAAATTAAAAAACAACAAATCCATTATAAGAAAAATGGAAAAAACAATGATACAATGATAATTGTAGAAAGCCTTATTTTGATAAGCTAAAACCAAAAGCCTTTGATCAAGAACTATGATGTAGATAAATGTACGATGAAAAATACAATAACATATGTCACAGACACACTAAAACAACATGAGCTTCAATTAACACAATGATTTTATTAGTCTCTATGTTCTTTACTCAAGCCACTTGTTCTCTAAACTGACTTCCCTTTAAACACAGTCCTAACACACTGCTGTTCACTCAACCATGTACACTCAAGGTCCACTGGTCATTTCATACACAGGCACACACACTGCACTACCAGCCACTCAAAACACATACACTTATTATCACAACCATTACTACACTGTAAATCACACTCAGTTACTTTAAATTTAAGCACCACTCCTGCTCTGACCCGAAACAAATTTGTCACTACTTCACAACAGCCACAGCTGCACAACAGCTCTGTCACAGCTCCACAAAATATCCACCACAGCTCTGTCAGGGCGGCACAACAGCTCTGTCACGGCGGCACAACAGCTCTGTCAGGGCAGCATAACAGCTCTGTCAGGGCGGCACAACAGCTCTGTCACAGCAGCACAAGAGCTCTGTCATGGCGACACAACAGCTCTGTCAAGGCGGCACAGCAGCTCTGTCACGGTGGCACAACAGCTCTGTCAAGGCGACACAACAGCTCTGTCACGGCGGCACAACAGCTCTGTCACGGCGGCACAACAGCTCTGTCAGGGCGGCACAACAGCTCTGTCACAGCGGCACAACAGCTCTGTCAGGGCAGCATAACAGCTCTGTCAGGGCGGCACAACAGCTCTGTCACAGCAGCACAAGAGCTCTGTCATGGCGACACAACAGCTCTGTCAAGGCGGCACAGCAGCTCTGTCACGGTGGCACAACAGCTCTGTCAAGGCGACACAACAGCTCTGTCACGGCGGCACAACAGCTCTCTCACGACGACACAACAGCTCTGTCACGGCGGCACAACAGCTCAAATTGTCCTACGTTGTCCTTATTAGTCCTACATTGCCATAAACTTTACTGTATTGTCCTAAATTGTCCTACATTGTCCAGATTTGTACTGAATTGTTCTAAATTGTGCTGCCTTAACCACAATTGTCCTACATAGTCCGACATAGTTCCACATTATCCTAAATTGTCCTACATTGTTATAAATTGTCCTATATAGTTCAACATTGTCCTACATACTAGTTTAAACGTTCCTCATTCATTCTCTGAGCCTAGAGATGACTAAACTAGAGTATAAAGCCACTATGTACATTGCACCACAAAAATATTTGTAGACATCTTTAATGCACACAAGCTTTATAATGTACATATCTGAAGGGCTGCTAGGGCTGCTACACTTAAACAGACATCCTTGATAGCATGGGCGTAGCCATGATTCATATATAAAGGAGTGCGTATGTGTGCGTAAATAATTTTTATTACATTATATTGTAAGACGTTTATTGTACCCGGGAATAGGTTTTTCCTGGAGTGAATGGAAAGACTGCATACTCCCCGCCCTTGCCAGCTTGGGGGTCTGGGGGAGCGCTTTGAGCACTATTTCCGGTATTTAAAACAAAAAAAAGCATATTCTGAGGTATCTACAATGCATTATCGTGCAATTAAAATCTGCTATTTAATGCACTTTAATAATGGAGCCCAACGACTGGTTGAAATTTGTAACTCCTCTCGGATTCGCTCATGGAATTTCGTGACTGTAGTAAAAAAGTAATGTTCCCCTTTCAGACCTTGTGATCTATAGGGCAGATGATGTAAAGGTCATCTGTTTCTGTGGCCTACGATTAACTAGGGTGTCATGTGGCCAGCACAACGACCAACCGCCTTTACTTTTCCCTAACTAATGTCAGGTACCCGTTAGAGCTGGGTGGACTCAGAGGCGCCCGACGATCCCGAAATTAAAAATCCCAGTCTTCACCAGGATTCGAACCCCGGTCCCTGGTTTGGAAGCGAAGCGCTTTACCGCTCAGCTTTTGATTTTATATCGAAAAGGGAAGTTTTATTGTCAAATCCATCTGTTCGTGGGCTTTAAACTAAAAATATCTCTGGAGGTTTTTTTTAAACAAACTCAAAACCCCTTAGCTACACTCATAAGATCTGGTGACTGTAGTTTGCTTTAGAATAATATTGAAGAAAGGGTTTTTAACAAAAAAACTCTCGGGGGGGGGGGGTAAATTCAAAAACCTTCTAGAGGGGGTTTTAAACTTAAAGCCCTATGGAGGGGGGAAACTCAAAACCCCCCTGTAGTTTGCTTTAATGTTGTATTGGAGAGGTGGCTTTTAGCTTCAAATCCCGCTGGCGCCGGCTGGAGGTTTTTTTTTGAACTCAAAATCCTAGGGTTTTATATTAAAGCCCTCTGGAGGGGTTTTATAAACTCAAAACCCGTCTTAGCTACGCTCATAGAATCAGGTGACTGTTGTATGCCTTGCTATTATATTGAAGAGGGTGTTTTATTATTAACAAAATTTTAGAGGAGATTTTTAACTCTTAGAGTTCCGTTTGGCTATGCTCATGGAATTTGGTGACTGTCGTTTGTATTATTTTTTTGTTTTAGAGAAGGGGGGGGGGGGTAAACTCAAAACTCCCTGGGAGGGGAGGGATTTTAAACTCAAAAGTCCAATCGGCTGCGCTGAGGCAAGGGATGATTTAACATCAAAATCTCACCTAAAAAAAAAGGACTCAAAGCAAAAAATCAGTCACAAAATTGCGGGTGTGTGATTTCAATTCGGGTGGGGGGGGGCGGTTTGAACACCAACCCCCCTTGGCTACGCCAATGCTTGATGGATCTGCAATGTTTCAAGTGGAGGAAACATGGAGAAGATATCGAGATTATGTCATTAAAAAAAAAAATTTGAATAGAAAAAAAACTGTCGAGAGCTTCGTTCCTTTACAAGTGCTTTATTTGTACAAACAAGGAGCCTCCTTGGCTAGCACGCCCTCTTCTATCACTTTAATACGTCTTGCCTAACCTGCAGTTGGGGGTGCTATATAACAGAGAGGCTGTTTCCTGTATTGCTGTACTATTGTAAAAGATTTGAATCATCTAGATTCAGGTTTTTACTTTTCCTTCACATTTATTAATAGCCGTGTCGTGTTTACTAAAAAAAAAAAAAAGGGCGTCTGTGTGTGTAAGTATTTTTTACTAGTTGCTGGTGTTTATTGTAGCGTTAACCGTAATTAGAAAACCAACAGGTGTGTTTTCTTATGGGTGTGTATGTAATTGAACAACTTTCAACAGCTATTTTCTTATGTGTTTCTCTTACATAGCTGTATATATCAAGATAACATTTGTTTTTCTTCGGACCCTACAGTAGGATAAGGTAGGCCTAAGTCATAACTAAACTATGTTACAACATAAAATAGGTGAACTAGTGAGACTCGAATAGATTGAGGAGATTAAATAAAGCGTGTCTTAAAGGAGTTTGAAGTATTGATTTATATTACTAATAAATTGCTATTTAACGTTTAAGAGACATTTGGGCTTTCTTTTAAAATATTCACAATTTTGAATTATTCAATATACATGTTACTAGATATTACCAAACAATCTTGCTGAGTTTTAGTTTATTTATTGGAAACTAGCATTACCCACCGCTAAGACCGAAGATTCGTTCCCATGCTCATTTTTAGCGGTCCCCGAAAGGAGAAAAGACGCTATTAGTTTTGTGTGGCCTGTCTGTCCGTCTGTCCCGTTTAGATCTCGTAAACTAGAAAAGAGTGAAAATCCGATATCATAATATTTTAGACCATTCAAAGTTCTAATGCAACGGCTACTTTTTTCTTTTCTGAAACCGAAAAATCTAATTTTTAAAATCGCTTATGCAAGCAGTTTTTTTTTCATAAAAATACACCACTTTTACAACTATTCCCTATTAATAGTAAGAAACACGGGAGTCTCGTTAGTTGTAGCGCTAGAAACGAACCATATATGTAATACATTTATGCGTAAGGTTTTAGATTTCTTGTCCAAAAAAAAATATTTTTATATTTGTATTGCAAAGTTAAAAAAGTTCTGTTATTTAATTTACTAGATTTACACACAAAAAAATGTTTAATTTTTTTTTTTTTAGAAGAAAAACTATTTAGTATGCATATATGTTAGATATAATTTAAAACAACAATTAATAAGTAGTTTTTCACATTAAATACAGAACCTAACACCATAGATATATCCCAATCTAAAGGAATTTTTTTACTGTCTGTGGACCGCTGAGGCACCACACAAGATCCGTCGACCTGCTTTCTCCATTCCTCTCTGTCATTTGTCTTTGATAGAATTTCATTCTGATGTTCTTTCCGAAAATATTGAAACATGCTTTTTTACCTGCTTGAGTGGACCACCTCGGGGGCCGATTTTGAGTTTGTGTCTCCACACAAATTGTTTTAGTAACCTAGTTGTTTTTTTTGGAGGGGGGAGTTTTGGACATCCCCCTTCTTTTTTTTTTTTATTTTGCTTTTTCAATAACCTACTTTTTAGCCCGTGAACTCTAGAATCTCTTATTTTAAAACTGAACGGCCGGTTTTATCTCTGTCAATCTTTCTCTCTCTGACTCTTTCCTCTTTCTCTCTCTTTCTCTTGACCTCCCACCCCGACATTTTTTTTGCACCCTGCATAGTAATCCATTTCCATATCGGTTTTTGACTAATTTGGAGAGGACCCGCTTTAAAACGCCCCTCCCCCAACAAAACTCATAACTTTGGCCCTGAAGTTTCGTATCACTTTCCTCCCCTGACTACATAATGGAAGCGTGAGTACTCCAAACCAAATTCTGATCTTTTTAGATTTTTTGTTGGTATTTCTGGGGATGGGGGCGGAACCATTATTTTTACTCGACTGTAAATATTAGTATCCCTTTAACCAGTGATGCCACATCAGGGCCGCGACGTAGTTCCATGTACAATGGCCCTCCCCCCCCTCTGTCAGGTCTTTGGATGAGTGAAATTATTACATATTACAAATGTATTAATGTATGTAATTATAAAAACTAATTTATTTGAATTACCATATATAAACCATACACACCCAGTTGTGCATAAATTAATAAACGATGTGTATGATGATTTAAATAAAATATGAATTTAATACGATGATATTTATACAATGATAGGATATATGAATAATGATAATGATATGAATACAAGTATATATATGATATAGTATAATATATTTTAACTACAATACTAAAATAGTATTTATAAAAAAAAAAACAATATTGACCTCATCAATTCTCCAATTTAAGTCAAAGATGCCGTCTACTTCATGTGTAGTTCAGTGACACACAAGTAGATCTCTCTTCTAACCAGTGACACACAAGTAAATCTCTCTTCTAACCAGTGACACACAAGTAGATCTCTCTTCTAACCAGTGACACACAAGTAGATCTCTCTTCTAACAAAGATAAATGTTCATCACGATGAAGAGTCAAAGTTCAACTCACAACTTCACACCAAATCTGTATTTTGAAACCCACAATCTGGAATCTGGAATCTCAGACTCGAACCTCAGCCCCAACACCTGAGATGAAAGACCTCGGTCCTGTAATCTAAAACTGAGACTGACACTGAAACTGAGACTTGACACTGAGACACTATAAAAAGATAAAGAACAGATTCTTCTAATCTTCTAATCTATATACAAAATACGTATCCAATCGTTATAGTATTATGTTGCTTATAGCTGTAGCAGCCTTTGTTTTGATTGTGCAGCCTTCTTCCTCTTCCATTACTTGTATAATATAAACCTGTGCGTCTTTCTTTCTGTTCATTTTGTGTTTCAACTTAACGCATGTCTATGTCAGCCACCCCATTCAAATGTAATGTCAACATTTCCCCATATAGTTTCATATCTCTTCACCCTTCACAACCATACAGTCTCCTCTCTCGGCTACATGTAAGGCATTATTCAGGCGTAAAGACTTCTTTTAATGCATCTCGGTTAGTTGTACCTGTCTACAAATACTGCGCCTATTTCAAGACACGTTTCTTAAGTGTTGAACTTAAAGTTTGTAGTACCGTCAAACTTTTTTTCCTACTAACTGAAAGGCTTTTTGTTTTGGACGGTGAGGGAGAATGCATATTGTAAGACCAATTTCCCTACGGATAATAAAGATTATTATTATTATTATTATATATAGAGAGCCTATATATATATATATATATATATATATATATATACAGAGAGAGAGAGAGTCTAGTAAACTGAAAACAATAGTTTGTGTTTCTATTTTGGTTTTCAAATGATCAGAACGTCTATCGTCTACACTGCCCGTGTTGAACGACTGCGCCAAACGTTGCGAACCGTGTTATTCTGGTTTTCTATAGGTTTGCTTTTCTGTTAGAACAAGGGTGGGCAAATTAGGAACCGCCGGTCACATGCGGCCCGCCGGTGCGTTTTATGCGGCCCGCCGGAGCGTTTTGTGGGCCCGCGACACGTACAGAAATTAGATGAATCAACAGATTATATGTATGCATAGATTAATAAATGTCAAAAAAAAAATGCCAATAAAAAAATTAAAAATGTATAGAAAGTTTTTGAAACTTCTGTTTACAGTTTATATATGGAGATTATTATATTTTATATCATAAATTGCTGTCAGGACTGAGTTCTGGTCAGCCTGGGTCTCCTGTTTACTGTAGAGGAGAAGGGGGGCAATTCAGGTTGTTGACTTCAAAACTTATTGTCTTGGATTATTTTATTTGGTGAGATGTTTTTATTGAATACAATTTAAACTAAAATAAGGTAGTGTGGTTTTGTTCCTAGTCCAGGACAGTTGTACTTTTGGATATAGATATAGTCGAAGTGTAGACTCTAATTATTTCTTTGTGTTGTCACTATTCAGTCTATGGAATATTAAGCTGATATATTTTTAATTGATACTGGATATTTCAAATGTCTGAACTGATTCTGTATTGTAGTACAGATAATGTAATAAACGTGTTATATGTCTGTGAGTTGGCATTCTGAATCTTTGTTCTATCGTTGTATGTGTGTTGTGGTATTGCCAAGGACTTGGGTACATTTAGTAATACACATACGTATATTAGAGAGGAAATGAGTCTTGACAATTGCGATCATGAAGAGGCTAAAGAAAACATTCTCTATAATTCCAAAATGTTTCACGGAAACTGGGACTACATATTGGTATTTATAATAACTTGTCAGTTCTCAACGAATGCAATGATCCTTTATAGCCAGTTCTGCATGTCTACAACGTTCTATCTTCTTTGGCCAGAAACAAACGTTTTCAATTTCAACAACTTCTCACTGATGTTGAATTTTTGTTACTCGAATTCAAGCAAATAAGAAGCTATGTAGTTTGTTGTTGTTACTTTAGCTGTTTTTCAGGATCAACCATACTTCGTTTGCTCAAAAGCAAAATATTTTATTATAATTTGAATTTTGAAATTCATACTGTATAATTGTATACCTTTTTTAAAAAAAAGAATACTTTCAAATTTATTAGGTTTATGGGATAATTTTCCGAACTGAAGGTACACGAATTCGAATCCTGTTTTTTGATCTGATATTTTTATGGCGTTACTTAATGCATCTCACTTTAATGGTACCTGACATTAGTTTACAGCAGTACATGTAGTTAGTCACATGAAACATTTGGTAACCGTCGCCATGGAAACAGAGAAGCTTTACATCATTCGTCTTTTTAACCGCAAGGTCTGAGAAGTGCGACATTCAGGCTCACATTGACGTATAACAATGGAGCTACTTCATAGCAACTTAATCAAAGTGGGGACATAAATAAATGCAATATTGAAAGCGGTCAGCTTAGGAACAGGCTATAAAGGGTCATTGCATGAGTAAGGTCGAGAACTGGCATGGCAAGTTAATATAAATATCAATATGTTGTCCCCCCCCCCCCCAGCCGGTATTTCTTTCTTTTTTTTTTTTTTTAGATTTAATATTCTCATCTCTTCAATAAGCAGATTTAATGAGTTACATAAACCCCTTAAAGATCTGTCCCCGCAATAGCCGTGTGTGTGTGTGTGTGCATTGTGTGTGATTCATGTCAATATTGCTTTCGAAGCAAGTGTATTGTAGTAATACATGGGTTAGCACTGACGTGATAGAGGGAGGTCATAGTTCTGTTAGAAATAATATTTTGTGGCTCATAATTTCGTCATTTTGTGTTTTACTTAACCAAAGTATAAAAAGAGATTAACTATTATTTATTTAATAAAACAAGATTACTTAGTGAGTAATCTGAGTTTTTGAAACACAAACTCAGAAGCGGACCTCACAGTTCCCACCGATGGGTCCATGTTAAATATATATATATGGCTTGGGGGGGGGGGGGAGAGAAAAAAAATACCCCCCATGCATCCCACTGCCATGCCCCGAAGTCCTATGGGAGGTTTGGACTAGGAAGTAGATTCTCTTCAACTCTGAAGGAACATCAAACAAACAAGGAGAAGAAATATTTCCTAATCAGCCATTAAATGGTTTGAGCTAGTCACGTATATGTATTTATTTTTTTTTACCAACTGTACTATCCAGATATATCTAAAATAACCCCTTTTTATTTGATGTAGATTAACATTTTTTGATTTAGTTATAATGCTTACCATGTTTTCCTATAAGTATTAAAAATGATCTTTAAATCTTTTAAGTATTTAAATAAAAATGGTGTACTTTTAATGAAAATGATACTAAATTTAATTATTTTTTTTTCAGAAGATAAAAATTACCGTTGCAAGATGCTAAATATGAAATCGAATTTTAAAATCTGTTCTTGTTTCTTTTTTGAGATCTAAGCGTAACAGACGGACGAACAGAACGACAGAAAGACAACGCAAAAATAGTAGCAGCTTTTCCATCGTTCGAGGGCCTCTAGAAATATTGTTTTATTCCTTTCTCAAAATCAGGTTTGAAGGTTGAGAATTAGATGAGTAATCCTGTATTTGAGATGAACTGCGCAGTGATTTTCAGATTTTGCATCTCTTCTTAAACATTTTTTGTGAGTGTTTTAGGGCGAGTCTATTGCTGGGGTCTCTCATTACAGTTTGCAGTGCTGAACTACATGGTCGGCATTATCTTATGACACTATGAATTAACCTTGTGCACTCCCAGGAGAGCATAGGGCTGTAACCACACCTCTCTACCGAACTCGGTTCTGAGCAGCTTTCTTCATTTGCTCCCTTGTCATTCTAGTACCCTCTAACTGCTGATGACTGACCATTTCCAGGTTTGCTTGGGTCTGCCCTCTTTCCTTGCGGATTCCAATATACATCGTGTTATGGAGTGTGTGTGTGTGTGTCTGTTTCTATGGTGATATGGAGAAGATGTTAGCGATTGGTTGGTGGCTATGCAGTGTGAATGATGAAGTAAGAGCTGACTTGATGCGAGAGGGAGACAATCTAGACATTTCAAACAGTAAGGACGTGGTGTGGGTAGATTTGGTTGAAAGAGCGGCTATTGCTATAAGATCTATTTCTCATTTCAAGTTGAATTTTTCTATATTGTTCATTTGTTTATGTTATTAGATGGGCATGTTTCAATGGCTCCAATATTATTTATTTATTCAATAGTATATTTCTTTTAGCTTGCACACAAATAGAAATATAGAAAAAGGGGAAAAAAGCAAATCAGTATTTAAAGAAAATATTTTAAATTTTAATTTTTAATGTGTCTAATATAAAAAGTAAAATAAAATACTAGACCTACTTATTCTAATCGAAAACATAACGATATAATGAAGAAATATTGGTGAGTTTTCTTTCTAATGATCGTATAGCCTAATGGAACTATGACACATGACTCATACTGTACACCTCACGAGCACGTGTCTGAAATCCAAGACTTCCAATGTGTTACTCAATTTAACTCAACGGGCAACATTGTTTTGTTTCTTTGATGTACTCCTGTTGATATTTTGTGTACTTCTACTCACCTATTTGTGTCGAGTACTCACCAACAAAATCAATACGATGTCCACCATGTTTTCATTACACAGCGCAAGCTGCTCAGAAATCAAGATGAAACTCATTCTGTTCACTTTGTGTTTTCACCTGGGCAATGCTTTATTATCTTTTGGGACGTCAGCAGGAGATAACGTCATGAATTTCAATACACCAGCTCTGATCAACTTACGTCCAGGGTTCCCATATTATGGAAATACATACAATTCATTGACAGTAAGTATTTGTACAACTTCCATAAGCCCTCAGCTAGTATCTGGGTGTGAATGTGAATGCCCGGAAAGGTTCCGCTACATATCTGATAACAATTTCACCAATGTCTTACTAGTGCTGCATTGGAAATAGTGAAAGTGTTTTGATTAGTTCATAAACTGTTACCCTTATCCTGACATGTGCAATGATATGGACCACTTCAAGGAAATTCATTAACATCATAATCATCATCAAACTCTGTGATGTGCGAAATTTCAAACGCTTATCGAAAATTTCCATCACAGAGGGCAGTGAAGCGTTTTTATTTGCTACTAGTTCTCTAGGTATACTGTAAGTTTCAGAGGCTTGGATGCGAATACACCTATGTATAACGCTTTTTGATATATATATATATATAAATTTCCATTTTTTTTTCATAATCTACCAAATTATTTATCACCGTGTGTTTTATATAAAAATAGTGTAGCCAAGGAATTAAAACCTGACAGATTATTTCAATTGGATATAAATTTTTACAGTTAAATGTTTTCTAAGATTTTAATTCAAAATCATGAAATATGACAACAGAAAAAAAGCTATACTGGTAAAGCTCTCTAAACAGTGCAAAGTCTGCATTGGGACTGGGATAATCCCTTCTATCATAATGTACAAACATTTAGGCCTCCTCTCAATAGAAAAAAAATAAATAAAAAGGTTTGACTTTACAATAAGTTTTGTTTGCTTTGTTTAATACTTTTTATTACTATAGAAAAAAGAAAAGAAATCTGTCAAATAGAGCTACACACAATAACTTGCATCTAACTTTACTATCCTTAAAGTTTGAAGTCGAGCTGTTAGTTACCCCAATTATAAAATCTTCACCTATCAATGCAACTTTTCATGTTGAATTTACCTGTATCATCTCCAAAAAGTTTATCGACAACATGTTTCCGTGAAAATGTGACCTTTCAAACATACGTGCTGTTAGAAAGGTGAAAGATCGTGGTGTAAACTAGAGCTCAGTGATTCACTATGAGATTGGGTAACACTTTAGAAGTCATGTCCCAAAACTCGAAGATTGCTCGCTTTTACTGCTCTGTAACCGTGCAATTACACAGATCTATTGACTTCTTAATGAGTTTGTTTTTCTAAGTTTACATTTACTGAAGTTCTTAACGAAATAAACTTTTTCATTTTAGTTCTAATCAAAGTTTATTTCGTAATCGTTTAAACTTCAATGGCACAATGTCGACTTGACATTAGACAAACATAATTCGGAGAATATTCAAGAAACATGCATAAAAGTTTTTGCATAATTAATTATTTTTTTACCTTTTTTTATATCAGATACAGAAAGATGGGTTTGTGGTTTTTGCCGAAACAAATGTGAAATCTTACTCCGACTTTTTAAATATCGATGACGTAAAACTTGCATCAATCGGAATCTGGATAGCACATATTGGTACAGTGAATGGGAATATTTTTTACAGGTAATTAGCCTAATATCCATGATATTAACATCCTGAATCCTAAGTTTTGGCAACCACTTTCTAAATCTTAGCTTTCAATAAGGAGTAAAATATATCGCAGACTTCTGCGTGAAATTTGAAACCCGACTCCCAAATGAAAAGTATGATACTACAAGATGTGAGTCAACAGTGTCAGGGCTACGACTTTCAACATTGATATGAAGAGCCAAGCTAGACAAGCTGTGAATAAAATCAATATCTAAGTAAAGAAATAAATTTCCATTTCAGACCTTGCGAACTATGGGCATATTATGTAAAGGTCATCTGGTTCTGTGACCCACAGTGAACGAGGGCTCCCTGTAACCAGTACAACGACCAAACGCCTTTACCTTTCCTCCACTAATGTTTGGTTGGGCCTACTCATTAGAGCTGGGTGGACCTAGAGACTTAAAAATCCCAACCTTCACCAGTACCCGCCCCTTCAGTTTGGAAGCCAAGCTCTTCACCATTCAGCCACCGCGCCTCCAGTTAACATAGTACTCTTGTTTTTGTCTGTTTTTTTTTCTCAGACTGGTGAACGATCCTATTTCTATTGCTAAGACAAATATCAGCTCGATTGCAAGAAGTCTCTCAAATTTTGCTGCAGACTTTACGCCTAGTTACGTGCTGGTAGTCACGTGGTATGACGTAGGAACAGAACACTTCGGCAGTGAGGGGGACTTCAAGGTAAAACTTGTTGAAAACTCATCACTCTTTATAAGCCATAAGGCAGTTGTGTATGAGAACTGTATAGCTTGAGCTTTTACATCACGACATTTTTTAACTACAGTTTTATTATCTGCTGTTTAGGCCAAGAAAATCCAGACAAATTATATCATTTCTTCCCACAGGTTCCTATAAAATAGGTCTAAGACCTAGTGTGAAGGTCAACGGTACAGGGTTTCCCCGTCTTTGTTTTTTATTTCAAGAGATTATTAGTCTTGTGACGTCACTCAGTGGTTTAGGTTGAAGTTAAAGAAACTCAAAGGGTTATCAAAAATCCAATTTTCACTGTCAACAGTCGGGTTCAAAATATTTCAACGACTGCATTTCGGTTTCTGTAAACGAACCTTGTTGTTCTGTAAACTTAGCAAGCAGATCTTTTTTCCCCCTTGTTTTTGTGTGTGTACATTTATATGATTTAAAAGAAAATTTCTTATATTTTTATATTTGTATTCACTAAATCAAACGAAAATAGTATAAATATGCAGCAACTTGTATATTTAAAATTTATTTTTGACAAAATTTTTGTTTTATTTCGCAGTTGTGTTTTGTTACAAAAGTTTAACTCAACTCACTCTGTCTATCTGTTTGTTACAAAAGTTTAACTCAACTCACTCTGTCTATCTTTTTGTTACAAAAGTTTAACTCAACTCACTCTGTCTATCTGTTTGCTACAAAAGTTTAACTCAACTCACTCTGTCTTTCTGTTTGTTACAAATGTTTAACTCAACTCACTCTGTCTATCTTTTTGTTACAAAAGTTTAACTCAACTCACTCTTTCTATCTTTTTGTTACAAAAGTTTAACTCAACTCACTCTGTCTATCTGTTTGTTATAAAAGTTTAACTCAACTCACTCTGTCTATCTGTTTGTTACAAAAGTTTAACTCAACGCACTCTGTCTGTTTATTACAAAAGTTTAACTCAACTCACTCTGTCTATCTGTTTGTTACAAAAGTTTAACTCAACTCACTCTGTCTATCTTTTTGTTACAAAAGTTTAACTCAACTCACTCTGTCTATCTTTTTGTTACAAAAGTTTAACTCAACTCACTTTGTCTATCTGTTTGTTACAAAAGTTTAACTCAACTCACTCTGTCTATCTTTTTGTTACAAAAGTTTAACTCAACTCACTCTGTCTATCTTTTTGTTACAAAAGTTTAACTCAACTCACTCTGTCTATCTGTTTGTTACAAAAGTTTAACTCAACTCACTCTGTCTGTTACAAAAGTTTAACTCAACTCACTCTGTCTGTTTGTTACAAAAGTTTAACTCAACTCACTCTGTCTGTTTGTTACACAAGTTAGAATTTTTTTCTCCCATTTCCTATACCCGGACCAAGTTGAAACTTTGCACACAATTATTCATTGAACCTGACAAGACATGAATAAAGGATACATATTAACCAATTACTTATTTAATTGTTGGTGACTTATTTTGTTTGATTTCGTAATATGACAAAGTGCTTATAAATATTTGTTTACTTTGAAACAGAAAAACACAATTCAGCTGATTCTCGCAACGGATGGTGTTCAGAGTTTGGCCAGTTTCTACTTTGTTACCATTGGGTGGGTCTTTTTTGAGGATATAACAAATTATGCGGCTTATCCTGACCTTAGTGACTTCCCCCCAGAAATACCTATTTCTACGAAGGTAAAGCAGTCTCTACATCCGTAGATAGTGTTACTAGTAGACTTCATCGTTTTAGGGCCTAGACATATGGATATATTATCAAACTTAATATAATGACTTTGAGGACAGGTGGGCCTAGAATTGGATGCCCATCCTAGGATATACAAGTTATGGAGGGGATTGTTTAGAAATGCCTGGGCCGATTTCGATACCCAGTCCACCCCTGATTAACTCACTCTGTCTGTCTGGTATAAATATTGAACATGTTTTTTTCTCCCATTTCCAATTCTCGGATCAAATTAAAACTTTTCATAATTATTCATTGAACCTAACAAGACATGAATCAATAAAAAAAAAATAACCAATTAGTTTGTTAATTGTCTGTGAATAAATATTTTGTCTGAAATCGAAATAAGGGTAATGAATGCTACATAAAGAGAGAGATATGGATGCATATATGGATTTAATCCCCTTATTACGTTTTGGCAGGGCTTTTTTCTGCCACTTCCCATTATCGAATTAAGTTGAAATAGTCACAGTCGATGACAATACACGAATCAATCCAAAAATTAACCAATTAGTTAATTATTTAGTACAAATTGATTATTAAGGGGAAGACGATACTAGTTAAGAATCGATATAGGTTAAGATTCGATGTAGGTTAAAGGGAAACTCCGAAGGTTTTTCAAATTTGATTATTGACATATTTAAATTCTGCGTTAAAAGTTGTAATAGTAAACATTTTATCATTTTGTATTTAAATGCTTAGAAACATTTATATTTAATAAATTAGTCAGTAAATTCTTAACATCTAAAAAAAAAAACCGGGATTCTTTGAGATTTAGTTTTAAGCTAGTTCATACGTCACTTCCCTCACCAATACTGAAAGGGAAACCACATTTAACCAATCGTATCGCTTCATTCTTACAGTAGTTGTTAGGCTTAGTGACGGCCTAGTCCAGATCTATGATACAGTTATATATTTGTATAATATAATATATAATAATATATATATGTATAAATTGATCTAAAAGCATTGGATAACCAACTCGAGAAAAAAAGTAACATTTTCATCTAAGCCTCTCCCTATCCCAAGAAGTAAATAGATCGTATGTCTGACTGATTCGAACAAACTGGTCAGTGTAAGACTAGTCGAGACTATGTGTAGTCGGTCATGACAAGACAACCAAGCGATAGTGTGTGTTGAGTGGTCTGGCGAGAAAATACACACTACGTGGTTAGTCAAGCATGTAAATCTACTTTTAATACGCATTTTTTTCTTTGCATACAAAATCCTAGATCTAACTGCATAGACGAATATATATTTCTTATACGAGAATGTAAACTTTGCTGTATGGTCTCCCGTTATACAGAAGTCAATAGATTAATTAAACGTATTCGTGACGTCGCATAGAAACCCGGTGAAAGTCTGACTGTTTTGGATGCGCAGGAAAATTACTTTGGAAAAACATCAATTACTAAGTTATTATTGCAATTAAAAAAAAAAAGAATAATATAATCATTATCTGTAAATAAAAATATATATTATATCAAAAATTGTCAAAACCATCGGAGTTTCCCTTTAAGATTCGATGTAAGATAAGAAACGATTCAAAATGTCAATAAGTAGTGTAGTATATAATTAGATATAGTATATATAGTGTAGTATATAATTAGATATAGTATATATAGTGTAGTATATAATTAGATATAGTATATATAGTGTAGTATATAATTAGATATAGTATATATAGTGTAGTATATAATTAGATATAGTATATATAGTGTAGTATATAATTAGATATAGTATATATAGTGTAGTATATAATTAGATATAGTATATATAGTGTAGTATATAATTTTATATAGTATATATAGTGTAGTATATAATTATATATAGTATATATAGTGTAGTATATAATTAGATATAGTATATATAGTGTAGTATATAATTAGATATAGTATATATAGTGTAGTATATAATTATATATAGTATATATAGTGTAGTATATAATTATATATAGTATATATAGTGTAGTATATAATTAGATATAGTATATATAGTGTAGTATATAATTAGATATAGTATATATAGTGTAGTATATAATTAGATATAGTATATATAGTGTAGTATATAATTAGATATAGTATATATAGTGTAGTATATAATTAGATATAGTATATATAGTGTAGTATATAATTAGATATAGTATATATAGTGTAGTATATAATTTTATATAGTATATATAGTGTAGTATATAATTATATATAGTATATATAGTGTAGTATATAATTAGATATAGTATATATAGTGTAGTATATAATTAGATATAGTATATATAGTGTAGTATATAATTATATATAGTATATATAGTGTAGTATATAATTATATATAGTATATATAGTGTAGTATATAATTATATATAGTATATATAGTGTAGTATATAATTAGATATAGTATATATAGTGTATTATATCGATTAGCAATAAATTATATACAAACATAGTGTAATTTTCTTAAAGAAAATAACCTCCGTTTCTCTCCTTTGCGATGGAGTCCGAATGATGGGTGCGTGGGGCGTTCATATGTAGGGCCCCCACCATACACACACACACAACTCAAACTCAATCCTCCGGTGACGTTTGGTGAGATCTGTCGTATGGTAGGAAATCGTTGAAGAGGAAGCACACACTTGGGATTTAAATGCTACAGTAAGCTGTGTCACTTAGAACAAAGACATTTAACCATGTGGAAATATAGGAATATAGACTTGACAAAATCAAATTCGCTTACCTTTTAGCTACATCAAATATGAAAGAAATCAACGGTCATAAAATGTATTCTACTTAGAGGCCTACACTTCATCCGCTATTCGTCATATTTCATATCTATATTATATATAAATAAGTTGAAATACTATTTTAAATCTCATAAACTTTGTTTCTGAAACTGTTTCATGAAGGTTGGATTCTTTAAAGGCGATGGTCCCACAAAGTTCATTCTTCCACTTTCAATGACAAAAGAGTTAAAACAAATTGAGAAGTACACCAGCATTGGTGAGCCGGGTCAATTAATATTCAGGTAAGAATTACATTATTTATTAACGCACATTCTTATATGCTTGCGAATCTTGGACACTGACAGCAGATCTTGAGAATAGGATCCTTACAATGGAGCTAAGATGCTTCGGAATGATCCTAGGTATCACTTACAAAGACCGCATCATAAATGAAAAGATTAGAAACAGGACTAACACAGAAATTGAATCTAACGACGACCTGCTAACAATGTCAAAAAAACGCAAACTTAAACTCTATGACCACATCACAAGGTGCTCAGGGCTCGCAAAAACCTTCCTTCAGGGAACAGTACTAGGAAAAAGAAGAAGATGCAGACAGAGAAAGCGATGGGAGATATAGCTTTAAATGTGGAGTTCTCTTCCTCAAATAAGTGTTGCTGTTTTTTCTAGTTTATTTATTTATTTTTTGCTTCTTTCAATTCTATTATGACACATAGTGTCAAATTTAACCAAAAAAAAATGTGCTTTTATTTAAAGAAAAAAAAACTACCTTACAATAGTTTTATTTTTGTTAATATTTTATATATATAAATTTTGGGAAAGAAGGAAAAACCTGTTTGATCAAGACAAAGTTCGGTGTGTCTGTAAATTTTTTTGGTCAGGCTGTATTTGTACTTCCTTTCAAAATTAATGTCACATTTTTTAAATTTATTTTTGCAGAGTTGATAAAACGCCTGAAAATGTGACATTATTGACTACTACTACAACATCCAGTACTCCAACCACTGCCCCTACCACTACCACTACATCAACCACTGCCACTACTCCATCCACTACCACTACATCAACCACTTCCAGTAATCCAACCACTGCCCCTACCACTACTCCAACCGCTACCACTACATCATCCACTACCACTACTCCAACCACTACCACTACCTCAACCACTACCACTACTCCATCCACTACCACTACATCAACCACTATCACTAATCCAACCACTACGTCAACCACTACTTCAACACCAACACCGAGTACTACCGAGTCCAAAAAAGGTGGAATGAGCTCTACAAAGAAAGGTTAGTAATAGTTTATTGCAGTGATGCCCAACCTAATTCAACCCGCGGGCCATTTTTATTTCCAACACTCGTCTCGAGGGCCACACGAGCGAAAAGTTACAAAAACGAAATAAAATTGTTTTGAAACTATTTTGGTAGAAAGTAGTGGATTTAAAAATAAAGTACTTACAATTATATTTTTTATGAGTCAGAAAATAGCTTCATTTCCCTATTTAAAATGTGAGCAACAGTGTAGGTAGCTTTACCAAGGATCATTTTGTGGTCTTTTTTTTAATAAATATTCCCATGGATCGTAGGCGTAGTTTAACAATCTTTTATTCGAGACTCAAACCTATAATGCCGCCATATTTATTTAATAATACCGTTTTTATGTTGTTGTTTTATTAGACCACCCCACTTTCTATATAAAATAAATATTTTGGCATATGTTCAACAAAAAAAAAAGATATGTTCACTTTTCCTGGTAGAATCTACAATCATAAACACACAAATGTTAAAGATCATAATAGTAATCTATCAAAGAAAAAGTGAGGGCTCAAACGTAGGTTAAGATACATTTTTCAAACTTCTTTTTTGTTTGAAAGAGGGATTTCTACACTTTGTGCCGACGTTTCGGGGGGGCCAGATGGAACCGGATGTGGCCCGCGGGCCGTATTTTGGGCACCACTGGTTTATTTAATTCAAGTAAAACACATGTTATCTAGAAATACCACATCTACTTTATTAAAGTAGAATGAATATGAGGTGTATGTATGTAAGGAATTAAAATAAAACCGCTTGACCAATCTTAATAAAACTTGACACAAATGTTCCTTGGGTACTAACTTAGACCGTAGTGTATGTATGTAGCCCTAAAACAAACTTAAGACCCTCAAAAAAAACGTTGACCGACTCTATTAAAGCCATAGTATTGTATGGATCTAGGCTTTGTTTACAAAGTTCACACGAAAAAAGATCGATGGGATTTAGATCTAGATCTAGTTTTAAGAATTACACTTTGCACATATAGTTTTTTACTGTGACACGTGAAAATATAAAATATAGTCTATTGATTTCATTATTTATTATTTAGTAAAATTAACCTTCAAATTTGCGTTTCAAAAGCATTTTTTACATAAATTCGTTCCATATATCTGCGAATTCAGATCATCCTGACTTACTTATAATACCCTTATAAAACCCATTTTAATTGTACTTTATATCCTTATTCATCTATCGCTCCTTTCGTTTTTAACAGATATGAATGTATCGGCTTCGGGTAAACCCATTTTCGCAAAACTAATTTTATTTTCGTAGCGAAAGATAGAAACTTGAAAGGATCATTAGCTAAGTTTAACATACATCTAAATCCAATCCACTAGATTAGTAAACACAATCTAAGACCCGCAGGCCGCGGGTAATATTAGGCTAGTAGTAATATAAATATGTAAGTATGCTAACACAATACTTATGAATAGAAATGTAACTATATAATGTTTTATAATAATAATAATAACATATATATCCACACTAACACAGTGTACGGTGGTATAGTAGTTTGATCAAACTTTTCTCAAGTTGTCTACTCTCTTAGCACTGAACTCTAGAGCTTATATCAAAGCTGTGTTTTTATATTAACTAATACTCTCTGCTTTATTATTGGTAGTGTACTGTTATCTTTTGAGGGACGAGGTGACTGTGATGAACAGGCCGAGGATTGTATTAATAAGTTGATAAATTCACATGAAATGAAGAAAGAAACATCTCTGTATTTTCTTCCAAACTTCTTTACTAATACTTCTTCAACTTTCATATAAAATTAACTTCTCAATTCAATAACAACTTGACTTGATACTTCGTAAATAAAACTTAAAGATACATGAAACTTAACTTAGTATAACATTCAACTTCAACTAATAAAACTTTTATTAATGGACCCGCTTATATCACAAAACTTATGACTCTCTCAAACCATTACTAATCGAGGACTAAGCGAGGACCATCGCTTTACAAGAACTACTACTATGCGAGGACCCCGTCTAACTGACTTTCCCCTAATTTATACTTTTTTTAAAATCGGATGTTCTAGAATCATGGAAACTTCTCAGATAATTATTTTAGTAACTTTCTAGAAGCTGACGTGTGCTATTTTTTTCTTTAACCCTTTTCTTTGATTGGATACCTAAAATTAACTTGTTTACGCTGGACAGCACTGGCTTGACCTCGAGCTTCTAGAAACTGGTCGAAATAGGTCACAGACTCGACTCGTGACAGTGACCAAGTAGTTAGGCGCTTTGCATACGAGTCCCTATAGTCTTGTGTACGAAGAGGGATTGGTTAAGATTTTCATTATTGAATCTCGAGGAAATCCAACTTGTTTGGGAAAGGTTTTGAACTAGCTCCTTACTGAGCACCACTTTGCTAAAGCAAAACAATCGGACCTATTTGTTTAACATTGATTTTGTAGCCTCTCCATTTGTTTTGTTTCCTACGTGCACAGCATTATTATTATTATTATAGCTTTAATATAGCGCTACTTTCATGCTTAAAGCATGCTCAGAGCATACTTTTGGTCCAATCTCATTTGTGGACCAGTTGGGGGGGGGGGGGGGGGTATCTAGGAGTTGGTTTTCCGTGCTGCCTTTAAGCGCTCAGTAAACGCAACTCTGCCAGAGTCGGGTGTTCAAGCGTACTTGGCCTCTCGACCACGCTTCCCATTGTGGTTTTTAAAGGCGCCAATTAAAAAATAAAGTCCTTATTATATAACAAAAGCAACTGGTCATTGTCTGTTAGACATGCTCGTTAAGCTTGCACACAGAAACGTGGTAAATATGAACAAGAGAACTTAATTTCTTCCTCTCTGAGAGCTAAGCTCAAACAGGGGAGATAAATATAAAAAGAAAATAAGACTTTGTTCTTACTGTTTATAACAATTGTGTTATCTACAATGCTACTATCGGGCTGTGATTAACACTAGCTATAGATGAGTTATTTTTTAGTGTGAGTTAAAGATGTAGATGGCAGTGATAGAAATATCTCAAGCCAATTCAAGTTTATGTTCTAACGCATTTGAAACAATGCAAGTCTCTAGTCTCTATACAATATACATTTCTTATTTTTAATTTGGTTATCTTTTGAAGCTACAGGCTGTCGCTATCGGCACATAATACAAAGATTGTTACAGCTCTGACAACTCTTCCAACAAGAAATCTGACATTATAGTTGTTTTTCGAAGTCATCGCTTATTGCCATGAAGTGGTTAAGGAAAGAAAAACAAGCGAATAAATTGAAACTTACATTTATTGCGTTTGCTAAGTGCTTTTGTAACATTCATGGATGAGCTTCAAAGTTTTTACATTGAACTGGTTTAAAAAGATACCAATTGCTATACATATATAGCAGGATAAAACATAATTAGATTAGGCTAACATATATCTCTATTCAATCCTCGGGGACAACGCAAGCGCCCAGATTTAAGGGCACATTTTTGGGCTTTAAGTAAAGTGCCTTGCAGCATGGTCAAAATAATTGTTAAGGCAAAATATGAGACATTTTCTGTATGCAGTGACATGTCTGCGCTTAGAGGATCCTTTTTCATCCCGAGCTATAAGGATTACGATTTGGCCTTGCTTGAGTTTCAGCAGCTGCAGGAAGCACTAGTTGGTATTCTCAGTGCCTTAGAGGTTATTCTCCTGATATTTCCTTAAATCAGATCACTACTTTTCCTTGTCGCAGGGTACAGCTCTTCAACAATAAGGCTTACAGATCTGCCATTAATAGGAAAAAGGCTGTCAAGATAAAGAAATTCTGAACTCTATAATGGAACGAATTTCCTTCTGGTTATCTGAATCTGCATAAAATATCCTGGTAGGATAATACTCTGCAGACGAAGTTATGTTTCCGCGCTGAATATCTTAGCCCAGTTTTATTTTGCCACGGTATTACAAATCAACCACCTTACTGTCTCTTAACTAAAAAATATAATTAAAGGTTATTCATTTTGCATGTTACCATAATTTTTTAAAGCTTTATCTAGTATAACTTTTACAACTCTTTGAAATTATGTAGAGATACATAATCACTTTGTCTTTTTTTTGTAAATCATTCTTTTTGAAGCTAATGACATTTTGTAAGAGCGATTTCGCCCTCAATAAAAATGAATAAAAAAATGCTATCCCTTCTCCCTCCCCAATTTTCAAAATAAATTCTTGTTACGCCCATGAATAGATGATCTACTCAAAGATTTTAGTTTGATGATATAGATCCAAACATTTAAAGACAGTAGTCTAGACTAGAATAATGGATGATAGATACATTATCAATATTGTGTACTGATAAAATGTACATATGCATTTGTCATACATTAATTCTAGCCGTCCAGCTAATTATTTCAGATAAGACTTGCGCCAATTTTCATGTACACCACTAGCAGATCCAGAGCTTTGGAGTGGAGGGGGGGGGGGATTTTTTTCCCAAACCCTAACCCTAACGCCCAGTAAACCCTAACCTATGCTTTAACGCGCATACAGCATATATATATATATATATGTAAGTAAGTATGTATGTATGTATGCATTGTTGTAAACCTGGTGGGGGCACAGATGGGGGTAGTTGTGTGTGTGTGCAGTCAGACGACGTAAATCACCTCAGGCCAGCACTAGACGAGCAGTCAACCGTGATGAGTTACGACGGTCAGCCAAGACGAGTGTCAACATGACGGTTCGGGAAGGAACGGCGTCTTGAACAGATCTCAGGAGCGTCAGGAGGGCTGCAGTCCTGTGATAATTAGAATGGTCGAGTGATCTTGCATTCATATAAAGGGCGAAGGTATCGGAGACCAGGGAGACAACTTCCCGATCTTCGGTACGTTACGACGGCCCAGTACAAGTCCGAGACAAGACGGAGAGACCAACGCAAGAGTTGATACGGCGGCACGGCTATTAACGGAGATATATTTGTACAGTCTTGTGTTACGTGCTGCCAATTGTACAATATTGGCTGTGATTTATTGACATTAAACTATTTCTTTATTTGGAGCCCTGAGTTGTCAAGTTCTTTCAGTTGGTGGTGTCGTGTGGTGCAGTTTATAGAGAGCCTGGAGAGGGAGACTCGTATCAGTATGTATGTATTTGTGTATGTGTGTGTGTGTGTGTGTGAATAAAAAAAAAGGGGGGGGGGAATGGTAGAGTGAAAACGATTAATCCTCACTCCTTTTTATAATTTCTGCTACTGATTGCATTTGGCATTAAAGAATAAGGGTGGAGCGACTCGATATAAGTTTTTAATATATAGCATATTAGTGACAGATTTTTTTTTAAATTTTGTAATTCCTTAACCAAAATACAAAAAGAAAAAGTATTGGTTTGTCCGATGGGCGGAGGGCGATCTCATTTATCGATCCTCCCACCTGGTACTACCCTTTTTCATTTTATATTTATTGATAATAAAATCTGAAATTAGAGTGTGGTGCGATATAAAATACAAATTGATTTAAATATCAATATGTAGCTTATATTATATAGATATCAACTAATTTTGTTTACAAACTATGATTTCTCCATAAGAGTAGGACCTATCCTCACACTCAAAGGATTTAGGTGGGAAGGGCAGTAGATGTATTCGCCCCACCCCCATCTAATTGACCAACAGGGGAACGAAATAATATAAAGATCGGTTAAAATATCAATAACAAGTTCTAATCATTTAGAAAAAAAAAAGATATTTAATTGATTATGTTAGCAAGCTGTGATTTCTAAAAAAACAAATTGGACCCCCCCCCCCCAACTCAAAAGTTTATGATGAGATTTTAGCCAACACCCCTCCCCACCCAACCAGATCGGCCAACATGCCACAGGGGGGGGGGGACCAAATAATCTAAAAGTAGGTTCAAATATAAATAACTAGTATATATTATTAACATAAGTAAATAAATTCGTATACAAATAGTGTCATTTCTATACTAATATTCTTCCAACCCCCCCCCCCTACGGGGAGGGAGGGCGATCGCCCCTAACCCCCCATAAGGATCCGCCAGTGATGTACACCTGTAACGTTTATAAGTGTGTTGATGACGTAATCTTTTATGTAATAATAATTATGTTCTGTCTCTTTCTAGGTACAACATTACTTTCTGCTGGCGCGAATGTCGTGGTTCTGTATAGAGCCTGCAATAGTTATGTGCCCTCTTCTACCCCCCTTTTTTCTTGTCGCGGCCCTCTGGTCACGAGAGACCATGGACTTATTTGCCTGTGGCCAATGAGGTCAGAGGGGCTACAACCCTGTAATATGGTCCCCCTGTTTCCCTCCCCATTTATGCCCCTGCCTTGTACATTTATATGTGTATTCGTAATATTATTATTATATTGTTTGTACAGCAATTATTATTAGACCTAGTGAAATGTCGTTAACATACATCTTAGTTAGTCTGAAGGAAGACGCTCCTACCAAGGATGCGCCCCTCGCCAACCAGCCTGTATGGTTTAATAATCCAGGCTCCTCTCACGTCTCATCTCATAGCCTCATACATCAGGGCTTGCGTATTTTGTTGCCTGAAGGTAGACCTCAGCAGCTCTCCACACATTCACGTTGAGGGTGAGTCATTCATCATCCTCGACCAGAACTGAAGGCATTCCAGGCTAAAGTCCCATGATCGGTCTGCACCTACTACGGGAGTAAGCCCACCGCGTGGCATCCTCATATTCATCACACTAGTGCCTGCCTACACGCAGGGCACCAGCAATTGGCTGCCAGCACAACGGAGCCTCATCTCACCCCACCCCGAAGGAGAGTTTGGATACAGATAAGTGAGAGACAGCCGAATAAGCAAACTATACACGAGTTCTATGAGCAACATCCCAGTGATGATATTGGCTTATAATTTGTTATAAATCACCTTGTATATACCCCCCACCCCATTATCATCGAATGTATTTCTTCTTAGTTATTCTTCATTAAATATTTTTTCTTTCACAAAATCATTAAGCTTTGCGTTTTGCTTGTGCCTGTCTATGTGCCTATATAATACCAACAAAATATTTACCACGTTGTGGCTCTAAGACTTTACCCCTAAAAGTCGCAGGCCATCATTTCCATCGGAAAGTGCAAACGGACCGATCGGCGGACTTATTCCGCCACAAACGTTCCCGTCTCCTGTTGGTTCTTTTCATTGGGTGAACTTCTCTTTTTCTCTTAAGAAACAAAACAATTAGGCTAGATAAACATGTACTTGTTAGTCCAATATACTGCCAGTAGGCTAGATAAATATGTACTTGTTAATCTTATATACTATAAGTAGGCTCGATAAACATGTACTTGTTAGTCTTACACAGTGCTTTTTTTTAAAAAAAATAGGTGCCGGTACCCAGTGATTAGGTGCCAGTACTCAGTAGTTGAATGCCTAACTTTTAACTACTAAAAATTAATAATATACGTTAAAATACAAGAAAAATAATAACTTTTTCAAAAAGGTGCCGGTACGCAGTACCGGTACGTACCGTCACAAAAAAAGCCCTGGTCTTACATACTGCTAGTAAGCTAGATAAACATGTACTTGTTAGTCCTATATACTGCCAGTAGGCTTAATAAACGTGCACTTGTTAGTCCTATATACTGCCAGTAGGCTAAATAAATATGTACTTGTTAATCTTATATACTATCAGTAGGCTCGATAAACATGTACTTGTTAGTCTTACATACTGCTAGTAAGCTAGATAAACATGCACTTGTTAGTCCTATATACTGCCAGTAGGCTAGATAAATATGTACTTGTTAATCTTATATACTATCAGTAGGCTTGATAAACATGTACTTGTTAGTCTTACATACTGCTAGTAAGCTAGATAAACATGTACTTGTTAGTCCTATATACTGCCAGTAGGCTAGATAAATAAGTACTTGTTAATCTTATATACTATCAGTAGGATAGATAAACATGTACTTCTTAGTCTTATATACTATCAGTAGGCTTGATAAACATGTACTTGTTAGTCCTACATACTGCCAGTAGGCTAGATAAATAAGTACTTGTTAATCTTATATACTATCAGTAGGATAGATAAACATGTACTTCTTAGTCTTACATACTGCCAGTAGGCTAGATAAACATGTACTTGTTAGTCCTACATACTGCCAGTAGGCTAGATAAATAAGTACTTGTTAATCTTATATACTATCAGTAGGATAGATAAACATGTACTTCTTAGTCTTACATACTGCCAGTAGGCTAGACAAACATGTACTTGTTAATCTTACATATTGTTACGATCCTCTCTCCTACTATCCAGGCTCTCTTCAAACTGCACCACACGACACAACGAACTTAAAGAACCTCACAACTCAGGGCTCCAAAGTATCAGTAACAGTTTCATTTCAAATACGTTACAAATACTGTACAGTTGGCAACAACATCACACTAACTGTCCAAAACATAGCCTTGCTCCGCCTGACTTCACACACTGTTCTGTTTCTAACTTCGCCTCGTCTGGTCACATTACGAGGTAACGTGAAGTCCAGTCTTTCTAACACACTCGCTCTTATATAGTGTCTCTACTGGCCTCGAACCTTCTTGACCACTCCAGTTGATCAATTTTGCCCGTGACTTGCGTGCGTAATATTTACTACACTGGTCCTTGCCGAACTGGCGTGTACTGTCACTAGTCACGGTTGACCGCTCGTCCTGCGCTGGACTGTGGCGATTTGGGTAGACTGAAAGCACACAGCACTACCACCATCTGTGTCACCACCAGGTTTACAACAATACTATCAGTAGGCTAGATAAACATGTACTTGCTATTCTTACATACTATCAGTAGGCTAGATAAATATGTACTTCTTCATCTTACATACTATCAGTAGGCTAGATAAACATGTACTTGTTCATCTTACATACATTAGATAAACATGTAGGCTACTCGTTAGTCCTACATACTATCAGTAGGCTAGATAAATATGTACTTGTTAGTCTTACATACTACCAGAGCAATAGTTGTTCTAGTCAAAGGGATATAATAATATAATAATAAAATAATGTAAAGGCCATGTTATCTTGTCATACATACACTGTGTAGAACTTGTAATGCTGTATTTGTTTTCTACACTTATATATACATAGAGTCACATCATAAGGATAAATCTGACGAAAGCGACAGCAATGAACAAAATCAAAGCAATAAATCTGACGAAAGCGACAGCAATGAACAAAATCAAAGCAATAAATCTGGCAACACCAATTGGAAATCTGACGAAAGTGACTGCAATGAACAAAATCAAAGCAATAAACCTGGCAACCACAAGTTGCAACATAATGGGAATGATAAGCACCAAATGAATAAAATAAAGAAACAGACCTTTAAACACAAGAAATGATATTATATTGGAAATGTCGTCATACAATGTATTATGTTCATACACAACAGCCCTTATGTATGATTAGATTAGGAATTACATTGTGTTTTTCTCCGCCTGTCTGTCCGTCTGTCACATTTAGATTTAAACACACTAAAGTCAGTATTGAAAAAAAAATTGTAACGCACCATCTCACATTGCCAGAGACAATTGCATCAGCTCCTTTTTGTCCAATAAAGATGAAACGTTCTCATTAAAAGTAATTCTAGTGTGGGACTCTAGGAATAACAAAATGTTTCAAAACAGATTTAAACGGCAGGCTAACATGTTTTAAAATACTCAGCAAATAAACTTAAATTAAAAACGAAAACATCACAAAAATTTGAATGAGGTGAATGAGGAATGGATAATGGTTCTTCAAGAGCATTCAGAGGATTTAGACTAGACTGTAATAGTTGTAATATTTGAAAGAACTTTGAAACTAACAAACCAAATCATAATTATATATTAAATGTTTTAAAGTAGATGCCACATGTTTGCAATTGTATGCGTACACCTTTGACACAGCTTTCCGTTGCTTATTAATAGTCTATAGTGTTTTTAGACAATAAAAAGTTTCATGAAAACTATTGTTTCTTTTTTATTTTGAATATACCATACACCTAACTCTATACACTGTACGTGGTGTTAACTATAAATGTCCTTACGCGCTAAATAGTTAAATCAATTTTGGTTGATAAGAAAAACAATGAACAAACAAGAAAATATTTTTTAAAACACTTTAAAAAAAAAAACAATGCTTATATAAAATGTAGTTGTATCAATTATTTTGGATTAGTCATATTATTGAATTTGTAATAGATCTAGACTAACAATAATAAATCGGTGCAATTAAAAATACTTTTATCAGTGTTTTTGTTTAGCACAATTTCATGCTTTTAGCTTTCTCAATACACTATGATCCTATTATTTGTCTAGACCAGTTGGAAAGGGGTAGTGAGAGAAAGAAGAGGGTATCTATGACTATTACCGTGATCGCTTTTTAAATGAATTTATAAAAGAAATTAAATGATTGAACGACTTGGATTCGAACTCCTCAAGCCTTTTCAAGCCAACATTATAACCACTGTGCCAGAGAAGTGCTTATGAAAATAGAAGGTTTTGTACTATCTATTGTTAGTTTTAAACTTTAAGTATAAAGGGGACTAATTCAACTTATACCACCAAATCAGTCAAGTACAATTTTTTCACTTGTTCGATACCAAACAACAAAATATTTAATCACCAATAGTTAATTAATACATTTTTTATATTTGTTCTTGTTTTGTCGAGTAAAAGAAATCAGTTTCAGCTAATTCCTAGATTGGATGTGGGAGAAATAACGTGTACAAAAACTTTTCACCAGACAGAGGGTCTTGATGTAAGCGTTGTAAAAAAAAGTCTTTCCATCCAGAATAAGATCATTAAGAGTAACAAGAAAACTATAGTAAATAAGATTACATTTCTTAGTAGACCAATACATTAATACCTTCCTCTATTCCTTCGTCTGTTGGACCCTTGGGACATCACACAAAATCTGTTGACCGTCTTTCTCCATTCCTCTCTGTGTAGCAATTCTTTGGATAGAATCTCTAAGCCAGTTACAGATTAAAATCTCAAAATATGTTATAATGTATGAAAAGAAATGGAATCCTCATAGTGGCGACATTGCTACAAATCAAACAAAAAAGTAAAACTTAAAGGTTATTTAACCTTGGTTGGCAAATATTTGAATTTGCGTCTTCTGTTCGGGGCCCTTTAATTCAAGAAAACACAAAGAAACTAGAACATAAGCAAAAAGAGTGCAGTGAGATTTGTTAATTTAGAGACAATTCATGGCAGAAGATTAAAAAGTAAAGTAGCAATATACATTAAACATTAAACTACTTTTTAGTTAACTCAAAAAAAAATTCAGAAAGACACACTGATGAAGACACATTTGTTATTTCATATGCTACGACAATTCTTACATGTAATGGATTATATCTGCGTGCTTATGATGTAACAGTGAAAAAAAGTGGCACGGGTGGTTTTGGTTGTGTAGGCTGAGGAATTTCTGAAGAAACCACGATGTGGTTTGACGTTATTCAAGCGTAATCAAATAAATTGACTGATGTGGAAATTGATCACATCCTGCCCCGTTAACTTTAAAGTAGGAATGATGCATAAAATGTTACATAAAAGTTATATTTTTTTCCGAAGTCGCTTAATATTGAAAAAAGTAAACATTTGAATACGTTTAGACACAGACGGTATAACTATTCTTATATGACCTGACCCCCCTTTCTAAAAAAAGTAGAATTAGGTCACAGTATAGATTCGTGACAATGGTGACCAAAGCACTGCGTAAGCTAGGTGTTTGAATCAACTTTATTGAACACGTTTAGATTATTTTGAATCCAGATTACATTCTTGTTTTCTATTCTATTCAATTGTATTCCTGTCTTACGATGTCTATATCTGGGTCAAACGTCACGACAGGGATGGACCACTGCACAAGGTAACCTGTCATTGGTTGGCCTCAGGGCGTAATACAATTATTATGCATTTAACAAGGACATTTACTGGTTTAGATAGAAGACAGAAGACATAGCCTAAAATAGGCTACTTAGTCTGTTGTAAATATTTAGTGGATTAAAAAGGATAGAATGTGTTACACTTTACAAGCTCATCCACTCCATGTGTGTACAGTGTCATGTAAGTCTAATGTTTGCTTTCACAAAACGTTTTATAGAACAATAAGTTAAACATCAAACTTCAAATGATCATTATTAACAGTTAAAAAAAATAGTTCTTTAATAGATACAAATTAAACTAGTATAAAAATGACAGGGTTTTAAATGTCTGGAAAGTTACACCACAAGCTAAGGTTTATAATAGTTTTAGTTTGCTTTAGTATGGGGTTTCATGGTAACATATTATGATCACTTTTGTAAATTATAAATTATAAACGAAATGAAGAAAAAAATCCATAGACCGAAACAGATCACTAACTGAGTATATATTAACTAAATTCATTTCAAGACGTGTTGCACACTAGTCGGGAGTGACTTTGGTAGCCAACAGAACAGGGGAACATTCAACTGTTTAGATGGGCTAGAAATATATTAATAGCAATCACTCCCAGGCGTCAAGAAGATACACAAAGAGAAATTATATGTGCATGTAAACTAGTTAAGAGGCAGAAGATATACAACATAAAACTCATTTTGTGTATGTTAGTTTGTTCATGAGGTGTGATAAACAATGTATAAATCACGGATGTCTGGGCTCAATCCACATGGCGTCTTGGAATCTAAAGAACTAGTAAGGTAAGTAATGTTTAGTATATCATTGGCTACCATGGCATTTACAACATCTCTCTAATCGAGCATTGCACGCTTACGCGCTGAATGACCTAATTTACACAATAATGAATGTAATAACTCAATAGTTATATTTAAATTTAACAAGGGCTTACAGCTACCTAAATTAATTCTAGCGTCAGCCATAACTGTCATTCCTTCTTGCATAGACAACAATGTCGAATTGTATTTGTTAGAAGTTTTGGACGTTTGTTCAGAAAAGAAGACTTATGATATTTCTTTCTTAACCGAGGCCTCTAGTAGGGTGTGAGGGGGGATGGTAGCGATCAAGTTTTGAGATATGGACCCTAGTTACGAAAGTGCGAGGAGCATACCACACGCCTAGACAGCCGTCTAAGAAATTGTAATTGTTAAACATAACTTTATATTCATCTAACAAAAAAATGCTAATAGAGGATTAGTGGCCGCTGACATTCTAAATGTCAACGCCCAAACGTCCAGAGCCAGAAACTTCCAGCCAACAAATTGACTTCTTCAGATTCACATAACTCATTATTATTATTATTATTGTTATTATTATTATTATTGTTATTATAATTATTATTATTTCTTTTCTATTTGCTTTCACTGTTTCAACTGAACCAACACGTGTCTGACTTAGTTGCTTGTGATGGCAAATGTCTACAATAAAAAAAATACAAAATCCCACCCACTTTACCCATACATTCATGAGTAGCAGATGAACAGGTTTAGATCTCATTCTGTGAGCAGTTAAGTCAATTTAAAACTAATCGTTTTAAAGTTACCTTGATATTATATTTTCAATATTAACATGGAATTCCTTATATTTAAACAAAAATCCATTTCCGTTGAATTCTAACATGAATTAGTCCAGCGTACATTTAGAAAATGAGCAACACTTGTATTTACGCTTGAAAGTGTTGTTGTTTTCTAAGCAGTAATGAGAACAAAATGCATAGTTGTTTTAAATTAATTGGAATAAGTTTGTTATGTCTTGGTTACAGCGTCCTGTAAGATTGGAGTATCTGTTAAGAAACTATGTTCTATATATATAAAGGAAATTTTGAGTCTCAAAATTAAATATGGAAATAAAAAATTATATATATTCAAATGGTAATGGAGACAAGATGAATGCATGTTATCTAATCATATTTTCTTTCTAGTTATTTTTAGTTTGACTTAAACAAGTAATATAAAAAAAGGTTTTTAAAAAATCCCCCATTATGAAACACATGATACCCCAAAGAACAATTTCTTCGCTATTAATAGGCAATAATTGATTGATTAATTAAAAAGGTTTTTACCCTGCCCAGTACAACTTGACGTTGCACTTTTTTTTAGTAGACCCAAAATCCGTGGTCACCAGCTGGAAGGATACTGAAACTTGCCTGTAATAAGGACCGAGTTTAGACTTGATAAGGCCCTAAACAATTAGAGATATAGGTCCAACATACGGCAATTTATTCCTTTCCTTTTTTTCAAACAATATTTGGAAAGGGGGCAAGTGGGGGCCATAAGCTGCGTAAGTTCACTATTTCTACATTAGACGGTGCCCAAAATATTCCTGAAAGTCTATTTATTTATTCAACTCTTTTCTGAATACAGGCGGAAATTCTCACGTGTGTTTTAAATAGACTTTTCATTTTATGATGATTATATTTTGAAAAATTAAAACGGTCAAACCAGAGATTTCCCTATTTGGCAATTAACTAGTATTTTTTCCCAAAGATATATAAAATGTCAAACTTATAGGGAAATCGTTAGAGACGAATGTGTCCAGTCCAAGTTCAAGACAGTGTCTGTCCATCAATGAATTAGCAAGGTAATAAGAGGAATTGTGAAAATGCGCATGACAAATTTACTATTGCATGTTAAGATAACTCAAATAATCAATCAATATTACAGAAAGTTTGTTTTGTTGTTTATTTGGTTTTTTCTTTGGTTCCTAGACTAGATTTCTCTTAAAATGTCTAACTATCTCCGTATATTAAGAATGTTCAAAGGAAGTTACCTCTCAATAAAGCAACGAGTGTTACTTTACTTAAGACAGAATGTATTTTATACCCTCAAAAAGCAGATAATCGATAGTTGCTAAATACTGCTGTATTACATATTTTAAAGCTGTTATTTTTTGCTAGAAGCATCTTTTGCTATAATATCCTGAATCTGTCTAAATTGATGTTAAATAGTTAGCTCCTATCTACCGAAAAGTATGACCTCACAGTGTGAGGGATGAATATATTAAAAGGTTTGTCTACTTTTAGGCGTAGGTAGAAACAAAAGGATGCACACTAGTAGCTTGACTAGTTAGGACGTTACAACAATAGCAAACAAAAAATGTTATTATAATTCTAGGGAGTTTTTTAAAAACACTTTTCTAACGACTCACGCGTTTCCTTGTATTTGCATTGAGATATAGATTCCTCCACTGTCAATACCACTGACTTCAAGCCAGGTTTTGGACAAAGGGAAACAAGTCGATGGTGATTAAAGGGACACATTTATCATGGTTGTCGTTCGTTCTCATCTTCGCCTTCACCCTTAATAAAAATTCGTAATATTTTTAAAAACGACCACCAGAGGCTTAGTGTGGTGGAGGAGAGAGGGGGGCAAGGGGCATTGTGCCGCTGGATGGGGGGGGGGGGGGAGCCACAAATAGACTTTTGTGAATCACTGTTTTTAACCTGCGCTCTTCTTACTCTGGGAAATAGTATGTTGCAAACCATCAATCTTCATGATGAACGGGAGAAGGAGAGAGATCTATGTTTTCAATTATTGTAAGACATGGTACAACAATGGAATCTACTTGGCTTACAGAAATCGCAAAGTGTGTTTAATTATTTTTGTTTGTTTGCCCCTACGTTGTTGTTGAACTCCGGGTATGTAGCCTGGGCAGCATTAGTCTAGATCTAATACTATTATTAACCGCATAGTTTCTCTAACAGATAGAACGCTTCCCCCTCCCTTAGGAGGAGCGCGACATCCTGCCAACGTGAAGACATTTCCAAAGGCAATTTGTCTAGCCTTTTATGTCTGTCCAACTTCTCGTTACCACAATATTTCGTTATGTTGACTACTCTTGTGTAACACTAGGAGAATGTTGACTACTCTTGTGTAACACTAGGAGAATGTTGACTACTCTTGTGTAACACTAGGAGAATGTTGACTACTCTTGTCTAACACTAGGAGAATGTTGACAACTCTTGGGTAACACTAGGAGAATGTTGACTACTCTTGTGTAACACTAGGAGAATGTTGACTACTCTTGTGTAACACTAGGAGAATGTTGACTACTCTTGTGTAACACTAGGAGAATGTTGACAACTCTTGGGTAACACTAGGAGAATGTTGACTACTCTTGTGTAACACTAGGAGAATGTTGACTACTCTTGGGTAACACTAGGAGAATGTTGACTACTCTTGTGTAACACTAGGAGAATGTTGACTACTCTTGTGTAACACTAGAAGAATGTTGACTACTCTTGTGTAACACTAGGAGAATGTTGACTACTCTTGTGTAACACTAGGAGAATGTTGACTACTCTTGTGTAACACTAGGAGAATGTTGACTACTCTTGTGTAACACTAGGAGAATGAATTTCTAAAACTCAGAACACAAGAAAACGCGGCCTTTGATATGATATTTCCAGGAAGAATTCTAGCATGCAAAACACTTAATGATGAAATACTTTTCTTCTGATAAAAAGTCTAAAATTATTAGTTTTAATGTACACTCATTACGTAATTTATGATTCCAAATATATTGTAAATATATTTGTCGATAAAAAATTACTATTGAAGATGCATTTTAGCATGTGTTTTAATAAATCTTAAAAGTGATACTGTTAGCTAAATTAGCTGGCTGAATTAGCCAGAAAACCAACGAATTAGCAGTGGTTAAGTCAGTTAGTGAGCTGTTACATATATTTGGAGTGGGTGGGGTGGGACGCTCCCTAATGTTTAACTTCAAATAGAAAGTACATTCACTTCTTGCTACTCATCTCGGTGTCCCTCGGGTTCAACTGTAAATATAAAAACACAATAATATGGTCATCACAAACACAGCTTTATTATTACTATTGGCATGTCTCACACACTGGTTGCCCTGTCTTTATCGAAGAACTAACACACTTCCGGTCATTGGCACTTACGTTTTAACTGGCATATAATATATAAGTAAAAATAAATTTTAGAGACATACACACAGTCATCCGAGAAAATATGTATAATCAATCTAAAGACATGCGATATTTGTACTTCAGAGGAAACCGAAGTCATAGCTAATCAAGTTTACGCTTAAAGAAACTGTTAAAGTGACTTTGAAACACAACGGCGCCTCAGAATACTAACAGTTAACATAGTTCGCTACAAAAAGTCGAATCTGAATACCACGAGTTTTTATTGTGTCCATTTCAGCACGAGAAACTCTGGTATTATGTAGAAGTGAAATTAGGTAGCACCTATTAGCAGATATTTTGATTCAGTAATACATTCCAGTGTTGTTGTTTTTTTTTTGTGTTATATTCTTATTATTATCTATTTATAAAAAATGTCAATCACCGGGAACCAGTTATACTCGCTACGCCTCTGACAACTATTTAACACTTAAAGCCCATTCTAAGTATATATGCTTTGAATTGTGAGAAAAAATCCGTCGCACAAATAGAAAGGCTTTGGTGTAACAAAGTTTGAGAAGACTACGATTCGCGGGCTAACTCCTGCCCAATAAAGTTTTGACCAATCACATAATTTATTTTTTAAAAATCCCAATTATTAATTCAGAATGTAAATATTCAAGTTTTTGTTTTTATAAATTGGGGAATCATTGTGACTTTATATACGCTATTAGCCTATTGGCTTCTTCAGCTGGCTTTAAATAGGCTTAAAATAGACATGTTCATCCTGCCCGCTTAGCTTTTGATTTACCGAACTTCTCCATGTTTGCTTTGGTCTTCCGACTTTCTTTTCTCCTGTACATTTCAGTCTAGTGCCCGTTTTAAACCTGTATTGTGACCATTGTGTTGGTGTGAAGTGTTTCTCTGTGTGAGTAAAACATGTCAATCTAAACAGGTCGAATTAAAAACAACGTAGTATTTTGTTATATAAACAAGTCGTATAAAACAACCACAACGTAAAGTATGCTGAAAATGGTACGTTTTTTTTAAAGGTGGGTGCAAGTCCAAGTACTTTTTTTTCTATTTTAAAGTCTAATCACGATGTCTCACTTGCAATAAAACCAAAGCCGTAACAAAGACTAAAATATTTCACGACATTTCACATCTAAACAAAATATTAAAAGTTAAAAGCGAACGCAGTAAATTTGAAATCCATTGTAATGTTGTTACTAGAAATAACTAATTTTTAGTTTTCTTTCTTGAGGAATTTATTTTTGTGAGCTAGTCAATTACTTCTGATTCATTTTGTGGGACATCTGTTTAGGCACAGTTTGATAATCCCGGTATTAGACAATCATCCGCTATGAGCCATTTTTAGCAGCACAGCTAACCACAGAAGTCATGTATGTATAAATACAGACAATCAAGCAAGATAACGTTGAATCCTGAGGCAATATATGTACCATTTATTAACTCTCTCGATAGGATCTTTGAAAATATGTTTTTAACATTCCGTCCGCAAGAAATTGTTTCATCTGCTTCTTTGTTCTGTAGGAGCTAGCATTTAGTTTCAACTTTCACATTGTCTTACGAGTGAACCTGACAGACATGAGAAATACTGTCAGAAACCCATAGAGCGATTCTTTTTCTTTTAATAACTTTTGAATCTGAGATTAAAAAACAATGGAGCATTTTTTTACCCCGCCATTTCCCCTGCCCCTCCCCCGAGAAAGAATCTAGATCTCCTAATAGATCTACTACACTTTATAATATTCCAATGACTTAAAGACGACTAATAGATCCACTACACTTTATAATATTCCAATGACTTAAAGACGACTAATAGATCCACTACACTTTATAATATTCCAATGACTTAAAGACAATGCCAAAAACTTTTCTAAACATTTTTGAATCAATAATGCCCTACATTCGGAAATTCCCGAACACGCTAGTCCTTTCAAAACCGTTATTGGATCTAGATCTAACTCTAGTTATTTAGCCGAATCAAATTTTTCATTTTTTTACTTTTGAAAAATGTTATGTTATATTTCTAAGAAAATCGTTAGCGCTATTTTTGAGAATCGTCGCCACACACCCACATTTCACGATGATACGAGTTGAATAGAGGTATTTTCAAAAAGCAATGCCAATGTGGGCATGATTGCTTTCTAATGTTCAACTACTAAGCTTAACAACATAGGTCGACTTGATTTGGAATGTTTCATTTATACTAATCACACTCAATACCGGGGTGCGCGGTGGTTAAGTGGTTAAGCGCTTGGCTTCTGAACCTTGGGGTTCTTGTGTTCAAATATCGGTGCGCCCCTGATTCCACCGACCGAACTCTAATGGGTACCTGACTTTAGTTGGGGAAAGTAAAGGCGGTTGGTCGTTGTGCTGGACACATGACACCCTGCTCATTAACCGTTGGCCAAAGAAACAGACGACCTTAACATCTACTGCCCTATAGATCACAAGGTCTGAAAGGGGAAACTTAACACTAAATACCAGTAGCTGTTAAAGTTTTGTGGCACCGTTTGGAATCGAAGTTCTTAAAAGACAACATAAAAGTTAGAAACATTAAGTTGGTCAATGCGAATCAGAAATGTTCGTCTAGAGTCTAGATTACTCTAGATAATAAATAGGTAAATTATCTATTGGAATTGTCCACTTTGGTACAGAGTCTACAGTCCTTACACTCGTAGATCAATGCATACTAGATCTAGCTTACAAATATAGAATTTAGTGTCATTCCTGACTGTTGTGGTAAAGGAGTAGATAACTCTAGTTACGTTGTCTCTAGGCAAAGGGTATTGTCAGATGGTTGTCACGTCAATCAGAAAATTTACACACATGCACACACACATACACATACATATATGTGCTGGGCAATAGCAACACGTGTTATATTCGATGTGTTTAAGTTTATTGAGAAAACACTCAACTCTGAACTCCCTCTGTCAGTCTGTCTGTCTGGTAAAAAGTTTTGTACTCGTTATTTCTCTCACACCCAAATCTCAGATCAAGTGGAAACTTTGTACAATTATTCATTGGCATAGTCAAGACATCAATCAATTAGAAGTACCAATTAGTCATTGAATAACTGGTAATTAATTTATTTGATACTAACAAGGGAGACGAGTTCTTCAGCATTCACAGATATTCACAGATAATATCTAGGTTTCGTCCCTTTAGTACACACATTATTTCTCCCACACCTATTCTCAGATAAAGTTGAAACTTTAAACAATGATTGATTGTATCTAGCAAGACGCGAATCAATTAAAAAATTAACCAATTATTCAATTAATTATTTCTATATAATTATTTTTGTTTGATATCAGGGGAAATAACTTCTACATTTTTTAATAATACAGTTTAAGTGCGGAGTTCTTCCCCTTAGATAAGTTTTGTTAGTTGTTTTTTTTTTAAGATTTTTTTCTCCGTTGTAGGCTATTCTTCTATAATGAAGCTTACCATCTACAGGCCCAATATTCCTGCCTGAGATGAAAGTCTGACCGCAAACCACTCGACCAGGCAGACATCCATATGCTAATTGTTTACAGCTTGAGTTTAATTTCATTCTAAATTACGAAGAGCAGTGCAAAAAGTTATAAAATACCTTTGGAAGTATATAGCTTATAAATGATTCCGTATTGAGTTCACAAATGTTATCAAAAAGCTTGCTCAAAATGGATTTGTTTCCATTTTATGAAAATCTCTAAAAAGTTTTTTAGAATGTGGAGATTATATTTAAACCAAAAAAAAAAAAGAAAGAAAAACTACATTTCTAACAGGGGACGAAATAGGGCTAATTGCTAGTTGTTGTTAATTTTTAATTAATGTTGCCTACAAGCTCAAAGTTTTGAAATGAAACCTTGTCCCAAAACTACAATTGACGAGAAACTTTTTTCCAAAAGGGAAGTGATCTATTATTTTAGACTTCGAGATAGTAGGTGTTGAATTTCACCATTCAATATTCAGCTCAAGTTTACTTGACAGTGCTTTGGTCTGCATCGCTACAGTGCGTAGTGTAGAAATACAACCGTTTGATCCAATTGAAATGCACTAACAATATTTATTTGTATACAGATCAGCGATCATGATGAAACTATTTCTGTTAACTTTTTGCGTTCATCTGGGAAGTGCTTTACTAGCTTTTGGAACTTCTGCATTAGATACAACAATGAGTTTTGATAAACCAGCTGTCGTTGAGTTGAGCCCAGGATTCCCGTATTATGGAACGACATACTCATCAGTGACAGTAGGTAGCTTTGTAGTAGTCTAGAGATATTTATACTATACCAATAACGCATGAAAACATTCCTTCTACAGCCTATTTTGTTTAGAGACATTGTGTTGTGCACAATCTCAGCGGTTTTTGTTTGTTTGTTTGTTTGCTTTATTGGCCCCCGAAAGGTGGAATAGCCGCTATTAGTTTTGTGTGGTCGATCTGTCCGTTCGTCCGTCTGCCCGTCCCGTTTATATCACAGAAACTAGAAAAGATATTGAAAATTCGACAGTATAAGATAACCATCATGTAAAGGATACTTTTTTTTCATTTCAGAAAGAAAATCATATAATTTTTCAAATTTAATGTGCAAATTCTTTAAATACAATTATTCACTATTAATGGTAACAAAACACACAAAATAAAACACGGGAGATAATAATACAATTGAACGTATGCTCCCCCTATATATTTTAAAATAGTTATGCAAACACTTTTGTTTTTTCCAAAACTATTTCTTTTAAATATAGTTATAACTAAATCCAGTCTGGTCTGTTATGTAAGCTACTTACATTTTTATTTGAAATGTTAACTCTTGTTTTAAAATTGAAAGAATATATTTAGTATGTATCTATATAAGTTGATTATAATTTTAAACATCATTTAATTAGCAATGTTTTATGGTATGCACTGTCATCGCAATATGATACAGATTGCAAAATATAACAATTTAGAGATTTAACCAAAGGAGAAAGTTTCATCTTTGAGGCATTGAATTAGAGATTGACCTTTTAGAAAACGATCAATTAGATAACCATTCAATCAGGTAAGACAGGTTCACATTGAACCATATCTTCTCAATCATCAGATCATTGAATACATATGTAAATTAACAATGTGATAATAATAAAATTAATATACGCTTGAATCTCTGTGTGGTGTTATGTCGTCAGTTAACCCAACATTTAACATCGACTAAACTTTCGATGCGTACACCTGTCTTCTTTTTGTATTGCCGGAGATGCGGTTGTGGTTGTTGGTAGTTCATAGCTTCTGATATTCTTGCTGAAAATATTGAAACCTGACTTTTTTTACCTGACTGAGTGGAACACTTCGAGGGCCGATTCTGAGTTTGTGTTCCCACTCAAAACTATCTCTGTAACCTTGTTTTTTTTTTCGTTTTGAAAGTGACGATTTTATCCTCTAAGCCTTCATTCGCATTGAGTTGGACAATAATAATGATAATGATCAAAGTACATCCCTTACACGTGTCGATCTATGGGGCAGTCAAATAAATATCCACCTGCATCTGTGTGCAGCGGTTGGTCCACCCAACAACAAGCTTTCGAAAAAAATATTCAATTGATTGTTTTAATTAGAACGCCCTTATAATGCCATAGTTTTTTAGAAGAATTCAAACTTAAAAATTTAGGATTGAGCTTTTTTAATTAAAAAATAGATGTTACAAAATAAAAATAAAAAAATAAAGGAAACCATTCAGAGCTATAAATAATGCTACATTATCTCATCTAATGTGTTTTTGCGAGTTGAGTAAAATACAAATTAGGAGGGAGAGTAAGCTAACAAAATTAGAAAAATAAAGTTGGACATACTACATGTACGTAGGTTGAAACGTGAACTTAAGTTACCAATACAGAAACTAATATCACATTTAGTTTTCTCAGTTGTCAGCTCTGCTGCAGTCTTTACCATAGAACAAGAAAATATTTTTTAAAATACTTTTAAAAAAAAACTTATATTGAGCTGTATCAATTAGTTTGGATCAGTCATGTAATTAAATTTGTAATAGGTCTAGACAACAATAAAAAAGCATTTATAAAAATAAAAAGGGTAACGACCTGAATTTGAACTCATGGCTCAAGCCTTCTCAAGCCGACACTGTAACCACTCTACTAGTGAAGTACTTATGAATATTGAACATTTAATAGTTATGTATTGTTTCTAAAGTCTCGTCGTATTTCATGTTTGTGTTCACTATAACTCAGACGACGACCTATAAAGGGGACTAATTCAGCTTACACCACTACTTCAATCAAGTAGAATTTTTTCCTTTGTTTGATATAGCAAACAAAAATAATAAATTACCAATAGCTAATTAACAAATTGATTAATATTTTAAATATTTTCTTGTATTGTCAGGTAAAAGAAATAAGTATGCTAAATTTAAGCTTAATCCCAGTTTTAGTGATGGAGAAATAACGTGTACACACTTTTCACCAGACAGACAAAGTGAGTGGATAGAAGCTTTGTAAAAATAGCAAGCTCTTCTCCTGAATGAATCGCAATGCCATGCATAATTTGTTATACAATTTTATTAAAGTAATAGGATATGTCTGAAGTGAAATAAACAGAGGCGTTCCAAGAAGGTATGTTTGACAGTTTCATATGTGTGGGCGCTGCGTCTACATTAAGGTGGGTACGTGGAGTATTATTCTGTTTTAGTGAAACAAGGCCGACCACATACAACATTTCGTCGCATCTTTTTAGAAGATCTAAAATCTGAAAACTACATATGAAAATCAATACAATAAACTATAATTTCTTAAGCAGCATTTCAAATACTATTTGCAGATTCAGAAAGATGGAGTTCTCGTATTTAACAATCCTGCAAAGGCCTCATACAATGATTTTAGCAATGTTAATGATGTGAAACTTGCATCTATAGGAGCATGGATAGCCGGTGTAGGTACAGCGCATGGGAATATCTTTTACAGGTTAGTACATATCTAAGTCAAATAGTCATTGGCTATTTACTGTTTCTTCTTCTTCGTAATTATCGTAAGATTTGAGTTGAAGACTCTAGGTCCGTAGAAACTCTAGGTCCGTAGAAACTCTATACAATGGGCTGCTTGGAACAACTGTGATGTCTGTCTGTACATCCAAGCAGATGTACATTAGTTGCAGCACTATTTTCATTGGCTCGTATTCCTAGATGCTCGAGTTCGAGGCGAGTCCCTGGACACCCAAATCAGGTTCTGTTTTAGCTCCCTATTGTTTTAATCGTCTCCTCTAACGACCCGTTTCTCCCGGGCGCCACTTTGAGCATGAGAATTATTGCCCGGGCTGTCTAGGTAGAGTTGACAAGTTCCGCTATTACCAATTAAGCTAAAACGCCGCGATTATCTCTTTACTTCAGACAGATATTACTTTTCAACTAAGTAGCTCATGAACTTTCTTAGATCAGCCGCGAAATATATCACATCTCTACCAAACGTCAAAAAGAATTCTGGTATTTCTTCAAATAAATATCTTCGGCATTCTTTAGGTATATGATCATAGATTTACTATCTGATATGTGTACACTACATAACAAATCTATTTTCATAGTTACAATAATAATTAGAATATATAAAACAAATTCAAAATTTATACTAATCCAACCACTTAACATTAAGCTTACGTATAACCTAATCCTAAGGGGTTGACTGTCTCATTACTGCCACCCAATTTTCACCGTTCATTAGCGTACAACATCCGATGACAGAAAGACCCCCGCGCATAATGTACAAGTCCTGCACCCTGAGAGGGTCGGCCATGGATGCCTGGGTGACTTAGTGTAACTTATGTTATAAAACTAAGGATTTTTAAATTACTTCAAATAGAATGCAACGCATTTGTTTCGAAATAAACTCGTCTGAATATTAACTATAGCACAAATCGACCCTTTCTAAATGTCTAAACGAACTTTAACTGTAAATGGTTCATTACTTTGTACATTATATTTTTGAATATAGAGAAACACAAACAATATACCAAAACAATTTTGGCCTAAGGATAGACGTGAAACGCATAGAACGGCCATTAGCGCTCTTCAACAAAGGAAGTCATCTATATTCTGAGATAAAGACAGAGATACTTCGTCGTTTACGAAACATTAAGGGCAACTACTCTCTCAAAGGACTATAAACAGCGCGCTCTACTTCCTCTTCCATTCCCCTCCCCACACACACCGAAAGATGCGACGCGCGTCCCAAAGGTCAAGTTAATACTATTTACCTTATATAGGAGATGCTACAGAGAAATTCTAGGTATCAAATTCAAAGACCCAGGGTTTTATCCAGGAATTCGGTTCAGGGGGGAAGTTGGCATAACCCAGGGGGGATTCCCAAAAAGGGGGCCTGGGGGACGGTTGAAAAAAATCGAGGCAGTTGATAATATTATGCCATCTCCCCATGTTCCATTCTTTTCCATTGCCTCAAGATATTTGTCAACAGAAGAAAAACCTAAAAATATGTAAAATTATACAGTTATAACTTAGGAATATGAGTCATACAATGAATTAAATAGGCTAGGCTTGACACGATACACCTTAGCCTCCGGTACTCTCCATGCTATCCCAGTCTGGGTTGGCAAGTTGTCGTCGAAAGGTGCACGGATGGCTACATAAAGTGAATTCCCATGCGTACCGATACATTGAAGTGGGTTGCATTAGCAAAATTTAGCATGGTATCAAATTTTGGCCATGCGCATGTGTCTAACAACTAACACAGTAGAACTAGATTATGAAACTGACTAAGTCTCTCATATTCTGGCGGCTAACCAATAGTTTTCGCCATATTGCCGCGTTTTAGGCAGTCAGGCCGTGCAGGGTTTTAGGCGAAACCCTCACCCATGCAAGGACAAAGTCCAGTAATGCTGACCTATTATCGCTCACATGAAAGGCGTGGAAGATTAGTTAGGCGGTGCCCACGAATTAACTAAAGTTTCATAAATTTATAATCATACCTTCAATAGTTTTGTCCAGAAGAATTTCCCGATGGTCTTGTAAATAACTGACCAATGATCGTCTAATGTCAGTTGCTGAGCCTGATTCACGAGTGTTGCCAGGATTGAACGATAATTGATGCGCGATGGCCGAAAACATGCAGTTCCCATCAGGTGCAGTGTTGTGTACCGTAAACCCGGGAAACTCAAATGTTGATTTTGCTCCATTCTCATTTATTCGAATTTTTTTGACAAAGCTGAACATCGATAATTGCCGCTTCATGTTTACACTTTTATTATTTTCCCTTTCATCTATAATTAACGATTTTCCTGGGATACCAAAAGTAGGGATGTCAAAAACTGGACGGTGGAAAACCGAAATAATTATTATACAACATACAATTTTATTTCCTTTATTTCTTCTTTTAAAGCAACTTAGTGTTACTCTGCTCCCCCTCTGAGGGGGGGGGGGGAATAAAATAATTTCCTCAGGGGGGAGGATTGTGGTTTCAGGGTGGGGATTTCTCCCCCCTCGTGTGGGGCTAAATAAATCTCTGCAAAGACCGCATCACAAGCGAAGAGATTAGAGACAGGGTTATTGCAGCGATTTGACTTCTCGATGACCTGCTAACTACTGTCAAAAAAACTAAAACTCTATGGCCATATTACAAGGTCTTCAGGGCTCGCATAGACATTCCTTCAGGTAACAGTACCAGGAAGAAGAAGAGGCTGACAAATCTTGTATGGTGCCCCAACGATCCAACTGACTAAGGGATAGGTAAGGTGAAGTTGAAAATGATACCGAGAAAAAAACTTTAAAAGAATTCAATCAGACAGACTGATGGAGCGCGTTAATATAAACTTTCTAAACTCGATCTAGAACAGGGGTTCTCAACCTGTGGGACGCGACCCCATTGGGGGTCGATTGACAATTTGTCAGGGGTCGCTTTTGTCCATCGAAACTATGTTGTTGTTTTTTCCATTCAACATGTAAAACTTGTCACATATTAAGTTTTTCCATTGAAATTTATTAAATATATTGTTATTCGAGGATAGATGTTGCAGTCAACTGAATCAGAATTAATTTTGAACATTTTGATTGTGCAGCAGATTTATTTGCATAGGTTTACTTCTGGACTATCATCTGTCAACTTGAAAAAGTCGGTGTTATTCATCGTATAAGTATGCTTAAGAAGCATTAAGGCCTTTATTTATTTATTTATTTTAAAGTAAACCTCAGAATTTGCGCTATTCAATTGTAGCTTTATCATCATAGGACTCCTTGGGCCTTAGGCCTCTTTTCTTTTCCTCTTATTTGGTCTTAATGTGCCTCTTGTATGGGCCATCTTGCCTCTTTTGTGGGCTTTCTTTTTTTTTTTTTTTCAATATGTTTTTATTTGTAAGTTCTCATAATTCACAAGTATTAAATCATAAACAATTGAAAATTGATTAACCTAAAAATACAACAATAGTAACAGATCATTATTTAATATCAAAGACATACTACCTAACCATCCTAGCCATTTTTTTTTTTTTTTTTTTTTTTTTTTTTTTTTTTTTTTAATACCTAGCCATTTTTTTTTTTTTTAAATCCGTAATATATAAAATACACATTGTACGTTTTAAAAAGGGTTGAATAAGGCATCCATAAATGTGAATTTCGATACGCAAACTTTGTTTAGAAATCCATAACACTTCGGACAACATGAACATTGAATGATGTCTAAATGGTAGCTGGGAAGGAAAGCATGGGCTTCCCGTAGTGCTCTGGTAAGAAACCAATGTTGTACTTAGTCTCTCAGAGCTCCCCCATGCAGTTAAAGTGACACTTCAACCGTACCTGCTCTCTATGAGGGAAATGACCTTGAACCTGGCAAACAGATAAAATGATAATTTCTGTGAAAGAACATTTGCGCATGTATGTAGACAACATTTCCCCCTTCTTTTCAAATCTACTCAACATCCAATTTGCACTTGACAGAAATCCAAGGAAAGTAATAGTCAAGGAATTTTAGGAGACAGAAATAGTTGAACAATGAAACATTTCTCTTTAAATAGGCCAACAAAATTCTGGATCAAGCTTTTGGAGCCATGTTCACATTTGTCTGTGTTACTCCTTCTTCTTCCATTTGCAATAATATATTTATTTCTCGAAACAGCCTGTTAGTTATCCAATTGAAATACAGAAAATTGTCACGTGTGTGGAATGTAAATAGGAAATACTAACGTAAATAGATGCACGTCATAAAGAAATTATTTCATTGATTTGTAATTGGATAATAAGGAGAAATATCTATTTCAAGACTATAATTACATACTGTACCGCAATTAAACATTAAGCTTTGGCAATGCAAATCAGATATTTACATGGCCTCCAATTATAATTTTGTAACATCAAACTTATAAACCAAAATAATTTAATATTGGGGGTCGCCAATATGTGAGTAATTGTAAAAAGGGGTCGCCAAGCTAAAAAGGTTGAGAACCGCTGATCTAGCATGTACGACATATTTGTTTTTCAGATTGAGCAACGCTCCTAGGGAGGTAGTTCATGTCACCTCAATTGCACGTAAACTCTCGAATTTCGATCCCAACTTCACGCCACTGAATGTCTTGGTGGTCACGTGGGCTGAAGTAGGCACAGCCCACTATGGCTTTGAGGGGGACTTTAAGGTAAACAAAGAATAAAATGGACTGTGACTTAGATTGAATCTTTGCCTGATATTATTTTTATTTTTATTTTTTTAATGAATTATTTAATTATTTTAAACTTATTTTTATGTTGGGGGTGCGGTGGCTGAGTGGTTAAGCGCTCGGCTCCCAAACCTGGTTTCTTGGGTTCGAATCTCCGTAAAGACTATGATTTTGAATTTCGGGATTTTTAGGGCGTCCCTGTGTCCACCCAACTCTAATGGGTACCTGACTTTAGTTGGGGAAAGTAAAGGCGGTTGGTCGTTGTGCTGGCCACATGACACCCTGCTAGTTAACCGCTGGCCACAGAAACAGATACCTTATAGATCTAAGGTCTAAAAGGGAAACTTTGCTTTTTTTTTTATTTTTATGTTGCTTGGCACCCTCACCCCATTCTAAATCGTCAATGTGAATTTAGAAAAATAAAAAAAAAAGGGTTGAGGGGGGGGGGGGAAATTTACCATTTTGAAAAGACAGATTGTTGAAAAAACTTGAAGTTTAATATAAGACTATTACTCGCCATAGCAATGAACTGTCTACTCACCTGTGACTAATGACATGACAGAAGAAACAAAACGGAGATAGGAAGTCAACTTGGAGTATTTTCTGATTGTAAGTCTGGCTGTTAACGAGATGCTCCAGGACTGCACGCTTGTAAAAGTATACCAGACTCGAAGTACGTTTTGTGGGCTCAGTTCCCTTGTTTTAAAGACAGCAATAGAAGTACCTTACAACTTAATCAACATAATGACTTTGATTGGTACATGTCACACCTATTTTGAGCTTACAACTTAATCAACATATTGACTTTGATTGGTACATTTCACACCAAACTATCTGACTGAGGGTTTTCATAAGCGTATTCTTCTGTTGTATGGGTCCATATGTGAAGTTAAGATTACTTATCTTTAGGACAGAACAGTGATAATTAAATCGCAATGAGTGAAGCTTACATTATCAAAGTTATTACATATAATGAATTAAATATAAGAATAAGCCGATGCACATACAAGTAGTTACCACACATTGCCACACAAATACAATAATCCAAATATAAACACTGATTGATACTCTATACTAAATTGCACAGGGTCCAAGATGAATACTATATAACACACACGTGATTTGTGATATCTTCACTGTCCCCATCTCGGAAGCTAAAGGGGATGGGGCGTGTTTGGACAGTTAGTCGTAATGTATAGAGGCTACGAGGTATTATGCTGTACGGCCTAGTCTGTTGCCAGAGCACTACGGGAGGTTTAGCCCTTCCTGCTCTGTTCCCAATCGGAGGTCATCTCAGGTGATGTGGGAAGTCGGCAGCAGATATGCTTATTTTTATTTATTTATTATTATTATTATTATTATGTTAGAAACGAATGAGTATTCATTCTCTGGCACTGCCAGTGTCGAGTATCGTTAAAGAGAAACGCAATTCAATGTACTCTGTTTATCAGGGAATAAATTAAACTCAAAAAGGCGATGAAAAAAAAACGTTTTAAACTTTTTGTGTGTGTGTTTTAACTACATGTAAATCTACTTTAAATTAGATTGTAAAAGAAGTTCCTTACTTTTAAACAGAAAAACACAATTCAGCTGCTCCTTGCCACGGACGGGGTTCAAAGTTTTGTCGTTTTAGACTATGATACCATTGAATGGTGCTATTTCGAGGATCTGACCAATTATTTGGCATACGGGGACCTAACCCACTTCGACATCGCCATACCGATTTCTACAAAGGTACACTCACTTTCGGTTCTTGTGATCTAACTTCTAGACATTGTGTTATCTATTTTTTAATACAACTAACATATACATTTATTATTGAAGGCATTACACTCTAATCCTTGTAGTGGAATTCCGTTTGTCGGAGCACAATTTGTGTAGGCACAATAGATCAGGTCATGTCTATTTCTTCTCTTTCTGTTATTGTGCCTTGCAAAAAAAAAGCCTTATTAAGCTTTTAGCAAAGCCCCTTTTTGTGTCTCGTTTTTTAATTCCTCAAAAAAAAATGTTTCTATTCTATTACGATTTTCTCTCATTTTCTTTTTTTTTGGTTCTCTACAAGCCATTGCTTTGCAATCTTTCTGACCAGATTAAAATTAATTTTACAAGTAATATGGAAGAAAGAGGAATGGCGAATTTGCATAGATCCTAGATTTAAATCAAATAGAAATTATGTTACAAAGCATTTTTTATCTCCATGTCAAGATACTTTAAAATCGTTTTCAGCTTTCACCACTGTGAGAGTATCAACCCAAAAGCCAAGCCAATCAATTGTTATTTGTGGTTAGCTTTGAAAAGACTAATAGTTTTACGTAAAATACGTACAGCCCATTTCATGATAGCTAATAACTATTACAATTCAAGATATTTTGAATTTCAATGTAACTTACAGGCTGGTTTCTTCAAAGGAGATGGACCAACGAAATTCCTTTTTCCTGTTTCAATGAACAGAAATTTGTTCGATATAAAATCGGACTCCAACATTGGCGATCCGGGATTCTATGTATTTAGGTAAGACTTTTAAGTTATAGGTAAACATTCAAGTGAACTTGTCCATTCCATACCCACAAACTTATTTATTGGCAGGGCCTGTATAGGCAATACAAGGTATAGCTTAGGGTGGATCCAGAACGTTTGTGTTGGGGAGATTTTTTTTTCAAAACCTAACGCAGTGCAAGCCTTAACCATAACCCTAAGCACAAACACTCAATCATAAGAAGTTTGTTTAGACAGGCAGAAGGAGGTAAGCCTAGATTTTCAAAAGTCTTAAATTCAATTCTAGGACAATTACAAAGACTGAAAAGAATAATATATATAATAGAGAAAGAGAGAGAGAAATAGATGTATATACAATGGATCGCTGGGCACATAGGCATTATGAGAAATGAAAAGGCTGATAGATTCTCAAAAGCGGGGGCATCACTCAATGGGCATCAAGAAGCACAGGTAGAGTTGTGTACATAGAAAAGTACAAAGAAATGATCTCACCAGACAAACTGGTTAGTACCAATTTCTTACCTCACATAGATCCATCTGTAACGTTCCAACTAAGAACATGACTCACATCTAAATTAACAGGATAAATCCAACTTACCCACCCCTCTGTATACACAGCGCCCACCCTTACGAAACTGTAAGGCAGACCTTACTTCCATAATAACCCAACATAACTAACACTCTGAATGGCAGTGCTGAACATCTAAAAAAAAAAAAGGTACGCTTTTTACAGGTACAGGTCAGTTTAACACACACACAAAAACTGGCTAGAAATGTATATATATAAATTCAAAACAAATTAAACTGTCCAGTCCTTCCGACAGGTCAAGGTTGGAACGGTAGATGCAATCCCCTTCTTCCCCGTACCACCAAGTCGACCTCTGTATCCAAGGGAGGGGGGGGCGACATAATATAAAAATTGGTTCAAATATTGCTATAGTTCAGGCCTCAGAGTTCTAAAAAAAACTCATTAATTCGGCGCTCTTTCTTTAAATACAGTCTATTCGTAAGAAACAGTCTAGTGTCTTAGTCCAATACAATGAATAGGTAATCATGGAAAAGAATTAACTTATAATAATTTAAAAACGAATATGCATATATCCAATCAATCCTCAATCTCTCCAATACAACTTCTCTTCAAAACCGACCCAGAATTCTCTCTTCTTCATACTTCATGTGTGTATCTGCATGAGTTTTCTAAATAGTTCTCTTTATAGTTCTACATTCATCTTCATGAAGTTTTCTACTTCCCCGTCTAGTCATTGTAGTTATGTGGAGTAGTGATTGTAAAGAATTCATATGTGTCATGTTTTAGGGTGTGTAGTCCCGTTGGTAGAGTTCGTTTGTAGACTGGGTATGGGCCTTTTCGGCCGTGGGCAGTGTGAGGCCAGATTTAATCTCTAACAGATTGCCTTCACGTTACCCTAGTAGGTCTAGTTGGTTCTTAATGGGTATACACTTGAATGAATATAATATTGATCTGCTTTTGCAATTCATGGACATTACCTCATATCATTAGAAATTTTTTTAAGTTAACCTATTTGCCTTGCTTGTTGACTTCATTGATTGACTCTTGGGGTGTCATGGCAAACAAGCCAATGCTTAAAAATCCCCCCCCCCCCACATCATAGTGGCTCTGGGTCAGGATATGAACACTAGGTCATAAATTAATTTCTCTAGAATACAAGGTTTAATAGATGCATATGTGTCATTTTTGGCTTGTCTATCTTTTCATTATGGTACCCATCAGTTCGTCTGTCTTGCTCAGCATGGTACCCATCAGTTCATTTGTCTTGCTCAGCATGGTACCCATCAGTTTATCTGTCTTGCTCAGCATGGTACCCATCAGTTTATCTGTCTTGCTCAGCATGGTACCCATCAGTTCATCTGTCTTGCTCAGCATGGTGCACATCAGTTTATCTGTCTTGCTCAGCATGATATACATCAGTTCATCTATCTTTTCATCATGGTACCTATCGATTCATCTATCTTGCTCAGCATGGTACCGTACTGTTTAATCATGGTACAGAACTTCATTAAGCCCGTGCCCAACTGTACATGCAACGAGTTCATCTGTTCTGGAGCTCTCTGATATCTACTTGTACTTCGAAGAGGCACGAGTCCGAATTTTCATCTTACTCCTACCAAGGCTTGTCAGAGGCGTTATTTAAGAGTTTTCTTATTTCTTTCAAAGCATTCATGTTTCACGTCTTTTAGATCAAGTTCATCCAGCAGTTTTATAGAAGTCATAGGAAATTTCACTTCTGAAACTCGTGGTATGATCTTCTCTAATCAGGCCCTCTGTAAACATTGGTCGACATAACACATTTAACTCAAGAACTTGACAACAAGAGTTCCAAAATAAACTGACTACAAATTCTTTTCTGTACATTACCGTACGGCCGTACTAGAATCTACTTTCTGTCTAATCCTGGACTCATACTGCTTTACTCGAGGACAGACTTAACGGTAGACTAAAAGGCTATAGAATGCCTAAGAAACCGAGAATCATTTCGCACTTTGCCGTTACATATATAAGTTGAATATAACTAAAAAACAACATTTAATAAGCATTGTTTCATATTATACAATAGGTTCATGCTAATAAATTTATACATTTAACCAAATGTAAATGTTAATTTCTTGAGGTTGGCACATTATAAAACTATAAATTATAAAAACATTCAATTACACCAGTTAGCACAGGTCCACTTTGCAACGCACCCCTATGATCATCAATTCATTCAATAGTTATGAATATTCACAATGCAATAATAATGCAATAAATGTTCGTATTCTGTGCTATCATGTCGTTATTCGGCCTCACAATACAACAGTATTGGCACTTGTCTCTTGTTGTTGTATTTGCGGACTTAAGGTTGTGATTGTTGATAGTTTGCAGTCCATACCTTCTGATATTCATTCTGAACATTGTTTAATCTGCCTTTTTACCTGCCTGAGTGGACAACTCGGGGCTGATTCTGAGTTTATGTTTCCTCACAAAACTATATTTTGTAATCCTTGTTGACATTATATTTTAAGTTATGTTATAAAACATTTTAACAGCTTTTATTTAAATCTAATTCTATTGCAAATCGGACCCAACGTTTGTGAAAATAAAATTATTAACTCTCTCCGTCTGTCTGGTACAAATTTTGTAGACGATGTTTCTTCCAATTCCTTTTCTCGGATCAGACGAAAATGTTCGCTATTATTTATAGTCGATGACAAAATCAATTAGTGGTAATTGGCTAATTTGTTTTATGTAGAAATAAAGGAGTTAAACCTTTCAGATTTTAAAGATAAGGCAATGATTTTGCGGTTCTTCTCCTTAGATAAGCTTTGGTTTTTTTTTTATGTACATTTTGCTTTTTTTTAAACTACTGTATTTGCTTGATCAGCGTTCTTTGCGCTCCATTCTATTGTCAATGTAAGCGGTTTGGTTTCAATTGTGCTCATTACTGTGTTTTTTTTTAGAGTAGATGAGACGCCTGTGAATGCCACTTTAATGGTAACTACCACTCCAACCTCTACTACTACTACATTAAGCACGACATCTGAGACCTCAACAACATCAACTACTACCACTTCAGAGACCACTACATCAACAACTACCACAACACCAACTACTACCACTTCTGAGACCACTACATCAACAACTACCACAACACCAACTACTACCACTTCTGAGACCACTACATCAACAACTACCACAACACCAACTACTACCACTTCTGAGACCACTTCATCAACAACTACCACAACACCAACTACTACCACTTCTGAGTCCACTACTTCGACAACTACTACAACACCAACTACTACCACTGTAGCGACTACCACTTCATCATCGACAATAAAGTCGGCTATTGCCAATGTTGCATCTACAACGAGCTCTAAAGGAAATGGCTATTCTGTAGAAAATGAATATCCTAGAAGACCTCCTGTACAATATGAATATCGTCAAATAGGTTTGTATTGTATGTTATTATTGGTACTGCCTACACATTTTTGAAATTAATATTTACAATGGGATTTTGACTCTTTAAATACATGATTATAGAGTTGAAAAAAAACATTATTTCAAAAATTAAATTAAATTAAATTAAGCAAAAACTTAAAAACTTAGCTCGAAAAAAATGAAACACAATAATATATTAATTTGAAACTACAGATTCAAATATGGAATAATTTGGTACATTAAAGAGAAATTAAATGTTTCGAAGGAAATCCTATACAAAATTGTGTTGCCTATTACTCAAGTGTATCCATGGCTAAAATTTGAATCCTGCAAAATCAGATGATTACATGGGCGTGTGTGTATGTACATAATTGATCTTTATAACATTCTGAGCCTTCATTTTTTTGGAAGACGTTTATTGTACCCTAAAATAGGTGCTTCCTGGAGTTAGTGGGAAATTTGTAGACTCCCAGACCTTGCCAGCAAGTGGGTCTGGGGGAACGCTGTGAGCTTCCCCAATGGGGTTCGGGACGGAGCCCCACCGCCTAGCACTATTTCGGTATTGAAACCCAATAAAATGCATATTCTGAGGTATCTACAGTGAATTATCCTGCTATTAAAAAGCTTTATTTCAAAAACCTAGTCTGCTATTCTTATTTACTTAGATCCTCCCGGCAAGCTGCTTCCACAAAAATCTGTCACTGGCAATGTCTGAAGCCTCTTCCCACCTGCTCTAAGGACCTCAATGAAAGTGTGGCGCCAAGTTGTACTAGGATGTCCCTGTTTGCACGTTCCTCGTAATAGCCTCCATGTCATCGTAACTCTTATTACGCGTAACTCATTTTGTCGGAGAACATGCCCCGCAAACCTCATGCGACTCTCTGTCATAACCTTACTAAGGGGTCGACTCCAAGTTTGGCATAGGATTTCCTTGATTGAGACTCAATCTCTATAACTGACTCCTAAAATTCGTCTTAGCCATCTTTGTTGAGCCGCATTTAGTCCTTTTCGATTTCGGCAATTTCACTGCACTTTATTAATGGAGCCCAGCCACTGGTAGAAATGTATAACCTCTCTTTGCTACGCTATTGGAATTAGGTGACTGTAGTTTGTTTTAGATTTTATTTCGAAAAGGGAAGTTTTATCGTCAAAATTATCTGTTGTTTAACTAAAAAATCTCTGGAGTTTTCTTAACAAATTCAAAACCCTCTTAGCTACGCTCATATAATTTGGTGACTGTAGTTTGCTTCAGAATAATATTGAAGAGAGGGATGTTCATTGTCAAAACTCTTTATAAGGGGATTTAAACTCAAAACCATCTGGGGGTAAATTTTTTAAAAGTCCTCTGGAGGAGAGGGTTTAAACTCAAAACCCTCATTGGTTTGGCTACGCTCATAGAATTTTGAGTAATTTGCTTTTTTATCTTGAAGAGGTATTTTTTAGCTTTAAACCCCGCTGAAGGGGGGGGGGGTTAAACTCAAAACCCCCTTAGGCTACGCTCATAGCATTTTAAGATTTAAGAATGTAATTTTTTTTTATATATGGAAGAGGTATTTTTTATTTTAAACCCCGCTGGAGGGAAGTTTAAACTCAAAACCCCCTTAGACTACGATCATAGAATTTTGAGTATGTAATCGCCTTTTTTATATTGAAGAGGTTGTAATTAACTGCAAACTCTGCTAGAAGGGGTTTTAAACACAAAAACTCCTCTTCGCTAAGCTCTTAGAATCTTGTGACTGACGTATAGTTTAGTTTTATATTGAAAATGGGGTTTTATCGTAAATTTCGGAGGGGGGATTTAAAATCAAAATCCTCCTAAGCTATGCTCTTGGAATTTGGGAATTGTCGTTTGCATTATTATATTTTTGTTTTTGTTTTATAGAAGAGGGGGATTTAACCGCAAAACCCCCTGGTTGGGGTTTTAAACTAAAAACCTCCTTTGGCTGCGCTGGGTCATGTGATGGTTTAGTATTAAAATCTCACCTAAAATAAAGAAAATCAAAGCAAAAATCAGCCGCTAAATTCCGACACCCCCACTGCCGTTTCGGGGGGGGGGGGTGGAACTCCAGCTCCCCCTGGCTACGCCCATGATCTTTATGATTCATACTCCGTTCCGCTAACCACTGGACATATCTGTAAGCCTATCTGATGACATATCATTTTTTAATATGCCAATTTTTTTTTACGATTATAAGTTCATTAACAATTTTTATTCAAACATTTTGGTGGCGTTAGACCACCTTGTACACCTTCCTAGAATCGTATAATTTATAAGATAAATCATATCTTCTCTAGCTTAAAATCTTTTCATTATGCTTTAAACATTACCAGTCGTATCTTTATGGTTGGACGAATTCGTTTTAAATGACAAATATTTGATCATAAAATGTGCTTCACTGGTTCAGAGTTTCATATACATATAATTCATTCAAGCAAATGTTACCCAGATTCAATAAATAGCATCTTAAGGAATTGAACGCTAGCCATGTACTATCGACACGAATGTTTATGTTTATTTATTTATTCTTATTTGCAAATTTTCCCTTTTTTAATTCTTATTTCTATGATCTTTTTGCTTTTGGAGCAGGGGCATTTTAGTAGAAGTGCTTTGACTAATTTCGATTTATATACAGCTCAAAAGAAAACTAGATGAATCTATTTTGACAGTTCTTCACAAAGTATAAAGTATATCTCCATATCTCATCTTCTTATTGTCTAATTCTATCCACTGTTTTTCTTATAGACCTTCTAACACTATCTCCCTACATTTCTCTATTTACTTTATCACATTCGCTATTTTAACTTTCAGCTACTTCTGTTTTTTCTTCCCTCTTTCAAGTTCTCTCTCTCTCTCTCTCCCCCTCTCTTTTTCTCTCTACATCTCTCTCTCTTTTCATTTCCCCTTGGTGACGTCATTACGGCGATGCCACTATTGAGTGACTATGACTTTTAGCTTGTAAAGCCTGTTATACGAACCGCTAGGCATACAGTAAAAGGTAATGAAGATGCTATCTTTATTTGTTAAGGAAATACAAACATCTAGGAACGTAATGACAAGTAGGACATAATACTATAAATACGATAGAATGAAACATACAGCAAACACTCTCTAGGCGCCATGAGAACATAGCTGGAATAAAAAAGTTGACATGAGCGACTATCATTATTTAGATTCTGTCAATTATTTATGTTTGTTTGTGTTACAGATTCACATTGGATGTGGCTATACTGTTTTCTGTTCAAGTGTTTGGAATAAAGTCAACGGACTAAAAAGTTTATTATTATATATATAAGCAATAACTGTAAACACGAACAAGCAATTTTACATTGAAAATACATTATTGTGTGAAGTTACCAAACAAGGCAGAATATCCATGTCTAAACTTAGATTGCCTGGTCGCGTGAATTACTGTATTCATCCTTAAACTTGAGCTTGACCAAAAGAACAGTGATATAGAGCTTAACCAGTGATATAGAGCTTGACTAAAGAACAGTGATATAGAGCTTGACCCAAAAACAGTGATTAGAGCTTGACCAAAGAACAGTGATATAGAGCTTGACCAAAGAACAGTGATATAGAGCTTGACCAAAGAACAGTGATATAGAGCTTGATCAAAGAACAGGGCTTTAAGGATTAGAGCTTCACATTGTTTGGAGCAAGAAATATAATGAGCTAAATCTAAAGTTTGTAGTTTAGGGAAGACTGATTTTGATTTATCGTTTTTGTTTTAATATTAAGCTATATAAATATTTTTAAAGTAATTTTCATCTTGCTTATATCAACTCTGTCTGGTAAAAAGTTTGTACACGTTTTTTCTATCACACCCAATCTCGGATCAAGCTGAAATTTTGCATTATTATTTCTTTTACCTGACAAAACAAGTATCAATAAACAAAGTTAACCAATTACTTAATTAGATATTGGTAATTAATTGTTTAGTTTGGTATCGAACAAGATAAAGAAATTTTACTTTAATGATGCGGGGGTATTAGTTGACTTAGTCGCTTTTATACTTTGCTAAAACTTTAACCTAACGATCGATAAATATAAACCTTCTAATTTCATAAGCACTTCTCTGGTGCAGTGGTTAGTGTGTTGGCTTGAGGATACTAGATCCCTCGAGGTCTATTCTAGGTCGCTTTAAGAAAAAGATCACGGTAATTTTCACCCAGGTACTTTCTCCCTCACACCTTTTTCAACTGGTCCAGACAAGTGATAGGATCATAATGTATTGAGAAAGCTAAAAGCATGAAATTGCGCTAATTATTCAACATTACTTATTAAATATATAAAAACAACTTGATAATCCTATATCACATATAATAATCGTACAAGGCGTCTTTAGAGTTTCAGTGTCTAATTTCTCATTAATGGTGGCGGCTTGTATATTTTCTATGCCAAAAATTTTCTTTCCTATCTTTTTATACCCAACAGTTTGGTCTTCATCCGTCACTTTTTGTTTGGTCAACATTTGGTGACATTAATATCTGGTATTATAGTTCAGCAAAACCCAAGTAAAAAATATTTGTGGGAAATGTGTTGAGCTTTCAAATTTAAAATTGTTTGCTAATTTATTTTTACTTCAGTTACCAGCACATTTAAATATACGGAAAATAGTTTTATATCATTTAAAATGTCCCGTACATTCTTTCAACATTGTACGGAAACCATACAATTTGACATCGTCCATACAATATTGAAATATTAGGTGCTTTGATTGAAGTTATGACTTTTAAAAAGAAAACAATGTATCTTTCCTCTAAGTATAAAAAAACAAATTTCTTTCGGCTTTTTCATTCTCAAGTTAGAGTGCTCCAATGACCAGTCCTTAACCTCCAATAAACTGCGCAGGGGTTTACAGATCAGGACGCTCTTTCTATAAAGGATGTCGAAGCAGGTGGTCCAAATATCGTGTTTTTGTCTTTTGATAAAGTAAGCAACTTTGAAGCGGGTAGTCAGCATTTTCTGGAAACAATCCACGATGAAAAGTTTCGCTAATTCCAGTGTTCAGCTACCATAGCAAGACGAGAAATTATTCGTTGACCGTGTAAGCAGAGCTTGGAGTGTGCATTATTTGTGTCCTAAGTTTGTTTTTCGTCGGAAAAAAATTGTTTCTTTTTTCTTTTGTTTCGAGACTTTTAAATCCAATTTAGTATTTTTTACTAACGTTTTGTTACGGCTCGTGTATTTACTAACTTTTCACGCTTGAATAATTTTGTACGTACATAAAACTTCTAAATGGTAAACTGGACATTTTTTTTTTTCTTTTTACGTTTCTATAACAACAATTTTAATCTATTTTATCTCTAGGCCCACAGATTTCAATCTATTTTATCTCGTAGGCCCAGTGATTTTAATCTATTTTATCACGAAAATAAAACTAGCTTGAAACGTCCGATTTCCAGGATTACTTGAGTTCAGAACCTTTGCTTTAATATGTGCTTCGTTGTGAAGTCCTAGATGCCAAAACTCTGCCTCAATATTAGTAGGTTCATTCTCAGGGTTATTAGACATTTTTTGCCCCAAAAAGGTTTGGTATTTAAAATTTAATTATGAAACTTTAGGTACCCTTCCCCCATATAAAAATCAGATAAAAGCAGTAGCCAATACAAAACCCAAAAGAAAAATCTTATTCTGGAATAAATGTAACCTAACACAACTACACCAAGCTGCATTAAACTTTCAACAAAGATTCTTTTTAGAAAAAGACATTAACCAACCAGTCGATGACCTCTGGAATTTCATTAAAAACCATCTTAAAAGCATTATAGAAAATCATATACCAACTAAATACACATTAAGCAAAATAAATAAATGCTGGTTTAATAATTGACTAAAGAAACTTTGTGAACAGAAGGAAAACCTATATAGAAAATTTAAAGAAACCAAGGCAGAAAGAGTTTACAAAAAGTATATAAAAATTAAACACCTAACCCAAAAAGTAAGCAGACAGCTGCAGAGTGAATACATAAACAATGTAATATCTAAAGATAACAACAAAAACCTATGGTCATACATTAAGTCTAAGAAAATGGAAACAACAGGCATAGCGCCATTTAAACATAACATAATACATAATGATAATGAAACTAAAGCAAACATCCTAAACAAATACTTTGCATCAGCATTCTCAGCCCCAGGAGACAAAGACATATTAGTTAATTTGAACCAAGTAGTCAACATAGAAGATTTAGTAGTACAAGAAAATGGAATTCAAAAACTATTAGCCAACACCAAACCAAATAAAGCGTCTGGACCGGATGGTATTCCAGCTAGATTACTCAAAGAACTAAGCAAACAGCTAGCCCCAGTGTTCAAAATACTCTTTCATGCATCGCTTAACCAGGGCAGAGTACCAAAGGACTGGAAAGAAGCTAATGTCACCCCCTATTTAAAAAAGGAGAAAAATCTGATCCAGGAAACTACAGACCAGTATCACTTACCAGCATCACATGTAAAATCCTAGAACACATAATATGTAGCAGCATCATAAACCACTTAGAGAAACATAATGTCCTCACCCCATACCAACATGGCTTTAGGAAACATAGATCATGTGAAACACAACTAATAGGACTAATTGATGATTTTTCAAAAGGTTTAGATAATAGTGAACAAATAGATGCTATCATACTAGATTTTTCCAAGGCTTTTGACAAAGTTCACCACCATAGTTTGCTTAAAAAATTAAAACATTTTGGCATTAATGATCCACTGCATCAGTGGATTAAAGATTTTCTGATAGGGAGAGAACAAACTGTAATAATAAATGGCTCTAAATCAACACCAATAACAGTAAACTCAGAAGTATCTCAAGGAACAGTCTTGGGTCCACTACTATTTTTAATTTACATAAATGATTTACCAAATTGCATTAGTTCAGGAAGAAAAGTCAGATTATTTGCAGACGATTGCTTAATATATAGAACAATAAAAACAACACAAGACACAGATATTTTACAAAGAGAATTAGATGAATTACAGAAATGGGAATCAAATTGGAGCATGTCTTTCCACCCTGAAAAATGTCAGTTGTTAAGAGTAACAAAAAAACTAAAACAAATTAATTCCACTTATCTTATTCATGGCAAACCAGTAACACAGACTAAAAACGCAAAATACCTAGGTGTTATAATAAATGAAAAACTGTCATGGAATCCACATATTGATGAAACTATAAAAAATCAAACAAAGCATTAGGGTTTATTAAAAGAAATTTCTATAAATCAAGTAAGAACATAAAACTAAAATGTTATTTAACCTTGGTTAGGCCAATAATAGAATATGCATCCACCGTTTGGGACCCCTCAACTCAAGAAAACATTAAGAAACTGGAACAAACACAAAATAGAGCAGTGAGATTCATAACAAACGAATATTCACATTTGACTAGAGTAACACCTATAGTAAAATCACTAAATTTAGAAAGTCTTCAGGACAGAAGACTCAAAAGTAAAGTAGCAATTATACATAAAACACTGAACCATAATCTTCAAATACAAAAACAAAATTTAATAAAATACTCTGAAAGACACAAAAATAAAGGCACATTCCTCGTCCCATATGCTAGGACAAATTTGTACAAATAGTCCTTCTTCCCTAGTGCTATTAGAGCATGGAATGGGTTGCCTGAGCTAGCCAGAAAAACCAGTGACTTGGCAGAATTTAAGTCATTGGTTAATATGCATGACTAAATGCATGACGCGTAGGACGTAATCATCTTCTTTTTTGAAGTAACGTCTGTATTATATAAGATAAGATAAGATAAATCAGCTCACGCTCTATTTTGCCATGACTGACATAGGATAAAATCAGCAGATGGCCTCTGAGATAGACAGTTGGAGGTCTCTCACAAAGGTTGAGGGAAAAACGTTTGAAGCCCAAAGAAAAGTCAGCCCCCCCCCCCCCCAGCGGCTTGTTTCTGCTTCAGAAATAAAAAAAAAAAACAGGTCCCAACTTGGTTTGCGTAGTCATGTGAAACACTGCACTCATCCTTAATCTTACATGGCCTATACTATTACTTGGGTCATTTAATTCTAGAGCTAATTTTAAAACTGCGTCATAATCAGCGTATAAATAGTCTGACGAGGGTCTACATAGTCAAGCTAAGAAGAGAAACCAAATCAACAAACAGAATTAACTTGTAAGCAGTGAGTGGCTTTAAGAGGCACGATTTTGATTTATTTCACATGGTTTACCTGTACTTGGTTTTACAAAGCTTATATCAACTCTGTCTGTCTGTCTGTCTGGTAAAAGGTTTGAAATTTCTTCCACGCCTTTCTCGGATCAAGTGGAAACGTTAAACAATTATTTATTGTATCTAACAAAACATGAATCAAATAAAAATTAGCCAATTATTCAATTAATTATCGGTAATTAATTGTGTTGCTTATCATAAAAAATGGAAATAGCTTCTACATTATTGAGATATATAGTTGGAAGTGTGGCGTTCTTCCCGTTTGATAAAATATAAAACCGGTACAATAATTTACCATTTACTGACACATTGCTGGCATTATATAATTGTGGATTTTTTTGTTTGCTCTTCATTTAGGATGGTGTAAACGTTTTTGCGTCTATCGTTTGGCTATATGGTGCCAATATGGGATTCGGTACAAGTATTACATCAGAGAGTGTTATTGAATTGCATTTCTTGCGTTCCATCTGTGATCCTCTATATTCGACCTGAACATTTTGGTTTATTGGTATGGAAGCTAATAATAAAGCATACTACATTATTGATCTACCTTATAACGAAGCTATACAGTAAACACAAAGGAAACAAACTTCAATAATATATAATGTTTTGTTTAGATGTAGGCCTATAGTTGAAATGCTGCCTATTGTTTCCTTCATGAATAGAATTATTAAAAGAATATGTGTAAAATAAATTCTACAAGAGCTATGAGAGGGGAGGCCACTTCTTATTTGAGGCAGTTCTGTTTCTTTATTTGTTTTTTGCTTTTTAATTTATGTATTGCTGCTTCTATCTCCATAAACAATTTTGCTTTTTTTTAAAATGTCTCATTGAAATACTAAATTGGGCTACTGAAATATGTAAATAAAATAACTAGCATTACACACAGGTCATGCCCGTTGACTTGTTTTCTGGGCTTTTTATTGTTAATATGGCTGTGTACGAAATGCGATATAAATCCAAAAAATACCTAAAGAAATCCCTTGATCAATTAGCGGTACATATGAGTATATATAGTAGATACTAATAATAAAATAAAGTCCCAAATGACTTGAAGTTTATTGCTCAATGTAAGCACTTTTTGTGTACAATCTACACGGCGGTCCTTGGTGTACTTCCGACTAGTAGTTAAGATTGTATTGGATCTTGTTTTTGAAGGTAGACTTGCACGTCGTTTATTATAATTAATACAAGGCCCAAGGTGAAAAAAAGTTAAAGATTGCACAGCAACTAAAAATCTACCTGCATAATGCAAGAAGCAGTGAAACTAAAATAATATAGTAAAATGAAAATAAGCTACAGCAATTATTTAGATCTAGAGTCTAGTGATATACAATTTAGATGAAACCAGTGTAGTGAACAGTAAGCCTTATATAAAACCAATGCAATGAGCAATGATGTAACAACATGGACCATGTGTCTCAGAAGAAAGTGGGCGTGTAAAAGTGCGTTGCCTTCGGAGATTTTAGACAAATCTAGTTAATTTGATTCAATCTAGTCTATAGCTTACATTTGATTTAAGAAAGAAATGTAGCAGATTTTAAAAGTAGAAAAATTAATAAAACTTTTAAGCTTACGTTTGTAAAAAAAAAACAGTAATTTGTGTAAGTTCGAGTATGTACAATGTATAGTTTTTAATGAAAAGCTCAGGGGAATAGAAACTTAATAGATACTGGAAAAAAGTTTCATACCCTTCTCAACTTGATATCCCGTGCGGCCCGCACCACCCACACATTGCTAGGTACACCTCTGCTATATAGTTAAAACATAAACTTTATCTCAGTTTTATTAGCTAAGAATGTAGATATTTAGATCTAGGGTGTGAATAAATATGACAAGTAAGGGCGTAGCAGCATCCCATGATAACATTCACTTATTGATGGGCTAGGGTGGGATCTACTGTGAATGAGATAGACCTGTTGAATATCTAAAAGATCTGTATTGAAACCCAATAGAAGTAGCGTGCGGTCTTAGAGTCCAAGTTGAATGTCCACGAAACATCTAGTAGTTTATGTAACTACAGAGAACCAGCAATGACCTACACATACTGTCACTCTTTATTCAGAGAAGGCAAAATTAGTGCCAATCATACAGGCACGAAGGAGAACAGATGGCGGTAACTTGTTCCGGGAAAGTGAAGCTAGTCAACTGATACACCTTTTTACCTCTGATGGTCATAAATTGTAGGGTTTACATTTTGAATTAAAGGTTTCATTTGGAATGTTTCAATTTACTTGCAGATTGCAAACAAACAGAAAACGTGAATACACTTTACAATATTCAATACTCAAGCTTGAACTATTTCGACCACCAGCTTTAAAACTGGTAGATTTTTCCAAAAGATGTGTCAAAAAGAGAAACAATGAGATTTAAACTATGAGATTAAACTTAGACCAAAACACATTTCATTAGAAAAAAAAGAATCATTTAAATTGAAACAAACATTCAAGAGGTCTTACATTATTAATCAATTGAAAAAAAAAGACTTCAGCCAACAAATCAAGGTACAAACGTTATTTCAATTTTGTTTATTCTAAAATGATAACAAAACTTGAATTTGTTTAAATCTAAATTTCTTCAGTAGTGGTGTCTCATATAGCCATCGCCTTTTCCAGTTCTTTCAGTTGTACACTTTTAAAACTCTATTCCTTATTCTTCCGATAGCTTTGAGCTATGACCAGGACATCCAGTCCTTTTGTTTCCACATATATATCAATTTAATCGCGCATCAACATATAGGCTAACAACAGACCTGCTATCACAATCATGTCAGAAGAAACTAATGGTACAATACCGCTGCCGGTTTTCACCGTGGTCATTTTAATTGGTGTTGTAGTTACTGTTGATGTTGTAGTTACTGTTGATATGTTGTAGTTACTGTTGATGTTGTGGTTACTGATTCCATTAAAACATTGGAAACTATTTTTGTCCAGAACACTGTTTTATCCTTGACAAAAGTAACTCTGCCGAAATGTAAACAAAAAAAATATTCACTAGATACAAGTTAGAAAAAGTGTTCCCCCCTTTCTCTCTGTCTCTCTCTCTCTCTCTCTCACACACACATAGACCTATGAAAACACACATACATATATATATATACATATCGAATGTTAATGACAGCCAGTTCGTTCAATTTTTTAGTCTGTTGAATTTTTAAGCCTTTCAAATAAGTCAATCTAAGACTCATTGACAAATCGAGTGAATAATAACAATTTGAAAACAACAAAAAATTAAGAAAACCTTAACTTTCTATATTTGGACATAGCTATAATAGCAGTAAAACTTTACCTACCTTGAGATTTCGGCTTAGAAAAAAAAACAAGAAACTTCAATTGTGACACTCATGTTTACCTGAAGCTAACATCCCCGACTGGTGTCACTGGTGCTGTCCAGTTGAACGCTAAACTCTGTTTAACTGTATTACTTGAATGCACTAAAGCTTTCTAAAAAAACAAAGAAATTCGGTTGTGGCCCTCTTTTATAATGTTTTATTACTTTAAAATTTTAAGAGGGGAAATACTTATATTTCAATGAACAGGCAACCCTTCAATTAAGAAGATATGTATCTCTATTCCAATATTATCTACTTGCAGACTGCATTATGATTTTTAAAGAATGTACATTTGCAATAGTTATTACAATAGCGTCAAGGGTCTTACCCCAGCACAAGCTTGAATTGTGCTTGCTACAACAGAAAAAGAGCCCAAATATTCTTGATTTTGAGAAATGTTAGCTCTTCGTGCCTGGATCATGAAACCTTTGAAACCCGTAGCTTGTGACGTTAGCGTTACTGTAGAAATACAAAGGATATCGTCAACGTGAAGTCAGGTCGATTATCTATTTGTCAACAGCTGCTTTTACAAGGGAGGGGCTGTGAAACTGAAACATACAGTTCATAGGTCACGTTTCAGCGATGCCTTCTTGATATTGCGTCATAAGGTTTGTATAGGAGCTTTTGAAGGTAGTACACATTTGTAATATTGAACGTAAGAGACAATAAAGGAGGGACTTTGCTTATGGACACAAATGGCAACGCTTTGATAATCTGCAATGTACAGTGGCTACAAACAGACCCCACAAGAAATAATTAATTTCTAACACCAATTCAGGGAAACAGAATACTAATACGTGATATTTTAGAGAAGAATGGGATCGCAAATGACATTTTTAAATTTTAAGATTGATTAAATCCCTTCGATCTTATGTCGTTTTTAAGATCATGTATTTTGAACATCCACATTTGATTATGATAGACAAATTGTGCTATAAGAAATAAGTAGCAAATCTTTGTCACAAAACAAGTAACATGGAAAGTGTTTTTTTTAGAGACAATTCCTCTTATAATTCTAATGACTGTAAGAGCGATTACATTACTTTTAATAACTAATGAATGATAATTTTTTTATATCCCCCCTCCCGACCATCCCGAAAAGAATCATGGCTACGGCCATTTGTAAATATACTCAGAGTATAGTAAATTCTAGTTTTGCTGATATAGATCGAGACGTTTAACCATTTAAAGACTGTAGTCTAGACTAAAATACTTGATCTAGTAAGAAATATAGTATTGATTTTGTGTGTTAATATATTATATAAGAATTAAATGCATATGTTAATTGTCACAGATCTCTTACAAAAGCCTTGGAATACACATTTGAGACCACACAAAAATCTACTGCCGAAGACAGACATAGACGTTGAAAAGAACCAAAATCGACCACAAGCTGACAACGGTTATGTATGTGCTGGATATGGCGAAATATGTAGGTCGCAGTTGGGACTGCGTTACCACGTAAAATGTAGTAATCCTTGTCACAGACTCGAAAACAAGCCTAATATTATAATTCTATTGTCACAGATTACTTAATGGTGTCTACATAAGTGAACGACAATGCTCTTGAACCTCTAGTGAACGTCTACATGTGGGAATTCCCACTGACGCATGTTCCAAATAGACACAATCGAATTTTAAGATGATTATACTTTTAAAAAAAATGTTCCCTAAAATATACATAAACATTAAAATTTCTAGGAAATCTTTAGAGCCGTTTTCGAAATCCGTGTCCAGGTTCCAGGTATATTTGCAACATAACCCACTAAGAGGAACTGTACAAATGATTTACATCATAAAGAAAGCGAAAGATAAAACTATGTTTGAAAATAACGATATTTAAATATAAAATAGGCTATGTCGAAATGCCAACCATTACTTAGAATAATCTTCGAGAGAAATATAGATTTAGTTAGTCACTAAGTCACAAAACGTTTCCCCAAGGTAATATTATCTTGAAGTTAGCGTCACTATCGCTACCGCCTATTTGTTCAGTAGTCTGCCCTCATGTAGAGACACATTGTGAAATAGACATCTCATAGCTATTCCCCGTCCGTGGCCATTTTTTTTTTTTTTTTTGTAATGTTATCTAGAAAAGCCTAAACCGGTTACTTCGCATAAAGATAGATAGATAGATAGATCAGATAAATAGATAGATAGATAGATAGATAGATAGATAGATAGATAGATGTGGCTTTAAAAAAGGACATTTAAATAAATTTAACTTCGATAAAATCTACTGTTAAGGAGCTTTTGGAATAACAAAATTTTTGGGTCATTCTTCACTACTGCAATGACAAGTGTACGATTTAGTAGTTTCAACAGATTTATTCTACAAATATTTGTACACTACAACTCCAACTTCATAAAACTTTCTACTATCTGTTCTACTGACTCTCACTTCTCACTACAAATTCTAACTCTACCTTCGGTCTCCAAATTCTAACTAACACTAACTAAAATCAGGCTTTTAATACCCTTTTGGTTCACCTTTTTTATTACCTTTTTCACATGTCCCTGTTCAAACACACCCACGTAGACACTGTTATGGCCACGAGTCTTACAGTCACCCGCCCGTAGCGTATCAACAGACATCCTTCTCTCATCGAGACATGGACAACACGTTCGCACTTTCGTATCTCCAGTCCTCACAAGGAGGCAAGTAGGAATTTTGTCGACTACAATAAAAGAAGTATGTGAATTCTGGGGGGAGACCAGATGTTATTAATATATCGTGACACAACACGAACTAATTTTAGTTGTTTTTTTTATCCCCATCTCTGTTTTAAATATTATTTTGAACTCACTTGCATGCGATATTTATATTTAATTTTTAAAAACAAATTTGATTAACAATAGTAGCAGTTCCACGATGAGGTATCATTGGCACCTTAAAACTTTGAAATGTAAAGATGACAATCAAACAAAATGATGGACAGCGTGAAACATTGTTAATAGCTGACTAAAAAAATGTCTTAAATAACTAATCGGCCATGCGATGTAAAGATAAGCTAGGGTCTTTCTTTAAGAAGTTACTTTCAAACACAATCTAAACACTTACCTGTTACAGATTGACCAGGTGCAAAATTTGATGGGTTAAAAGCTATATTGTAAGGTGGTTGAGTGGTTTGTGCAGCAGAACCATGATTAGGCATAAGTTCTGAGCAAGCAGAATCGATGCTCGATCCAGTAGGGTTAGGATAACTGTCAACGGTCAACAAAAACGAGGCCAAACATATGAGTTGGAAGACGTGTAACATGATTGGAATCTGGAGAGACGTGTAAATAAATCCTTGTAAAAATTTGTCTACAGTAAAAAAAAAAAAAAAGAAGCTTTATTTAAAAAGAAGCAAAATCTTGTTTTTAAAAAAGTGTATATTTCTCGTTGTTATAGCTAAAACGTTACTCCAGCGTTAATCCTGCAGCTCTCAAAAAGAGATATACATTGCCCAGATAGAAGATTATTAAAAGAATGTTAACACTACAACAAAGACATGTTAATATTATTAACTAATGCTAGTGTAGATACCCCTGCGATCTATGGGGGCTGATGATGTAAAGCACATCTTTTTCACTGTACGACTGTTAACGAGGGTGTCATGTGACCAATGCAACAATTAACCCCCTTTACTTCCCCAGTGTAAGTCTGTTAATATCCGAGTTGAATGGGCTCGGGGCGTCCTAAAAAGGCCGAATCTAGTCTCAGTGTCACCGAGATTTGAACCCGAAACCCCTTGGTTTGGAAGCCATGCGCTTTATCACTCAGATACCTCGCCCCACATAAGGCTGGGAAAAAACTCAATAACTCCTTATGTTTATATATTAAAGAAAAAAAGAGAGGGTAGCGTACTTGGAAATGTTTGGTCAACTTTAGAGAAACTACTTCACAAAACTTTTCTTTGCCACCAGTTATCTCTCAAACCTTATTTCTAGTCCAACCAAAATGACTTAATTGACACTTTATTTTGTAAATAAAGTTCGAAATGTAACCAAAAAAAATACATCTTTCTTTTGAATAAATAAATAACTATTCTTAATTATTTACAGATAATAAGTGGATTTATTTTTTTTAAAAATACATGAAACAGATAGGCCTACATGAATATAGATGCGCAATTAGGAAAACGACTTATGAAACATTAAAAAATAATAACGTCTAACCTTAGTACTTAGAATAAAACAATTAAAAACAGGTTATCCGGGAGTTAAAAATTATGGTTTAACATACAGAATACGAAGTAACTGGTTCTTCTTCTGCTCAGCAAAAGAACTTACAATGACTACGCTTAGGTCACATAATTTATTCTACGCAAAGTTTGCCTGGAGTAAATAGACCCTTCTAGACTTTGAGACTGGAGTGAAAACTGAGCCAAGGGTTGTATTTTTTTTTATTTCGACATGGCTTGCATCTAATTTGAAGGCAGACTCAATAGATGATATATTGAGAGTCACATGTTCAACAGGTATAAACGATATAATTCAAACTATTTCATTTAAGGAGCATTGATTAGTTATTGAATATTTCGACCACTTCGTATTGCGCCCCATTACCCTAATATTGTCTGTTTTAATTAATTTAGATTTAATGTTGTTTAAAATTCGCTGTTGTGTTGGTCCTCACTCAAAAAGGTTGCGCACGTTATTTCTCCCACACCTGTTCTCGGATCAAGTTGAAACTTTGCACAAATATTCATTGGCATAGATAAGACAGGAATTAAAATTAAAAAATAACAGTTAGTTAATTAATTACTGGTAATTAATTATTTTGTTTCATAACAGCAAGGGAATTTATTCCTTCAGTATTCACAGATGTGACTAAATGTGCGGGGTTTGGCCCCCTTGAATAATTGTATACGTTATTTCTCCCACACTCATTCTCGAATCAAGTTGAGGCCTTAAACAATTATTTATTGTACCTAATAATATATGAATTAATAAAAAATATTAACCAATTAGTAAATTAATTATTGGTTGTTTTTTGTTTTTTTGAATAAGGAAAATACATTATTGAGAGATATAGTTTAAGTGCGGAGTTCTTCCCCTTTTGATAATTTTTTTCATTTAAAAAAAAAAAGGATTCTCTATTTTTTTATTCTTTTTTTTTATTATTATTATTTCATATGCGCCAGAGTGATGTCGAATGAGATGTTTCATTTAGTGAGACGCAGTGATGCGTGACACAGTTCTCATGTAATGTTGCACGTACTGTCATCAATCCTTTCTTTTGCCTTAGAACTCCTAGTGGACGCTAGTAAACTTGATCTAACTCCTAACTCCTAGTGGACGATAGTAAACTTGATCTAACTTCTTACTCCTAGTGGACGCTAGTAAACTTGTTCTAGCTCCTTACTCCTAGTGGACGCTAGTAAACTTGTTCTAACTCCTAACTCCTAGTGGACACTAGTAAACTTGTTCTAACTCCTAACTTCTAGTGGACGCTAGTAAACTTGTTCTACCTCCTAACTCCTAGTGGACGCTAGTAAACTTGTTCTAACTCCTAACTTCTAGTGGACGCTAGTAAACTTGTTCTATCTGTTGTAGAGCGTGGTTTATAGGAGAGTCTAAAAAATTATAAGGATTTTTTTTTAGAGATTCAAAGGCCCATAAAAATTGCCTTTTTAACTGTTTAGTTGTGAGGCAAGCTTAAAGTTTTATACACAGATCCTGTTTCTTGAGATGTTTAAATGTTTACTCTATGGGAATTTTTTTCACATTGCTAGGTCTTGATTGGTGGGTTCAGTGTGGTCTGAACCTACTCAACTAGAACATTGCACACATGCAGACGTTTTCATACTTAGATTTCATAAATAGCTATTTATTTAAAGAGTGGTAAATCTTAATTTGGCTATATGTATAGACTAAAGCATTAATGAGATATGCGATCAATGTATTAAAAGAAAGTAGAAATTCTAAAATTAGTAATTCAGTTTTTATTTAATATCTACCGCTCTATGAGGCTCACATTATAAAAGGTCATCTTCTTGGTGGCTAAGTTTTGACGGCGAACACAAATTGCAATATTTATTTATACATCAATTAGATCTACCAATTAACGCTTTTCGGCCTGGTGAAAGTTAATTTAAACACGGTATCAAAACTGGACAAGGCGCCACATGTTTGGTATGATATAGGGCTATTGATTGCATTTATACCAAATGTTAAAGGGAACTACATCGTTGTCATGCTATAGTTTTAAAATTAATTTAGTATGTAAAATTTAATGACCTCTGTTTTGCGTGACGCGAACTTTTTGTTTTGGTGTTTCGTTGCTATTTAAAATGGAAGTAAAATTTAGATTTTCATCGAAGTTCTTAATAGCATTGAACATCCCGTGTGTCTTACTTGCTGTAGACTCCTCGAACACAGGGTTATCAGACACCAGCACACCCATAGCAGGACCAAAAAAAGAGGCAAAGCCTTGCAAATGAAATTTTAATTACTCGGTTTACGTTGCATAAAGTGTGCTTGCATCAAAAGTTGTAAAAGACTCGATAAATGATCATAGTCAACAAGAGAGTGAAAGCGGTACTTTTTCACAATTTAGACCGATGTCTATTGGACGGAAGACACTCCCCCAAGAAGGAGGACATGTCCTGCATTTGCCTAAGGTCTGTTAATCTTACTTGAAAAGCTATAAAAATCAAAATATTGTTACAGTTAACTCAGCTGTAGTCGGAAGTCTTGTGTTCTAGATTTAAGTAGAATTTTAATGAATTTTTTTTTGCACGATAAAATTAAAACAGTCATTTTTAGCGGCCCCCGAAAGGGGAATAGACGCTATTAGTTTTGTGTGGACTGTCTGTCCGTCCGTCCGTCCGTCCCGTTTAGATATCGTAAACTAGAAAAGATATTGAAAATCCGACATTATGATATTTTAGACCATTCAAAGTTCTGATGCAACGGCTACTTTTTTTTTTCTGAAAACGAAAACTTTAATTTTTAAAATCAATTAAGCAAGCAGTTTTTCTTATAATAATAATAATACACCATTTTCACTATTAATAGTAACAATCACAATAGGCAATTTAGTAAGGGGGATGACTATTTACTATATTTATAAGACACATTTACGAAAACGATGTTAAATTTTCTGTTAATTTTTTTTTACAATTGTATTGCTAAGTTAAGTAAGTTCTGTCATATTAACTATAGTTGTACATAAAAGTTTACTTTTTTTAAAGAGAAAATTCTATTTAGTATGCATATAAGTGAAACTTAATTTTAAACAACAATTAATATGTAGTTTTTCATATTGTCTCTTATTCAAAGCCTCACCTCCATTTCCCAGCATTTACTTAATTTTACTATCCTTTCATAAAGTGTTATATGGCAACAGAGCAGCGCTGCAGTTCACGCGACAGGATGAAAAACTACTATGAATAACTAACCCCTTTGAATAAGAAATTGACCCTTTACAAAACAATTAGATAATCATTATATGTCATCAGTAAGGCCAGGTTCACATTTAACTTCACCTTCACTTTCACCTATTCCTTGGTCTGCTGGATCGTTGGGGCACCACACAAGATCTGACAACATTCTTTCTCCATTCTTCTCTGTCATTTGCCTTTGATAGAATTTCATTCTGATATTCTTTCTGTAAATATTAAAACCTGCCTTTTTACCTGCCTGGGTGGACCACTTCGGGGGCCAATTTTGAGTTTTCTGTTTCCACACAAACTGTCTTTGTAACCTTGATTTTTATTTTTATTTTATATATAATATTTTTTTTAAGATCCAGTTTACATTCTTTAGCCAATAAAATACACAAGCAAAGAAAAAGAAGACAACACGCACATTTAGGGAACAAGTAAATACGATGTCATGAAACCTAATAAAAATGAATATAGCTAAATTGAGAGCGATTTTTAAATTAATAGACAAACTAAACAATGTCAAAATCAAGAGAGCATTGTTGTCAAGTAGCAATAATAACAAGGTCACATAGAGAGCTTGAGTTATCCCAAACACAGAGATATCCCCGCAATTTTATTTCGACCTTAAAAAAGAAAAATACAGTCAATATATAAGTGTTTATTGCGTAAAAGTAACTTTGTTGTGTTTAGATTTTTTTAAAATAGCTTTTGTACAGCGTAACTTTCATTCTTATAGCAATGCTCCTATTTGTCTTTATGGACCAGGGGGGAGGGTATCGAAGAAGATTTCAGTGCTTCATTTGTATAAGCAATTTAAAGAAAAATTTAAAAAAAATAGATATATTTCTGCTCAAACTAGCCCCTTTAATAAGCAGCATTTTCTAAAAAAAAATTACCTCCCCTAAAGTTTTTCATTAGAAAGTGGTGTATGAAAAAAAATGCATATTTAATTTACAAATAAAATGATTCTCTTACAGAAAGCAAAAACGTAGCCGTTGCACAAGAACGTTGCAAGATCTAACATATCGTAATATCGGATTTTCAATATCTTTTCTAGTTTCTGCGATCTAAACGGGACGGACGGACAAACAGACCACACAAAACTAATACTAGCTTTTCCCCTTTATTGGGCTGCAAAAAAAAAAAAAAAAAAGCGATAACGTTGGATATAATAATTGTACAATGATAAAAAAGTGCACATAATAAGAATGCATATGTTACATGGTCAAAAGGATTTAACTGCATTTATTGAAGTTACGAGGTAGAGATACAGTTATCTATACTATACCATTATTAACTTATGTTTATATTTATAATTGATTATAATTATGATCAAAGGTCTTTGACGAAAATGTGTAAGCGAGACTAAAGAAAGAATTCTTATCTTATATAATACAGACGTTACTTCAAAAAGAAGATAATTACGTCCTACGCGTCCTGCATTTAGTCATGTAGATTAACCAATTGCCTAAATTCTGCTTAGTCACTGGTTTTCCTGGCTAGCTCAGGCAACCCATTCCATGCTCTAATATACGAAAAGCACTAGGGTAGAAGGAGCATTTGTACAAATTTGTCCTAGCATATGGAATGAGGAATGTACCTTTATCTTTGTGTCTTTCTGAATATTTTATTACATTTGTTTTTGTATTTTAAGATTATGGTTCAGTGTTTTAGTTATAATTGCTACTTTACTTTTGGGTCTTTTATCCTGAAGGCTTTCTTAACGGGTCTTCACATCTGGTAGATTGTTTTCGTCAGCTAATAGCAGCCGATATGGAAATGAGGTGTTAACTATAGCCCATTATTCAAAATAGTAAAAAATGAAGTATATTGCGTGTAATTGTATGTATGAATATTTTCCAAATTTGTCATAGGATCATCATACCTCTACATAATAAATAATTGTGCCTGACTTTTGTATACCACTCCTGAAGAGTAGGTCAAAGAGTGTGAGAAGAGATCTATAGATTAAGAATATAGATAATTAATAAGCTGGAGGGCCTTGTGGAAGATGGTGAAAGTAAAGACTATTACCTCACTTCTGACACCAATGTATGTATGGACATAGTTGGTTTCTGCTTGCAGAAGTGTTTAAAAAATGTATGACTAAATCTTTACAGTTTTTGTTTTGCTTGATTGTGTATATTTCTAGTTGCTATGATAGATTTCACAAGGCTATTTGTCCTCTCATAACGTAACATAGCTCATGTGATTAAGCAGTTCTTGAGCTAAATATTGCCACCAACATGTAGATGTGCACAACTAAATAAAGATTTAGGAAATACTGTAGGCCTTTGCAAATAACCTTCCAATTTTTTTTTATAATGTTTGTTGTTGTCGTGTTACCATAAAATAATGTAAACAAAAACAAAATCACTAATATAAATTGAGAGATTGTATTTGCTACATATATTTATTTAAAACTTTATTTAAAATGTGTATAGGCAATCATCTTGTCTCAAACATGTGAAACAACACTTGAATTAAAATGTGTATAGGCAATCATCCTGTCTCAAACATGTGAGACAACACTTTATTTAAAAAAAAAAAAGGAAGGAAAATATGAGTGAGTTTTATTTCACTCCTAGCTCTAAATAGAACTCACAGTGAACAACAGACCTGAAACCAAGGCTATCAGGTAAGGTTCCACATTTAACCTGGTACAACTGTTTTTAGGCGTGGTTGCGTTAGCATAGACTCTGGTTACAGTAGTAATAGATGCTGCTGTGCTAGTTGTGGAAAAAGCTGTCGAGGATAGAGCCGTTGAAGCTGAGGAAGTTGAAGCTGCAGTTGTTGAGCCTTTAGTGGAGGAGACTGTTGTAGATGCTGAGCTTGCCTCCACCAAAACGTTCGAAACAATATTAGACCAGAATATCCGTTCCGATTGCACGAACGTGACTCTGTTTTCAGACACAAGCAAAGAAAATCCTATTAGTACAACACACACACAACAGATTGTAGCTACACACCACGGCCAGGGCCATCCCCTTTCCCTACCTCTAGTTTACTTTCAGAAATACGCTCTTGATTTCTGATCAATAGGACTGTTCTGTTTTTGATTTTTTTAAAATATCTTTCTAGATTAATAATTTACAGTTTACAAATTTACAGCCTACAATGAAATGCCTACTATAAAATTTGTCTATGAAAGATTCAAAGACATATATTAAGAAAGACCTCTATGGAAATCTTGAGCAATATTAAAAAGTAGCTTGCACAAATGGAATTGAACAAATTAAATGGCAGTGAACAGATGAAATGGAAGTGAACAAATGAAAACTATGAAGGGTTACAAAGACGATAATTTGTGTTCGCAATGTTAGAGCAATGTAGAGAGATTGGGCAAATTTACTCTAAATAAAGCCGTGATAGAGTTAATGTAAAATACAAAGGTTAAAGGTGAAACCACTATTTGCTCTTCTTGTAGCTGACAATTAGATATGTATGGATCGTACACAACAGAGACTGGTGTGGCTAATACTTCACACACAGTTAGCAATAATACGACCTCTCTAAAACCTAAGACAGAATAAATAAGAAAGAACGATGATTTAATCTACATGGAGCTTGTGCATCTTTGGAAAATGCACGTTGTCCAATGCTTTGGATACTTTGTTTTTACAAAGCTCATATCAACTCCATCCGTCTGTCTGTCTGCATGGTATCTAGTACACGTTCCTTCTCCCGCTTCCCATCCCCGATTAAGTTGAAACATTGTACAATTATTCATAGCCCGTAACAAAACATGAATGTCGAAAAAATTGACCAATTAGTCATAATTAATCAATTTCATTTTATATAGAGACAGTATTGGCTAAGGTGAGATAAGTATTGTTTAGAGAATAAGATCGTCACCTAAAAATTTGAAACTATAGATAACTATAAAACCTTCTATTTTCTTAAGCACTTGGCTGGGTGAGGGGCTAGAATGTCAGCCTGATGAGGCTTCAGCCCTCGAGTTCAAATTCTAATCAAAAAACTTTTTTGTTTATTAAATTGCCTTTAAAAAGCCATGACGGAAACCCTCTCACAGTTACCCTCTTCTCCCTCCACCCCACCCCCCCCCCCTCCCAAACTGGTCCACACAAGTGATTACTAAGAAGCATGAAAATGCGCTAAACAAAAACGATTTGGTAAAAATATTTCCAATCACCTAGATTCATTATTATTAGTCTATTTTAGATCTTTTACAAGTTAATTAAGCTATGTTCCAATCTGGATCACTGGGGGAGTTGGGTTTCCGCCTTTAGGCGCTCAGCTAACTCAACTCAGACCGAGTCGGGTTTCCAGCTCATTTGATAGGTAGCCAAGCGTTTTATGCCTTTCATCCTCACATGCACCACTTTGAAAAAAAATCACTTGATAATGTAATCCATAGTCTTGAACTTTTTCATTCTATGAGACTCTCTTTGTATAAACATACATAACAATTAGACTTTCAACATATAGAATAGTAAATGCAAATTAATAGTCCTTGATGACACACATGAACTGAAATTGGTTAGCTGCCTGGTCGGGTGGTATGCGCTTCAGACCGCCGTGACTATGGTCTTGAGTTCGAATCGTCCTGTAGGAGGTTTAGGCTAGGACATAACATCCTCATTTCTGGAGAAACGTATAGACCAAAAGGTAGTGCTCTGCTACACATCCTGCAGGAGGTTTAGGCAAGGACGTAATATCTTCATTTCTGGAGAAACGTATAGACCAAAAGGTAGTGCTCTGCTACACATCCTGCAGGAGGTTTAGGCAAGGACGTAATATCTTCATTTGTGGAGAAACGTATAGACCAAACTTAATGCTTTGCTACACATCTCTCAAGATTGGCTGCTTACCTGAAATTGACGTTCCCAATGAAGGCTGCTGGAGCAGTCCAGATTAATGTCAGATTGGACTTCACATCATTAGAGGAATGAACCATCGCTTTCTATACAATAGAATAGGAATACGTTTAATATGAGATTTGTTTACGACAGAATAAAATGTTTGAACAAAACAGAAATAACAACACGCCAGCTTCATTTTAGTTTCTATCGTTCATTTGTTGTATTTCATCTTCAGCTGACCCCGTAGTCTGTTGCAAGTTGGATCAGCCTTCACGGTGTACGATCTAGTGCACAGACCTAACTAGACAGATATTATATCTATATAGACATGGGCTCTAGTGCACAGACCTAACTAGACAGATATTATATCTATATAGACATGGGCTCTAGTGCACAGACCTAACTAGACAGATATTATATCTATATAGACATGGGCTCTAGTGCACAGACCTAACTAGACAGATATTATATCTATATAGACATGGGCTATAGTGCACAGACCTAACTAGAGAGATATTATATCTATATAGACATGGGCTCTAGTGCACAGACCTAACTAGACAGATATTATATCTATATAGACATGGGCTATAGTGCACAGACCTAACTAGAGAGATATTATATCTATATAGACATGGGCTCTAGTGCACAGACCTAACTAGACAGATATTATATCTATATAGACATGGGCTCTAGTGACCCCGTATTGAATGGAACTATTGAAATACATTTCCTTCCACCTCTCCCCTGTACATCTTGGAGACAAGCATATCTATCTATCTATCTATCTATCTATCTATCTATCTATCTATCTATCTATATATATATATATATATATATATATGTGTGTGTGTGTATTTGTGTGTGTATTTGTGTGTGTGTGTGAGAGACAGAGAAAGATTGAGAGAGAGATTCCAAAAATTTAGACTATCTCTTACTCCACCAGAACATGCCAGTTGAGAGTTTGATCCAATGTAAAAAGACCCCAAAGGGTCTTGATTTTGGCTGGTGTCAGCTCTTCTTGCTTGGACCATAAACCCTTTAAAGCCCGTGCTTGTTGACGTCAGAGCAACTATTTAAATATAAAAAAAAATATTTAACTTTTGACTTAAAAAATTTTTTTTTACATTTTTGGTTGGGTTTTTTAAAAAATAAAGAACTTCATTACCTGTCACATTATCACCAGGTGTAAATGACGTGGGACTAAACGAAATGGAGTAAGGCGGAGGACTCTTCTGTGACACAGGGCCATGTTGGGGGATTAGATCAAAGCAGGCTAAATCCACATTTGTACCTGAAGCATGACTGTTCACTTGGTAGATATATGTCAAAAGTATCAGAACTTGATAAAGAAGAGACATGGTTGCCCTCTGTAGTATAGTAGTAAGATAAAACATTAGTGGTAAGTAGTAAGATAAAACATTAGTGGTAAGTAGTAAGATAAAACATTAGTGGTAAGTAAAACATTAGTGGTAAGTAAAACATTAGTGGTAAGTAGTAAGATAAAACATTAGTGGTAAGTAGTAAGTAAACCATTAGTGGTAAGTGATAAGATTAAACATTAATGGTAAGTGGTAAGTAAATCATTAGTGGTAAGTGGTAAGATAAAACATTAGTGGTAAGTGGTAAGACAAAACATTAGTGGTAAGTAGTAAGATAAAACATTAGTGGTAAGTAGTAAGATAAAACGTTAGTGGTAATTAGTAAGATAAAACATTAGTGGTAATTTGTAAGATAAAACGTTAGTGGTAAGTGATAAGATAAAGCATTAGTGGTAAGTGGTAAAATAAAACATTAGTGGTAAGTGGTAAAATAAAACATTAGTGATAAGTGGTAAGATAAAATATTAATGGTAAGTGGTAAGATAAAACATTAGTGGTAAGTGGTAAGATAAAACATTAGTGGTAAGTGGTAAGATAAAACATTAGTAGTAAGTGGTGAGATAAAACATTAGTGGTAAGCGGTATGTTAAAATATTAATTGTGAGTGGTATGATAAAATATCAATGGTAAGTGGTAAGATAAAATATCAATGGTAAGTGGTAAGATAAAACATTAGTGGTAAGTGGTAAGATAAAACATTAGTGGTAAGTGGTAAGATAAAATATTAGTGGTAAGTGGTGAGATAAAGCATTAGTGGTAAGTGGTAAGATAAAACATTAGTGGTAAGTGGTAAGATAAAATATTAGTGGTAAGTGGTGAGATAAAGCATTAGTGGTAAGTGGTAAGATAAAACATTAGTGGTAAGTAGTGAGATAAAACATTAGTGGTAAGTAGTGAGATAAAACATTAGTGGTAAGTGGTGAGATAAAACATTAGTGGTAAGTTGTGAGATAAAACATTAGTGGTAAGTGGTAAGATAAAACATTAGTGGTAAGTGGTGAGATAAAACATTATGAAACCAATGTAGAAAGTTGAGTTGGTGATAACGTTATGATAAAAGACCTGTACCTATATATTTTTAAACTACTTACTACGACGAACATTTTAATGAAAGCGTTTAAATTATTAAATCGAACAAGAAATACCAAGTATAGTCCTTCTTTGAAAACAATATAACAAATACTGCCTTTTCATCCTTTTTTCTAATGAACTACTAAATTAGTTTTCGTTTCCACGCAATTTTAAATATATGCAAATAACCAAATAAGTTGCATAATATTCTTGTGTGGAAACGATATTTCTCTTTACATTAAATCCTTGAATCCCTACAAAATTAGTCTTCTGCTCTTCATTCTTACATATTGACGCCCATTCGTAGCAGTAACCAACTTTTTTATTTCTGTTTAACTGTTGAACTTTGCATTGTCAAACTTTTTTTTTCTTTTCCAAACATTTTTATCTTTTCATTTAGGCGGGTCTATTTTCTATCCCCTAAGGCAAATGTATTTTATCTCATGTCCCATCTTAGCACACACAGCTCCACCTCTCTTCTAAAAGTCGATGACAACTACAATTATAGCTACACATTTCATAGCAAGACATTGTTTAGGTTTTTATCTTTTGAAATTATTCAATATCAATCTTCCAAATGCAGTTTGCAATGTTAGCAATAAAGGTGAAAAAATTTTTAACAAAATGTCAAAAAGGTAATAAAAAAAAGCAGAAGAGGGAGAACGGATGTAGAGAGTTAAAAGAGTCAGAGAGAGAGGGAAAAAAAACAGAAAGTTACTGAGAGAATAAAAGTCACAATGTTGATGTTTACCTTATCTTATCTTATATAATACAGACGTTACTTCAAAAAAGAAGATGATTACGTCCTACGCGTCATGCATTTAGTCATGCATATTAACCAATGACTTAAATTCTGCCAAGTCATTGGTTTTCCTGGCTAGCTCAGGCAACCCATTCCATGCTCTAAAAGCACTAGGAAAGAAGGAGCATTTGTACACATTTGACCTAGCATATGCAACGAGGAATGTGCCTTTATCTTTGTGTCTTTCAGAGTATTTTATTTTTAAAAAAATTGTATTTGAAGATTATGATTCAGCGTTTTATATATAATTGCTACTTTACTTTTGAGTCTTCTGTCCTGAAGGCTTTCTAAATTTAGTGATTTTACTAAAGGTGTTACTCTAGTCAAATGTGAATATTCGTTTGTTATGAATCTCACTGCTCTATTTTGTGTCTGTTCCAGTTTCTTAATATTTTTTTGAGTTGAGGGGTCCCAAACGCCAGTAAAACTTTAACGAAATAGGTTCAAAACAAGAAATATCGTATGATCAGTCTGCCCACACGATCAAACATCAATTCTAATATAAAAACAAAAAAAAAGGGGAAAAAAAACAAGAAAACTTACATCAAAGCAGATGATAGAACTTTGAAATGCTCCAGGCACACTGTGCAATCTTGAATGTCAAATCACTTAAAATGGTTTAAATGTATGCCTGTCATCAAGCGTGGCCCAAAACAAAGTGTCATTGATAATTCAGTAAAAAAGGAAATAATTTAGAAATCATTCAGAATAGCTTTTAGTTCGTTGTGAAATGTTTGTGTATTGTACGCCTGAGTGATTGGATGGGTCTCAATATTAAAACAATCTGTGCGGGTTTTGTTATAACGAAGGCTGTGCAGCGCCTAGAGACTACATTTTAATTGAACGCCCTGGTGAGAAGGATCTATATTTAGAATTTAGATATACTGCTTTCTGCCATTCATTGCGTTGAACAGATGCATAAGAAAAGATAAGATAAGAAAAGATAAGATAAGATACATTGCTAATTTGAGAGTTAAGTAAAAGGAAAGACGTCCGAGAGATACTCGAATAACGCGAGAGAGAGACAGAGAGAAAAGAGAGAGAGGGAGAGAAAAGAGAGAGAGAGAGAGACGGAGAGAAAAGAGAGAGAGGGAGAGAAAAGAGAGAGAGAGAGAGACGGAGAGAAAAGAAAAAGAGAGAGACGGAGAGAAAAAGAGAAAAGAGAGAGATAAATAGAAGATAAAGAAAGTAAGTATTAGCGAGACGTAATCAGTCCTTCTGTCTCTCTTTCTGTAGGGAGTTACATAAAATAGTCACATAAGGCCAAATCCTTCACTGGTCTATACAAATACACTACTCCAGCTCAGCTAATCTCTCGGTCAAAAGTTAGCCTCGGAAGCGACACACTAGTTTGTCTTCCCATCTCTTTTCATGGTAAATGTCTCTCTTTAAAATAATCTTTAGGATAATCTTTAAGATAATGTTTAGTATAATCTTTAGGATAATCTTATCCAGAAAAGTGAGTCACAGAAAAGTCCAAGCCAATGATTCCCAAATCAAAATGTATAAACACAAATAAAAAAAAATCATAGTTATTTACAAACGACACAGATTGTTTTGACTAAAGCTAGTTAGACTTTCTATTTGATTAATCTTTGCTTGTTGGAAATCTCTGAAGCGCCTGACCAATTTCAAAATACTACTCTCAGCCCCTTACTTTTCGAGGTAACAAATATTGTAATGAATTCCATAAGAACATGTACTACTTATCCTCCATCATCTAATAGCTTAACAGAAACTCATCGACATTCATGTTTCATAAGTTATACCAAGATACTTTGTAATGTAGCTATAAAATAAGTGCAACAGCCAATACCTTTTTGCATGAGACATAAGATATAAATAAAAACTGTGAAGCAGTATTGAAGAAGTTTTTCTGTATTTAATATTTGGCTTCATATCTAATTAATACTAATTGTTTAGAATGATAGGGCTCACAGCCCTGATTTGCATATATACCCTGCTGCAAAAAAATGGTATCAACAATGATTACTTTGTACATTGTGAGTTATCCAGATGTTCGCCAATAGTATAGACCTAGGCCATCTTCCAGAATCCTGGAGCAATCTGTGGAGACCTCATAAAATTATCTGAAGGCACAGAGATTGATTTCACACTATCCGAAGAAAAGAAGAAAGGGTGCATACAGAGTATGTCCTAAGAGAATCTGCAAGCTAGATATATTTTCATGACATAAAACGTAGGATTGGTTCGTAAAGAAATCTCTTCGCAGCTTCAAAACTCGATTACTACAGCACGGGGTTCCATTACAGCATTCAAATAAGCCAACGAATTAATATACATAGATTTTACTTTGGTTTTAGCGGCACCCGAAAGGGAAAAAGACGCTATTAGTTTTGTGTGGAATGTCTGTCCGTCATGTTTTGATCTCTTAAACTAGAAAAGATATTTAAAATCCAACATCATGATATTTTAGACCTTTCAAAGATGCAACGGCTATTTGTTTTTCTTTTCTGAAAGTAAAAAATTTAATTTTTAAAATCAAGTATGCCAGGAGTTTTTTCATAAAATACACCATTTTTACAACTATTCACTATTAATAGTAACAAACACAGGATGGCTATTTACCATATTTTTAACACATTTATGCAAATGGTTTTAACAATAGTATTACAAAGTGAAGTACCCGGTACGTTCTAACATATTAATTACTACATTTACAGAAAAAATGTTTACTTTGATTTTTAAAGAGAAAAAATAAATTTAATATGCATATAAGTTGAATATAATTTAAAACAACAATAGTAGTTTTTCATATTATCGCGTGAACTGCAAATCCGCTACAGTACCACAGGACACCTAACTAAGGATTTTTTTTTTTTGTTTTTTTTTTTTTTGTTTACGAAATGTTTTTTCTTTAATTGAGGCTTTGAATAAGAGATTGACCTTATACAAAACAATTAGATCATCAGATAATCATTATATGGAATCAGTTCGACCAAGTTCACATCTAACTTCACCTTCACTTTCAAATATCCCTTGGTTTGCTGGACCGTTGGGGCACCACACAAGATCTGTCGACCTTCTTTCTCCATTCTTCTCTGCCATTTGCCTTTGATAGAATTTCATTCTGATAATCTTTCTGAAAATATTGAACCCTTTTTACCAGCTTTGGTGGACCACTACCATACAAACCTTGTTTTTAACCTTGTTATGATTATAATTTTGTTAAAAAGGGAGTGTGTTAATTAGTGTGTACCACGCCGTGTTTTGTTATTTGGGCATTGTAAAAATAATATCTGCAAACAGACCTTGTTATCTAGTTTCTGTCATAAATAAACTCAATGTTGTCACATCTAGTGTTGGCAGTTCCTTGATCCGGCTCAAGTGTTATTAAATTGTGTTGGCAGTTCCTTGATCCGGCTCAAGTGTTATTAAATTGTGAACTACTGCAGAGTACCTACTGCATATATTTGTGTAACATTGAACTAGAACACATTCTCACGTTGCCTCCAAATGTAATAATTTTACTTTATTTATAAATTTCATTCTAGTTCAATTCATTTCTTGGCATCAATACTCATAAGAAAAGCATTTACATTGAAAACACTCCATAATGATTTTTAAAAGCAAATTTAATTTTTGTGAAATTTTAATGAATTTTACATTTGAATTTTTGACTTATCTTTGTGTAATCTCTGGTGTTGATGTGTAAAGGTAGATAAACGTGATTACACAAGATAGTTAAGTAATAAGAGTTCTAAGCCCAGAGTTATCATGCACTGATAGAACGATAGCACTGTCATGTAAGCGCTTCCTGTCTGGTGGGAATCTTCATCTGAAAGTTCAAAGAAAAAAATAATTATCAGAAATGGTTTAGTTAATAAATGACTACCGGTACTTTAATGTGAGATTGTGTTATGAAGTGTGCGTGTGTGTGTTCATATGGAAACGGTGGTAAGAGGTTAGCGGTTGATTGTGATGAATGAAACAACATAGGTGGCATTGTCTTCACTTGGTCTTAAGGGAGACGACTCCAGAACGTAGGACTTACAGGCTGTGCGCATTGTAGTGAGTTAGATTTTGTTAAAGGATATTATTACTAAAGTCTACTACATTTATTTGGTTTCATATTAACTTAATTTTGTCTATATTATAAATAAAGTGCCATTTAGTTTGTTCACAAAAGCAAGTTATTTATTTTTTCTTTGAAGTTTTATTAGTTAAGATACGCCGACAATGGCATAGTCTACCAGCATTTGGTGCTACAAGTCAACGACCGGTAACAAGAGGCCTCAATATCCTTTAGTTTATTTCAAACGAATTGCATTATTTAGTGGTTTTTTTTAAATATTTATAACAGCTTCTTCCTCCTTTTAAGCGGCTCCTGAAAGGGGAAAAGCTGCTATTAGTTTTGTGGGGTCTGTCCGTCGACCGTCCGTCAGTCACGTTTAGATCGCAAGAAAAGATATTGAAACTACAATTTCATATTATTTTTAGACTTCCAAACTTATGTTGCAACAATAATCTTTTAACTTCTGAAAGCAACCCCTTTTTACAACGCTTATATTTTGTCATTAATAGGCCATTTTGAGATTGTTTACTCTTTATAGTAAAAAAAAAATAGGGGAGGCATTATTAGGCCTATATATATTTTTATAATATTTGTGCAGACGCCGTAGGCTGTTTTATGATTTTTAAAATATGTATAATATTCAACTATGTGCTTTCTGTTATTCGAGCTAATAGGCACTTGACCGAATGAGATGAGATCATCAAATAATGTTAGGCCAGTGGCTAAGTAACTGTAACATTGAAAAAAAAATCAGTTTAATGAATACAATATATATAAACATTAAAACTACATGTACACTACTAATAATAGCATCATTAATATATTTCCGTATTCTCCTTTTCAATCATATCGGCAAAACTTTCTATCAGCAGACGTCTATTTTGTTTGTCAAGAGTTAGGCTTATAACTGTTGCTAGAAAATATTGAAGCCTTCGGAGGTTGCTATTGAGTTTGTGTTTCCACACAAACTCTGAATTTTTGTTCTTCCAGAAGTGACTAATGATTTTGTTATGTTTTGATTAGAATGATTGAATAGTTATAACCCCACACCAACCTTATGAAAATATCATACCTCTGTAAGAGCTATTGTTTGATAATGATGTACTTTCAAATGTTGAATCAGCGTGTGTTGATATAGATTCGGATAAAGGCATAGTCATAGATGTTGACACAACAACAGTTGTTGATAAATCTTCAGGTGAAGTTGCTGATGTTGTTAAAAGTGCTGATGTTGTATTGTCTACTGCTATTGTTAAAGACATTGTAGGTGAAATCAGCGGTGTCACAGGTTGGGAGCTGATGTCTATCAAAGGGCTGGACTGTTTGTTGGTCCAGAAAATTTTCTCTTTTTGTATATAAGTTACTCTGAAAAACAAAAACAAAAACATCCAATAAAAACATTGTTTTAGTGTATTGCGATACAACGGTAATTAAATAGAGAGATGAATCGCATCATTGTAACCAAATGACTCCTTTGGATATATTAGTGACAAGTCAAAAGCTTGCTGTCAGAGTCACTCAAAGTTATCGCAGCATTAATTTACTATTATTTATTTATTTTATTTTAATTAATTCTCCTCTCAATCCCCAATTTCTCCACTTTTTCCTCTTCAAGCTAGACTTGGTCCGCCACCTTGGCGTCCTTTCATTTATCTTCCCTTGACCGAGGTAAAGATAAGCACAGTCTCTTTGATCTCACCCGCAGGATGTCTGACAGCCGCAGTGGACACCACCTTGGGTGGAATGCGAGTCAATCTTTCTCCCCCCCCCCCTCTCCCACGTCTCTCTTTGATCTAGGAGATCACTCGGACCAACTCGCCTATTGACCTCTCCAAGGTGCGACTCTTGTCGGATTCACCCACGTGTAAGATGATTCTTAGCCTAGGACACTTCCTGTTTCCGCCCGTCTCTCCCAGGCCTGTATATAAGGTAAATTAAATCAAGCCAGACCCTCTCATTTTCTCATTCGAGCTTAGCTATCGAGTCTGGACTGGCTTCATTTAGTCTTTCTCTTAGAGGAATACCTGGTGGTAAGCCGAACTTAATCTCAAGTTCCGTTTTAATTACTTTGTGTGCATATTTCTCACTGGATATTATCATGTGTATTTTAGTATTTCACTTATGTTTAATTAGTGCATTGTGTATTTCTCACTGTCGTAAGTAGAAAACATAAACATGGCATATGTCTATATTTATGTATTGCATTAATCTATTAATGCTACGTTGCTCAATTGATCGTTGACGCAACCATGTATAAATTTATACATCTTATTTTATTTCCTTTATCTCGGCTGACCGCCTTGATAACTTTACTAGCGCACTAATACTGCGTTTAGAAAAGAGATATGAATTATCTCCCCTTTAGTCGTTCTACCTTGACGAGGGTTGCGCCTCTTGAACGGACACTCTCCTTTCAAGCGCACTCCATTGTTCTAGGCCGACGGTCGTATGTCAACAAACTGTCATAGTCGCTGACCACCGCCCATTCCGCCCCCCTACCTTTTCTCTTTCCACTTGTGTTGTTTATTTGAGATTATTATTTCCCCTTTTATGTACATTTTTATATTGCTACTATCAGCCATCTGTTTTCCAAATCCCATTTGTCATCATCTCCCTTTGTGCTCAAAAGCAATCTTCCAATCTGACGAATGCACCTCAGTCGAGGGCATCGATAAGATGCATGAGAGACATGTCCTAACTTGTCTTTATTTATCCGCAGCCTCCCTCAGGTGTCTGCCTATTTACCTGCCTAGTTATCGGATCACTCACCTGCCTATTTATTTGGCATTGTCCGCCTAGTCAACTGCCTATTTGTTTGGATCTATTATCTTTGTACTTAGTGCTATTCGGCACTGCACACTGGCCTATTTGCTGTTGAGTATCTTCTACTGTCTACGTGGATCTACTCAACTCTACTACTTGGCGGTATCGGCTCTACTTGCCCGCCTATTCGACAGCCCACCTGTCAACTTATTAGGTGCGACGTCCCTATAGACCCTGAGTCTGTGCGAGACGTCATAGCTACGCCAATCCTCTGCAACTCACTGGACTTATCCTGTTACCTACGCTGCCCCCGGCAGATCAGCTCTGCCCGCAGTAACCTTCTGCCCACGGTAGCCGGCACCCGCCCTACTGTGCCCACTACAGATATCAGAACTTTAGATTGAGACTCCACAAGAACTGAATCACCGGCGTCCCTCTATCCGCTAGAGCGCCACCTCCAGCTGCAGAACTTCAAGCCAGGACACAGGCTAAGTTCAGAAGACAAAGTGACATACTCTCTTATTAAGTGCAAGAGTGATGATTAAATATAGTATTGACTAGAGATAGATGCAAACCTTCCCCCTTTTTATTCTTCTATGTAAATATGTATGTAAATAACTATTCTTCATTTATAACATTGTATCTTTCTTTCATTGCTTGTCTCGTTGCGTGCCTGCTCCCGATTTATATGCTGACGGGTTGGTGTGTGATCATATCAAAAATAATCATCCCCTAGACATTAAACCAGCCAAACACACGTCACTTTCCCCAACTTGTCACAATATTGTAGCCTTTTTCACGTCATGAAAACGTCAAGACTGTTTTTTTAAATTTTTTTTTAAAATGCCTTGAACAAGTAACAAAAATAAAATACAAAGCTAGTATTTCTTTGTAAATGCGATTACTTTGCCATCAATAAGTAATGAATGATTGATTTAAAAAACAAAAATGGAAACATTTTTACCCGCCAAAATTTTCTCCTTCCCCCCCCCCTCCCCCCTCGTTGTTGACGGTCGTAGCACCAAACTGCTAGTAGACAACTTGACCGCTGTAGGCGTATTATATTTTAGCTTGTAAAACTTGAAATAACTTGAAATAACTTTTTTTGTGAACGAAACTAAATATTTGTATTACAATACATTTATTCAAGACCGAACTTCATGGAGCCTGAAACCAAGAATTTGGAACCTGGAACGCTGATCTCAAAAACGGCTCTAATGATTTTCCTATAAATTTAACAGTTGATGTATATCGCTGAGATAAGGATTTCTAGCTTTAGTTTGACCGTTATTATTTTTCAAAGTAAAAAATAAATAAAAATCTAACTCAGTCTAGCCATATGGAATCGTCTGTTCTACCTAAGGCCGCTGACGACATTTCCGCTTATCTTGCATCATTCACACAACACAGCTAATCTCTTCACACCGTCACACACACTCCATAACATCTAGAAATTATTTTTTTTAGTTAGGTACATGTATAAATCTTCTTCGAGTAGCCTATATAAAATTCTAGTTTGGCGATACAGATCCAGATATGGCTACATTACAGCAGTCTAGACTAGATAAATGGTCCAATTATCTATTAATGTTTTCCCAAAGATATACATAAACTGTCCAATTCTTAGGAAAATCATTAGAGCCGTTTATCAGATCTGTGTTCAGACAGGTTTTGCTTCCATTTTTTTTTGTTCTCCTAATGAAGAATTTGCAAGCTGATTCTAGGATTTGTAGGCCTACTTAAAATGAGCACAAAGAGTTAAACACTAACTACACTGTTTGTTTTAGTCAAATTATGTACATTTCTCAGCTTTAAAACTTGTATGTATTTTACTCTTATTTTGTTCTTCCAAAATATGACATTACCTAAATATGACATTGCCTAAATATAACATTGCCTAAATATAACATTACCTAAATATGACATCACCTAAATATAACATTACCTAAATATGACATTACCTAAATATGACATTACCTAAATATGACATTACCTAAATATGACATTACCTAAATATAACATTGCCTAAATATGACATTGCCTAAATATATCATTGCCTAAATATGACATTACCTAAATATAACATTGCCTAAATATGACATTACCTAAATATGACATTTCCGACTGTTATTTCTGGGGCAATCCAGCTAAATGTTATATTTTGCTTTAAGGTTTTACTTGATTGCACCAACGCTTTCTGAAAAGTGAAAGTCAGTTCACATCCTCACCAGTTTAGTTACCAATAATTACATAGAATATTCTCTTTATTTCAACTTACAGACATTGCACTAAGAACTAACTATATATCTCTTAGCCTATATCTCTTTATATATTGGACTATAATTTCCGTCAAAGCCTTTGAAATATTAAGATATTTTGATTTATTAAAATGAGGCCTTAAACCAGTGAAATCGATGTTGATTATTGGTAAGACATACTCCTAGATCGCACTATTTGCTGAGATATAGTAACAAAGAAAGCTATAAACACTAAATAAGCTATATAGTAACAAAGAAAGCTACAAACACTTAGGCCTAATAAGCTATGTCCTCTGCAGTGGAAAAAAAAAGCGAGTTAAACGAAAAAAAGGCTTGTTCCTCTTCCACCAAAACTATTGCCACCTTTAACTGGGTTTCTGTGCACGGGCATGTGTTTCCAGAATAGGACTCTAGTTGCTTGTCCTACATGTGAGATGAATCATTGTCATTCTAAGACCGAAGGAGGCCAAAAACACTATATAGATTATAAAACTTGACAAGTTTGTGTTGCAAAGTCCCAGGCTAACGTTGAATACTTCATTGTCAGTGCTATTGAAAGAAAACATTTTGTTCCTTCTCTTATTTTAAAGAGGACGTTTGCGAGTATAAAGACTTTTTGAAATACAGATATAAACTGAATTTGTCATTTTACATAAACCAATGTTGTTATCAACGACCTTCAAATTTCACCTTGAGCTATCTTACCCCGTAACAAGCTTGTCTTGTTAGAAAGTTCCCACTAAAAGCGCCAAACATTTCTTGACTTTGGTCTGTTTCAGATTTTCTCGCTTGTATCATGAATCCTAGAAAGCCAGTACTTAGAGCAGTAAGAGTGACTACAAATGTAATAGACAAAAATGTTGTTATTATCTATTGACAAATATGTTGTTGTTATTTATAGACAAATATGTTGCTGTTTTTTTTTAATCAATATCAAGAAGGATGGCTACGCCATCCTAAATGTGGTCAAAAATTTTTACCACATTCAGCACAGACCTAGTCGTTGACGGACGGTGGACAGTTTTTTTTTTCTTTGACTACCTTTGTCTACTTTTAATTTTTAAGAAAACAAAATGCAAATAAATTTGTATTGCGATCGTACTGCCACCAGCACACATGACAGCAAAATAAAGTTGCTATAACTCTAGTGTGATACTTTTAATGATAAATAGTAAATAATATTTTAAAAAATATGAATTTTCACTGCTTCAATATGCAACAACTTGTTCAATCAAGTCTTGTATCTAAAACTACTCCTTTAAAATGCTAAAAAAAATAACACCTCATAATTATTCACACTAATGAAATGTCATGACCACTTATTGTGCAAGAATCTACAAAATTATCTCAAAATATTTTAGCTAGTTGTTTATCCTCTTTCAGACCTTACGATCTATGGGGCAGATAGTGTTAAGGTCATCTGTTGTTTTTTTTTTTTGTTTGTTTTTGTGGCCAACGGTTAACGAGCAGGGTTTCATGCGGTCAGCACAACAATAAACCGCCTTTACTTTCCCCAACTAATGTCAGGTACCCATTGGAGTTGAGCGGACTCTATGGCCCCCTAAAAATCCAGAAATTCAAAATACCAGTCTTCACTGAGATTCGAACCCAGGACCCCAAGTTCGGAAGCCAGGCGCTTAACCACTGCGCCCCCTAATTTTTCTGAGACATTCATTTCATTTCAGATGTTGTCATTGTGGCGTGAGAAAGTTTATCCCTGGAAGCGATATATTAATTAACAACAAATAAACGGTAATAAAAATAATTAGAGATTGGCACATAGTGATAAGAGCACTATAAGATCACTTACCTGCCACAGTTTGCCCTGGTGAGAATGTAGTCGGACTAAATGTTAGGATATAAGGGGGTGTGCTGTTCTGTGAGCTTACACCGTGTAGAGGTGTTAGATCCGAACAAGAACTATCTACACTGAGTCCATTCGGATAGCAGAGTCCATGGGATGTTAGTACGGAGATGAACCCAATGTAAATATTGATATTCATAATATAAAAATCCAACAATCACAGAACTTCTAAATATACAATTTATATAACTTTCCTGGAAATACAAGAGTAATGAAATGCGTGGACTGAAGCTAGCGTCCATAAAACATCTTTTTTAAGACAAGTTTTCAAATTCTGTTATTTTTTAAAACTAATCCTATATCACTCATTATAGTAATTCATTATATTAAGGTAGTATTCAAATTAATTGAAATAAATGTCTATATAAGATACAATGGTATGTTGTGCTTTGGTATGTCTAACGGTGTAAAAGTTCCGACACATGACACTAGTCACACCAACAATGCAAGAAATCTCTTGCTAAGGAACAGGGAAAAGAATTTGATTTGAAGAAGAGCTCGATCTCTCTCCTGTTTATTTAAACCACATTTCGTTTTCTAACTCAACCACTTTCTTTCTGTCCCTCATTTGCACTCTCTAAGCATTTACTCCGCATACCTCTCTGTCATACACACACGTAGTCCATCGTTAAAGAATAGAGTTGCCAAGTGCAAAAGACTTTATACAGCTTGCAGTCCTGGAAAGCCAACTCTCTGGATACTCTGAAGAGGCGATCACTTACCATATTCTTCAAACAAAATAGAACATCAAGTGTGCTAGCTAAGGTACCGTTATTTCGACATGACCACAACGTTTATGTTCACAAACCTAGATCTGGGTTGTTTTTTTTTTAATTTTGTTACAGTTTAGTGTCGGAGCAGAAAAATATGTGCAACAAAGGAAAAAAAAATGGGAGCATGAATATATTTATTTTGTTAACACCTAATTTCACCTATGATGTCTCCCAACTGTCTGATATATTTTGTTGCTAGCCTAGCCACGCCTAATCATTATGTCTCCCAACTGTCTGATATATTTTGTTGCTAGCCTAGCCACGCCTAATCATTATGTCTCCCAACTGTCTGATATATTTTGTTGCTAGCCTAGCCACGCCTAATCATTATGTCTCCCAACTGTCTGATATATTTTGTTGCTAGCCTAGCCACGCCTAATCATTATGTCTCCCAACTGTCTGATATATTTTGTTGCTAGCCTATAGCCACGCCTAATCATTATGTCTCCCAACTGTCTGATATATTTTGTTGCTAGCCTAGCCACGCCTAATCATTATGTCTCCCAACTGTCTGATATATTTTGTTGCTAGCCTAGCCACGCCTAATCATTATGTCTCCCAACTGTCTGATATATTTTGTTGCTAGCCTAGCCACGCCTAATCATTATGTCTCCCAACTGTCTGATATATTTTGTTGCTAGCCTAGCCACGCCTAATCATTATGTCTCCCAACTGTCTGATATATTTTGTTGCTAGCCTAGCCACGCCTAATCATTATGTCTCCCAACTGTCTGATATATTTTGTTGCTAGCCTAGCCACGCCTAATCATTATGTCTCCCAACTGTCTGATATATTTTGTTGCTAGCCTAGCCACGCCTAATCATTATGTCTCCCAACTGTCTGATATATTTTGTTGCTAGCCTAGCCACGCCTAATCATTATGTCTCCCAACTGTCTGATATATTTTGTTGCTAGCCTATAGCCACGCCTAATCATTATGTCTCCCAACTGTCTGATATATTTTGTTGCTAGCCTAGCCACGCCTAATCATTATGTCTCCCAACTGTCTGATATATTTTGTTGCTAGCCTAGCCACGCCTAATCATTATGTCTCCCAACTGTCTGATATATTTTGTTGCTAGCCTATAGCCACGCCTAATCATTATGTCTCCCAACTGTCTGATATATTTTGTTGCTAGCCTAGCCACGCCTAATCATTATGTCTCCCAACTGTCTGATATATTTTGTTGCTAGCCTATAGCCACGCCTAATCATTATGTCTCCCAACTGTCTGATATATTTTGTTGCTAGCCTAGCCACGCCTAATCATTATGTCTCCCAACTGTCTGATATATTTTGTTGCTAGCCTATAGCCACGCCTAATCATTATGTCTCCCAACTGTCTGATATATTTTGTTGCTAGCCTAGCCACGCCTAATCATTATGTCTCCCAACTGTCTGATATATTTTGTTGCTAGCCTAGCCACGCCTAATCATTATGTCTCCCAACTGTCTGATATATTTTGTTGCTAGCCTATAGCCACGCCTAATCATTATGTCTCCCAACTGTCTGATATATTTTGTTGCTAGCCTAGCCACGCCTAATCATTATGTCTCCCAACTGTCTGATATATTTTGTTGCTAGCCTATAGCCACGCCTAATCATTATGTCTCCCAACTGTCTGATATATTTTGTTGCTAGCCTAGCCACGCCTAATCATTATGTCTCCCAACTGTCTGATATATTTTGTTGCTAGCCTATAGCCACGCCTAATCATTATGTCTCCCAACTGTCTGATATATTTTGTTGCTAGCCTATAGCCACGCCTAATCATTATGTCTCCCAACTGTCTGATATATTTTGTTGCTAGCCTAGCCACGCCTAATATTATTCTTCATATATGCTTTTTTTTTTTTTAAGTCTATTTTCTTCTAATCTAAGATTTGTTTTTGTTACTTTATCTTCTGTTGCCTACTAGATTCTACATAGAATAATGTTGAAATTATTTCACATCTTTGTCAAACAACACTTGAGCTATTAAAGAAATTCTTTTGATAACAGCAAGAAAGATAGCACTTAGGAAACAATTTCTAATTCTTCAGTCATCTTAGAAATAAGCTGTTGACTACAGTAAAATGGCCCAGTAGAAGAATGGCCATGTTAGCTACTTTAAAAAAGAAAATCAATTAAACAATTATAAATTGACTATTTTAGCATAATTTATTTAACTTACAAGTTTTTTTCATTAACTCTTTCAGTGCGAATTATTTAGAAAGAAAAAATGGAGTTTTCCGGGATGAACACAAATTTTAAAGAGGGGTAGAGTTACTAAAACTAACATAACTTTTTTTATTTTTTTAAATAATCTAACATATTTGATTTTATTTAAAAGAAAATTGAATGGGCTACAAAATTATAATAAATAAAATTAATTATTCAAGAAAAATATTTTTTCATAAATTTTAAACTGAGCACGGAAAAAAATATATATAAAAAAATTCGCTTCAAATGGATATACTGAAAGATTTAACCTTTCAATTAAACATTTAATCCATAAATATTGAAAAAACACAATACTAAACACATTTAATCACTTCTAATGTCATAAAAGATGAAAAAATACATTAAGAAATTGTATTATTTACATCTTTCGGGTCCTGGGAAATAAACTAAAAAGAGGAACCATTAACACAATTTTCTCTTTTTTTTTAAAAAAAGAAAGTTGGTACTGTATCCAATTTACTATCAAAACAAAGAACAATCACTCCCACATCCGGGAAATAAAAAAAAAAGAGAGAAATAAAAAAGTCTAACTTAAAAAGATAGTGAAATAAATAATAAATATTATAAACCAAGCTACTCGCTGAGAGTAACTCCGCACTGACCAGCACTAGCGAAGTTACTCGAGAGTAACGCCGCACTGAAAGAGTTAAAGAACCATTTACAAAGTAGGCATCAATGTTCATAGTATGTCACCAAAAAAAAAGAATCATCCAAAATAAAGCAACTAAACTAGTGTACATTATATCTAAGCAAACAAGATTTTAAAATAAAAACAAACATCATAGATGCATGAATAAAATGTAAGCTTTAGAATGTTTGAAATTATGATACATGAAAAAGTACAAAGTGAAATAAATAAGTTCTACAAGTTTCTAAAACTAAAAAAAAAATAGAAAGATTATAGACAAAGCTAATGATAAAATGCCAATCATTCTAAAGATCAAGTTTAGGCTACACACATGTTCAAACCACACAGATTTTCATTTTGAAAGAATATGTTTTAAAAGTATCTACTTTCATAAATACATTCTCATTAAAAACACACATTCATCAAATATTACTGTACAAATTAAATTACATCTTTACAAATCTTTACATGTTTAGAAACTAGCATAAAAGAAATCAAAAAAAATCAATAGACTATTATGTAGTCATAGTGGTACAAGAAACCTGTATTACTTGCAAATTTTATTTTTTTTAAAAGTCATAATTGAGCATTGCAATAGAATAGAGAACTTTAAACATTTGCAAAGATATTCTCATTTAACTTTTATTTTGTTACAATAGATTTAAATTTTAAGTTCCTGAGCTCTTTCAATGACAAGACAAGCACAGTATAGATAAGAACAAAAACGTATAATTGGCATCGCAAAAGTTTTAGGTTTAGTATATACAAAGAAATAATGAGACCAGGAAGATGAATGGCACCCCTACTCTTAACAAACTTGTGACATATACGAAATAAACTAATTTTAGCCCACAAATATTAAAAGCATATATTTAGAATCCAGGGTCAAATGTATATTAAGATAATGAATGACAGAAGGTTAAAAGAACATTAAAATCTTTAACTTAATAAAAATTTATACTTAACCAAATACCATTATAATTCTTCAAATATTCTTGAATTTATTTATTTTTTTTTTGCTTTTTAATTGCTACTTTTACCATTCAAATCAGACCAGGAAAAAATTTTATTCACAATTTCATTAAGCCAAAATCACATTTACTTTTGTCTTATGTGGTAATTATTTTATTTAAATCTGGCTCATCAAATATTATCATTACTATCCACTTTTAAGAGATTGATGCAAAACATGTAGGTGAGCTCCAAGTTTACATTCACTAGGACTAGAAAACTACAAGATCACTGTTGAGAAACTGTAACTACAGGAATGACAGACCAAAATACAATTAGTCATCTAATAATGAGAAATAAAAAGTTCGTTTTGTGCCAGTAAATATTTTTAGTGAAAGATCCAATGTTATAAACTACTCATTGTCAAGCATTCACTTGTGTGTCAAGTCATTTTTTTTAAATAATAGTTGCTTGTTTCCCAAATTAATCACACTTATACTTAAAACTTAAAAAAGGTAGCACCTAAAAATATGTCTCAAAAATCCATTTTAAATCTTTTTTTTTTATTTTGTAAATGGACATTAGGAAAAAAGGAAAACATTTGAGAAGAAATAACTAAAAAAAAACAAATATAAAGGACCAATGTTAAAAATATGCAATCCAATAATATATTGTTTATCTAAATTTTGTATTTATCTAAACAAAAAACTTCAGTAGAAGAAATGAACATTTTGTTTTAGTCTGTATCTTTGTACATGTTATACTTCAATTTGCATAGATGTGTTATAGCTTATGAATAACAAGCTTATTCCAGCAAATGTAGGATTCATTTTACACATTATGTTACAATTACTTAGATAATATCTGTTATATCTTAGTCTTCCAATTCTTTTTCTCCTATTGCTATAATTGCAATTACAGCCGCAGATAAAGCTCCAACAATAATGATATGAAGTACTAAGATAACAAGTTTCACTATTGCAACCTGTCAAACAAAAAACAATAAGCAAAACATTTTTTTTACATCATTAGACTTATTAATTGATTAATTATATTAATTACAATTTTGGATTGGATAGGGTTCATTATGTAAAAATATTTTAATTTTCAAATAACCTAAAATTTTTAAAGTATACTATAGACCAAACAATCAGCATATTTTTGCTTTAATCTGGAAAGGAAAATGGGACATATCACTAAACTAGATGATAAGAGCTTTTAAATGTTGTTTTTTTTTTTTTAATATATTGATGGTAGAAAATATGGCCCTTGGAAAAGAAAATATAATCAAATAAAAAACAAATCAGTAAAGTGCATAACTCTATCTTGTCATAACAATTTACATTGATTCATAAAGTAACCGTCTAGAAAAATATTTGTATTTTTCCGTAAAATCGTTCTTTAGGTCAACCAGATTTAAGGAATTTGCCTTGAATTCATTTTCGATAGAATTCCTTGCAATTTGTCTATCAAACTCTATAAAAGAGGTTTTTAGTTATATTTATAATATAATTTGTTGTTTATTTTTCATTTTCATAACATATATCTATTATGAGTGATACTGAAATACTTCCACTTTATCTGACTTAAAAAATCCTAAACAATAAATGGCAAAAAAAAAAAAATGCAGTGGGCAGGCCACATTTACTGAATGAATAACTCCAACCTCCAGAAGAGGCAACTTTGTGGCCAGCTAACAAAACAGGAATGAAGAGTAGATAAAGGTAATGATTCAATCTCAAGCTCAAAGCAACCTTGGGAGCTTTCAACATAGAATCTTGTCTCTTGGGAGACTAGAGCAAACTATAGAATATCATACCACCATGATATAAGCAGTGGCACAAAATAGCAGAAGATGCCAAAACAGTCATAGACAAGCACCAGAAATATAGGGCTATCCACACCGCTCCCATCAAGCCCAGTATGCAGTAGAACAGTCCAGATTCAAATTTACTTCACTAGCCACAAGAGCCACATGCAGATGCCTAAAAATGCAGTTCTAAGCTTCTTGATGAAAGTCATCACTGAATTAGATGCATGAACAATATATATTTTTAAATATACTCTGGACTTAACTATATGCTAGATTATTAGCTAATTTACCTTATTGCTTTCAGTGTATGCAATGGCTTTAGGTGGATCTCCACCACCATTTAGTTCATAAGATTCACTTCTGTCTGTTAAAAAAAAAGTATTTTAAAATTGTCAGCCAATAACACACATCTTTAAAAATAAAATTGTTGGATTGTTTTAACTAGAATGTTTTCTTAAGGTTTGAGATATTTATAAAAAGAGGTGATATTTCAAGTCCTTATACATTCATCAACAGGTGTGTTATTCATTATATATGACATAACAGATATAGTAAACTAATTTAAATATGTAGTTTAAACATGTGTAATATTGGAAATGGTTGTTAAATTGCTTTGTTTCTTAATTTATTATAAGATTACCCTTAGAATTTCATTATTCAAAAAGACTTGTAAAGCATTGTCAATACAATGGTTAGGCCTCTATGTCTCTCTAGATTTTCTTACCAACTAAACCTGTGCCTATACCAAAATGAAGTGTTAATTGTAAAGTTTGTTTAAGGAAATATACAAAAGAAATGTCAAATATAGTTAAGCAGTGCAAAAATGTGATGTAAAAAAAATAAAAATGGATAAAAATATCTTTTAGAAAAGAGCTACCAAGATACTCCCCTATGCATAATGTCAGGAAACTGCTTTGAAATCATTACATAAGTAAATATTGTTAAGTTTTGCCTGTCTTTTTCTATTGCTAAGCTCGTAAACAGTGTGATATAATGAGAGTTTATGCAGTGCAAAATCATGAGAAGCAATTGAAAAACTACAAACGTTTTGTTGAGCATACATTTGTTAGAAAGTGTCAAAATTTATTCTAAAAGTTTTTTTTCTACAATAAAGTTTTAAAAAGCATTAAAATATTCCTAATTAACCAATTTTTAACCCCTAAAAGTTCATTGAATTGTTTTACCAATATTGGAAAAAACTCCTTTCTGAACTCCTCCAACTAAAGAAACAAAATGACTAGAGCAAACCAGAAAAAGAGTCATAATAGAAAGTCAAAGTTTATTCACTTATTGAAAGGAGCAAAGTTTACAACTCAGTAAAAAAATGTATCCACAACACATCCAGAAACAACTAAACACTAAAGAGATGTCTAGACATTTTCTTTTGAAATGATAAGAATTTACAGAAACTTCTTCATTCTAACCAACTAGGAAAATAAAATGAATCTCTAAATTGAACATGACTTCTTTTCCAACAAAATGAAACAAAATTCATAAGACTTTGAATATTCATTATTAACTTGAAAGCTATTGTTATCTATCATCAAGATGAACAAAATGTATAGGATTGTAATTTATTTTTTTTAATTTGAAGATGGTTTCTAATTTTTTTAGTTAATATATGTAACCTTACTAATATGAAAATAGAATTGTTAGACCTACCTCTTTTGCGCCCTATGCATGTAATGAGTTCAAGAAGAATTTCAACAAACAACTGCCATGCCACAAATGCAGCCAAAATGTAGACAGTGTAATATGGAACTTGAGAATCTGGTATTTGCACTCCAAAGAAAACACCAATCACTTAAAAAAAATTAAATACAAATATATATAATTTCAAATGTAACATTTGTGGATATAACTAAATATATATTTATTGATAATAATAATATATTGTTACAAATGAGCTAGCTGCACAGGCCAAGGTGACCATGTGTGACCTCGATGGCTAACATGTCAGCGAGTGTTCCAGAATGTACATGTTTAAATAAGTTGACTTGTGAAATCATGATCATGTGATTTTTCAGAATCTGAAACAATTGAGAAGTGACTAGGACTACCTGTTATAAACTAGAGTGAGAACGTGCAAGGTCAGTTGACTTAAGTCAGTAGAATTGTACAACTCGGAAAAATTGAGAAGATTTGAGTGCAGAAAAGAACAGTGAAGTGCAGATATTGTACAGTTTTCTACGCTACTTGTGTGCTGTGACAAATGGCTATATTTTTAATAGTAAATGAAGTTATCAGAAACTGAAACTGGAGTTGTCAAATTCTTTGCTTTGGTTTTATTTGTATACCTGCATGTACATTAAACCAGAAAGAGAGAAATAGGTAACAATACATCTCATGATGAATGATAGCATTATTAATCATTAAAGAATTATATTGAAAAGATCTCTCCACAGGTTGAATGGTAGTATGTTTACATTTTTTTAGCAAAACATTACATTAAAATATGTTGCAGTATGTTATGTTGCCAGATATTTTGTGCAAATTAAAGCTAGTTTAGATATTCCTGCCATTCATTGTAAGATTTTCTTAAGAATTTTGTGTTACTATGTCAATGCTTAAATAAAACCAATATTTGTAAACATGCTGTTGCACTTTCTTTCCTATAAATAAATTCTATTTCATTAGCATTAAAGACCATATAGCCTAGCCTAATTATTAAGCAGAGAAAATGTTTTCCGTTTTTTTTGCTTATAATGTATTTTTTGCTGCAAAAGAAATGTGAAAGGAAGATCATGTTTACTACTAAACTAATTTTTTTTTAATGTACATATTGACATCACACAAATATTTACACTACTAGTATATAGCTAGTCTTACCTGCTAAAATATGTGCAGCTGTTCCAACAAACCAGTGAGCCCAATTGAATATCGGACGATTGGTTGTTCCAGGGTGGGGGCGGAATAGAGCCATAATAGGCTGCAGAAAATCAGGCAATTTTCTTAGTGGTATTAATAAATCACAACTGTAATTTAATTTTCCTTATTTTACACAATGAATGAAAAAGAGATTTGGTGGGCTTAAAGAGTGTTACATTAGACAATGATAATTATAGTTCTCCAAGAGTTTTTTATTTCATTAATAACAACTTACATTTATAACTGTTAAGGCCATTACAATAACACCAATAATTGGATGTCCAACTAAAAATTGTTTTCCTTCAACATCTATCTGTGAAAAAAAAAAAAAAAACTGTTATAAATTTAAATAGTAATTTGCTTAATACCATGACATTAATTAATTTAAAGTTAGTGTTGGTTTATATTGGTTCCAACAGTCTAATAAGATTATTTCCATGATGTAGCCACAAAAAAATATTTACATGAAAGGGTATATCCTTAAATCAATTCAATTCATATTAAACCAAATGAAAGAATATAAATGAGATAAAGGGATTCCTAAGCTTATGTTTGAAAGGCATTTCTGTTCATTATTTCAATCAGTTATCCGGAAAAAATGTTTTATCTCATATTAACTTTAACAGGACTGCAAAGAACTCTATTAATACCATCAATGTAATCAAAATTATCAAATTTTAGTAAAAAGTCTATCTACTGGCAGGCCCTAATTCTTTGTAAATATTTAAGCTTTTATTTTATTACGATTCAACTATTATAGGATAGAGTTTGCATGTTTAAATAATTATTTCCCTTTGTATTGTTCTGAAAACTGTTACCTCACTCCATTCTTTCTCTTCCACAAAGATAATGATAAATCCTGCTGCTGTGGCACAAAACACCAAAACCATGCAGAGCCTGTGAATCTGTAAATATTATTATAATAATATGTATATAATTTATAACAACACTTAATCTAACCATTAAAAAGACAGTCTACTTTTATATCAGACTTTCACACATTGAAATCATTAAAGAATTATATTGAAAAGTTCAGACAATATACTTTATTTTTCACAATTAAAAAGTAATTGTTGGTGTAACAGTCAAAGAAATATAACTCAGCAATGGAGGAATTTGAGAGAAGCGAGTATTACCTGGAACCAAACTTTCTGAGAACACATGGTTACTTCCCACACTGGCTTGTAATACCTGGCCACAACTATGCCAACACTTGCTAAGAAGATCCATGCTCCAACCATTAGACAACCTGACAAATGCAAAATAGTTTATATTTAAACAAGATGACACTAGAAAAGTTTAATAGGCATCCCCCAGACTGACATAAATCATACTTTCTTCTTCTACTTCTTCTGTTGACTCTTTTGCAGTCTGTGCCAAGTAAAAACAGTGTTGTTTTTTGTTTTTTTTCAGAACTGCCATACAGAGTGTCGGGTTGTAGTGGTAATAGGCTCTGCCTAAGGTGAATTAATATGGAGTATGTTTCATAAGAGTGTGCACATTGTCTACAGAGGGGTGGGTGTGTTGGATTGAGTCTGTTTATATTAATAGCTCAGACTGTGATTCCTGAGGCCCTACTGGTTGAGCCAATCCACTTTGTGATTACTGGTGAACATTGACATGAGAGTATAGTAGTTAACTGCTTTGTCTGGTTGTTCCACGTATGACCCGACCTTAATATTTCCCATGATGCCTGTGTGCCTATGGATCCATTGTAATGTGACTGTGATATTAAATTTTGACATTATTTGATTGGTTTAAAAACAGCAGCTTTTATATAGCGCTAGTTTCATGATTATAGCATTCTCAGAGTGCAATGGTCCCATCTCAGTTGTGGACCAGTGTGTGTGTGGGGGGGGGGGGGGGGTATCTGGGAGAAGGTTTTTCCGTGCTGCGTTTAGGTGCCCAGTAAACACAGCTCTGCTAGAGTCGGGTGTCGAACCTCAAACCCCCTTCATAGGTAGCCAAGCCAAGCTAAATTCAAGTGTACTTAGCCTCTTTACCATGCATCCCATTTAGAATTAATCAATATGAAACCATGTATTATTAACAGAGTTGCAGGAGCAAAATAAGTATCTTTGCTGACTTCTTTTGTTTCAACACTCTTAACAAGAATAATGTAGGTTTACTATAGTTCTTTCAATCAAAATATGTGAATAATACCTCCCAATTATGTAATTGTATTTGTTTTAGATCTGTCCATATAAGCTAACTAATTGTAGTTACCAATGGCCTATTTATAGATAAGCTAATGCTGTAAATATATATATGCTATAACTATAAATTGATCAATAGCAGCATATAGAATGATTGGCAACTTATATTTTTAATTTTAATTTATAATAATATAAATATATATATACTAGTCGACCGGAGGCGTAGCATACACCACTATTTTGCAGGGCAGGCCTTAGGTGACAGCAGTGGGCTCCACACTTATCCAACCGCAGTAGGCCCCGCACTTTCATAGGACCCGCGCTAATTCTAGGTTATAAATTATTAAATTAAACCAATGTATAACTTATAACAGATTTTCTGCGGCCTCCTGTCAATTTACCAGGAGCTCTTGAAAATTGCAAAATGTACGAAAAAGTTCTGGAAATATTCGGAAATTATTTAAACATTTAGAAAACTCAATATGAATCTCCTGAAATATATAGATCTAGAAAAAATTGTCATTTTGGGGTGTCATTCAATAAGGAAAATGCCAATCCTAGGCGCGATTAAAAAAAACGGCATTATCCCGTAATTTTGGAATCTGGTGAAAGAAGCTTCTCGTGCCTCTAACAAATGAAGAATTACTTTAGTTCAACAATTCTAGTAGATAGATTAAAACATTTGGTACTTCTTGCTATTGAGCGTGATTTATGTAGGAAATAGAATTTTAATGATATATTGTATGACTTTGCTACACGCAAGGCTCGTAAAGTTCGTGGGATAACTCTATCCGCAGAAATAAAAGAGTGATCTTTCCTTTACTTCTTCTTCTTGTTCAAACTCTTGAGCGAAGAAGAGAATTATATATAGATAGTCGACCGGCGGCGTGGCATACGCCACTATTTTGCAGGGCCGGTCTTAGGCCACTGCAACCTATGTGACCGAAGGATCCGCACTTTCATGGAACCCGCGCTAATTCAAGGTGTATAAATTATTAAATTAAACCATTTTATAACTTAAAACAGAATTCCCGCGCACTCCTGTTGATTTACCAGGAGCTCTTGAAATCTCCCAAAATTGCAAAATATACGAATATAAATACGAATAAGTCCTTAAAATATACAGAAATAAATAGAAAAAAATTTTCATTTTGGGGTGTCATTCAATATGGAAAACTTCAATCCTACGCGCTATTAATAAAAAACACGGCATTATGCATAAGCCGTAATTGTGTAATCAGGTGAAAGAAGCTTCTCGCGCCTCAAACTATTGAAAAATTACTTGATGTCAACAATTCTCAAAGATAGATAGAAACATTTGGTAATTCTTGCTATTGAGCGGAAAAAGAATTATTATGATATACTGTATGACATGCAAGGCTCGTAATGTAATTCTGTACATAGTAAAGAATGAATAAAATGCATAGACGAATTTATTTTCTAATACAAACTCTTAAATTTGACTTATTGTCCGCTTCCCTACCCAAACTTGGCCCCGCAAAATCCGTTTCGAATAGGGCCCCACAATGCTTAAGTCCGGCCCTGCTATTTAGTGTTTGTAATATGTTAACATGTTTCGGATGTTCCTTCAGAGTTGACAATAGTTTACTTCCTAGTCCAAACCTCCCACATGGGATGGGAGCAGGCAGGGTTTGACAGTCCAGCGCGCAGCCATCCGTAGCGAGCTGTGAAAACGTGTTCTCCCCCCCCCCTTGTTTTTTTTCGTGGGGTGATTACAACAAAGTGGATTACTCCTCCCCCCCTTTTTTTTTAAATGTAGGTAGAAATAAATAAAAAAAAGAGTAATATTTCTTGGTTACTATTTTGTGACTATGCGTATTCTCCACCCCCCTCCCTCTTTTTTTTCTCGTGGACTATTCACAGAGTGATCTTCCCATTTACTTCTCATCTGACCTGATTAGGGAAGAAGAGAATTATATATAAAGATGTATATAGACATACCATGAGCTTTAATCATTGGATTGCCTGAAGTATCTGAACCAAGATCAACAATGGAGTTAGCAGTTACTTGTTCTTCTGAGATAAATTTTCTTTCTTTATGACTGGTTAAAAAAGGAACACCTGTATTAGCTGCAGACCAATAAAAAAAGATTCAAGATTATTTTAAAAAACAACTGCTTTATCAATAAAATGTGAATGTTGTTTGTGTTTGCAACTATATTTTTTTTGTTATAGTAGTTATAATGAGGTGGACAATTGTAATCCAACTGAATTTACTTTTGTTTGGAGCAACAAAATTATCTTATCAAATACTTACTATCAGTAACAGTATTCCCTTGAGCCAGAAGCAATGTCCAGGGTTTAGTGATGTCATATCTATTACTTTTTTCTGATACTGGCCGACTTATGGTACAAAACAGAACTCCATTAACAGTAGAGCTATTCAGAAGTTGAACTTCCTGCAAATTTTGGAAATAAAATTATATTTTGCTCTACATTAAAGAATATATTTGTAATGTAGTCTTCAATGTTCTGATGGAGGCCAGTGTCGAGAGTATAGAAGCACTAATTACTATTTTACAGCTGTGCTAGGGTGGATACTTATTTGCATGGAAGACGATTGCATGCCAAAGGTCATCTTCTTTGGCAAGCTTAAAGGAGGACGGAAAAAATCATTTGAAACACTGCACTCATCCTTAATCTTCAGAATCAAAGACATTGTCATAATAGCATATATTAAGTCTAAAATGCATAGCACAAAGAAAGGTCATTTGCCTATATAAAAGAAGAAATAGACAAAATTAATTATACAATATGTGATAATGTATTAATAAAAATAATTTTTTTTATAAAGCACTGTTAACAAACAAAATGTAGGCTCAAGGCGCTGTAATAACATCACAAAAACAAACACGACAGCTAAAATGACAATTAATCTAAAAAAGTTTTAAACAGATAGCCTAGGTCTTAATGTTCTTCTTAAAAGTGGTGTAGCATGTTGTCTGTCTGAGATCAATGGGGAGTAAGTTCCAAACCTCTGGTCGGTGCACTGAAAAAGCCCGCAGACCATAGCTTTTGAGGGAGAAATGTGGCTACACTAAAAGCGTTGAGTCCATTGAAGGCAGGGCTCTCTGGGGGACTTATGGAGTAATCAGTTCACTAAGGTACAAGGGCATCTCATTGTTATATATACACTGATGACAAAATGTGGCGACCTTGTAATCGATTCTCGCTTTCACTGGAAGCCAATGGAGCGTGCGCAAGAGCGTAGTAGCAGAATCTCGTCTTGTTTTTCTAAGGATTATTCGTGCTGCATTGTTCTGAATATGTTGCAGCTTGGCTATTTACATGTACATGAAGAATCAAATTTATGCTTTCATTTCATTGTTTATACTAACCGAGTCAATAAATATTTCAGGACCATTATTATCCCTGTTGACTCCAAGCACTAGAAAAACATTACCAGAACTGTTCATAGCACAAGCCATCACACTGTCGTCTCCCTGTTGGCAAAATAAGTATTTAAGATAATTTTAATTAATATATTTCCTTGGTATGCTATTGATGCTAGCATTTTCATTAGCAGCTTGCTGGTTCTAATTAAAGAATTCATTGATAGAAATGTTACCAGATAAACAAAAATAGATTAGCCTTTAGATAAGTGAGTGACTGCAACTTGGAAAATATTTTTTTCTCATATGTTAACTCATTTTTGCAACATGTTTCTCATAACATTGTAACACCTTTCAAATAAAATTAATTAATCCCTCAACAAATATGAAGCTGGAAAAAGCTAATGACAATGCCCAGCATAACTATTTTCATTTAGAAATGCTGAACTATTTTTCTTTTATCTAAAACGTCTAAGAAAAAAATAATCATTTATAACAATAAAAAAATAAACAAACTAGTCATAAAAGAAAAACCATTCAACCAAAATTTACAAATAGAAATATGAACAAACTTAGGAAAAACAAGCAAAAGTTTTTTTTTCATTTATGTGTTAAATGTAAAATTAAAATTTGTAGTTAACATGAATGACTACATTAACACCAACATAAGTTAGAGATAATTGACAAAAAAAAAGGAATTAAAGCCCTTAAAACAATGCCTCTAAATCTAATACAAAGGATGTCCCCTCTCTTGAATGAAAAAAAAAAGTACATCCCTAGAATCCTTTGGCCAGCTAGGTCTAAGGGAATTTTGTAAACTCTCCTAAAGTTATGAAGCTAGTTTACTGGCATTTGCAGTACACATTTCATTTATAGTAAAAAGAGAGGCTAATAAAAAAAAAAAGGATGAAATAAGGCATAAAGATGTAAATGAAGTGTGAGAGATATTTAAGACAAATGAAGAACACATCTGCCAATAATGAGCTTAATTGCTTTAAGAGGGTCTTCATGTTAAGCAAGACTTTCTTGAAGCAAACCAGCTCCTGCATGCACAAGATGTCAACATTACTAAGGTTATGGATGGAATCAAAGAGAAGACTGACTAATTAACACTATGATGATTGTTTTGCATCTTCTTTCATTATGTAACTTTCAAATGCATTTTGTGAGAAAGTTGGTTTGTTCTGACCTGAGCAATGTAGATCTCTTCTTTTGAGATGAAGTGAAATGTCTTCAGTAAAAGAATGGAGTTTGCAGACAGATGTTGACAACATGTCATTTAATAATACAAGCTAATTTCACTAAAACCAAAATGAGAGCCTTTTTAAAATCTCTGTCCTTACACCCTGGACATAAAATGACTAACAACTTTTGTAATATTAAAGTTTTAAGAAGTAACTAATTTTGTATTGAAATCAAATTAAACTTGGTATTTTAAATCAAGTAAAAATATTAATACAAAAGTTCTATTACCATTTCACTATCAGATGAAAAGCCAAGAGCAATGTAAGTGTTTCCTTGATTCAAAATCTCAGTGGATAAAACAAAAATGGATATGTTGGCAGATGTTACCCAAGACACAGTAAAAGTGCAGCCACGGCCACTACATGATGAAAAGCATCCTTTAGTCTGACCACAGCTAGCATCTTTAGTTAGATTTGTCTTACTTGTGTCACTGGTAGCAGCAGTAGTCGTAATGCTTGTTATCTGTTGCCCTCCTTAGATATAAACAAAAGAACATTCTTTTAATAATCAAAAACTGAATATGTAAAAATATCAGGTAAGCTCATTTTGTTTGTTTACAGTAGATTCAATGATAAGCTTTCTAGATTCTTTAGACCTTCATCACATCACATATTATAATGAAAGGCTTAGTAATAGCTAACAGTAGAATATTTATGATGGACTAAAGAATAGAAAGGGACAGTTATCCAAGGTGAATGTTTAAAATATTAAGTTCAAGGAAATTATTTCCTTATAAATTTAGGGGATTTGCTTAGTCTCCAGAGGTTTGTAAAATGTTTGACATGGTTTGGACGCTCCTTCAGAGTTGAAGATAATCTAATTCCTAGTCCAAACCTCCCACAGGGCATGCAGGGTATGAACCCCGGACTGTCAAGATGACCCAACAACAGTCCAGTTGGGCCTACCACACAACCAGGCAGCCAATCTATCTATTTGGAGGGGAAAAGCTATTCTTAGTTTTAGAAAAGCTATTCTAAGTTTAATAACAAAGTCCAACTATTGATAATTTGTTTAGTATTTAATCCTATGAAGTGTTCATATTTTGTAAAATTGATGTAACTAAGCTTCTACCTGAACAAACTGGATCTACATCAGTTTTATTTTCAAGTGCTCCACTTGCTGAGTTTAAACTTGCATCATATAAAACATCTGAACGAATGTTAGCCCAAAATGTGCTGACTTCCAGTACATATGTCACTCTGTCAAAGAGTTTTAACAAATGCATAAAAAATGAAATGCATTGTTGCTACAAAATGTTTTATGCACTTAGAATCACAAAATAATTGTTATATTTAACATTTTTTATCTTGAGGATCTTTTCAGCGTAAAATTGTGACATTTGGTTCTTAATAATAATAATCTACCTAAATATTATGTGACCAACAGAAAGTTGAGGTGGAGTCCATTGGATGTTCACTGTAGTCTTTGGGCTACCATTTGAATGAACTAAGGCTGACTGAAAAAGAAAATGTGGTGAATCTAGAATCTATTTATGTAGAACTAGAGATGAAGAAAAATGTGGACTTATGAATTAGATTTGTGAACAGAAATTTAGTTTAAATATACAAACTATAAATTTAAAGATGTAATCTCAGCTTACTCCATTGCCCCCTATACAAGCTGGGTGGCTTTCATTTGCTGTAAATGTACCGTACAATTCTGACTGATTCTTGCTTATATCAGCAAGACGTGCTTGTATCATGTAACCTTTGAATGCACCATTGCAAGCTAACAGTGTAACTGAAATTTAAAAAATATGTCTTTAACTTTAACAAACGTCAGTCAGAGGACTCTTGATCATCAAGAAAAATATCAATTCATCACATACATAGGCCTACATATAAAACGTTGTTTTCCAAGGGCGTAGTTAGGAATTTGCCATCAATTTGGGGGACGGGGGTCTTGACCTTTTTGGGGCGCCTGCATTTTGCGTAATATTTAATTTTAAAAACACTCATTTTCAAAGTCTTCCCCCCCCCCCCACCCTACCTACGCCACTAACGTTTAAATAAATTACACGTGTGAGGTATAAATATATGATAGATCTATAATTTAAGTATATATCTAGTCTAAATTTAAAATTCCATAGTGAAAAAAAAAATAACGTCAAAGGAATGAAGGAGCCTATATCTAGATTGTCAAGATTTATGTAGATCTAAATGTAGGGCCTAGACCTACATCTAGAAGATCTTGTTTTTGCTACAAGATTTGACAGGCTTTCAGACATTTCCTTACCAGTTATGCACCTTTTTCCACCAAAACGGACTCATTTAGATTCCATGTTATTATCCTTGACTTAACATTATTAACAAGAAAGGCAGTTTATAGATCTCCTCAAAGTATATAATCTAATTAACAAAAACAATAAGTTACGATACGTATGATAAGTGAACCGAGCAACGTCCTGCCAATATTCCAAATTTTATAAAGGGTCCTCAACTCTAGATCTAGATCTAAGCCTACTAAAGAAACGACAAAAAAAGTTAAAAGAACCTGTAAACTTCACGGTAGAGAGTAGAACAGCTGTGCCATTTTTGTCATCTTTGAATGCTATTTTTAAAATACGTCAGCACGACTGTTCAAAAGAGATCTGTGAAGACTTCGGAAAGACCTTGAACAGAATCGACGCTTTGTGGGCAACAATGCTAAGATTCAACATTAGCGAGAAACTGGGACAAAATTGATTACACCTCAAGGCGACCAGCTCAAAAATTATTATATCCTACAATAAATTAGATTTTTAGATGACATTTCTAGAGCAACAGTCGGAGTCGGACCATAGCTTTATTAGACAAATCATGTAAACCATAATCTTCAAATACAAAAACAAAATTTAATAAAATACTCAGAAAGAAACAAAGATAAAGGCACATTTCCTCATCCCATATGCTAGGGCAAATTTGTACAAATACTCTTTCTTCCCTAGTGCTATTAGAGCATGGAATGGGTTGCCTGAGCTAGCCAGGAAAACCAATGACTTTGCAGAATTTAAGTCATTGGTTAATATGCATGACTGAATGCATGACGCGTATGACGTAATCATCTTCTTTTTTTAAGTAACGTCTGTATTATATTAGATAAGATAAGATAAGCAGTTAGCTCATTTTCCCGGGCAACGACGACGAAAGTTAATGTAGGATTAATTAGAATCGGCCTAGGAACTAGCCTGCCCTGGATTAATAATCTTTTTTTCAATCGATAAAATTAAATTAAAATTAAATTGGACGAAAAAATTTTAGGATTTTGTTGTAAGCCTACTAGATTTAAAAATTTCCCTGGTTATTAAGCCTGAGGACTGATAGACAGGCTTTCAAATAAAAGGGCTGTTCAATATTTTCAAGCAACTTGTTACTATTTTATCTGACAAAAAAAAGTTCTTGCTAGAAAATCACGAATTTGGGCATGCAAGAAAGCCAATGGCGCACACTTCTCATTGAGTTAACGGCTTTTCAGAAAGTACGTCTAAGGGGAGGGAAATAGGCCTACAGGAGACAGTGTGGATTGCATCAAAGAGAAGACTGTGACTAATGAACACTAAGATGATTGTTTTGGATCTGGTTTTCATTATATAACTTTAAAAGAGATAGCTAGCATATTAAACATCCAATACAACATTCAGAAGCCCACTTAATAAAGTAGTTTTTAGTTTATAGTTTAGCCATTTTTACTCTTAATGATATTTTTGTTTCTTTTCCTATCAACGACATGTACGGTAAAATAAATATAGCCTAATAATTAAAAGGTTCTTTTAATGCTGATTTAAATTTCCAGACCAATGGCATTGTGGGTGTGATTGGAGGGGGGGGGGAGTAAAGAAATGAAATTCATAACAACAACAAAAAAGCATAAGGAAATACTGCTCAAAGAATGGTTGAAGTTAGCAGATTTTTTAAATAGTATATCCTTAGTACAGACGAAAATATTTATTACTTGATACTGGTGTTCCGGGTGTGTAGCTGGTGGCATTCAATGTTATCTTGTAAGGGGGCGGTGTACTTAGGCTGTTTGATCCATGTCCAGGTACAAGGTTTAGACATGCACCATCCACATGTTGTCCGTCAGCATGACCATCCACATTCGTTGAAAATATTAAGCCTAGTAGCAGCAGAAATATTGGACATGTGTTTGTCATCCTTTCCTTTGGTTACAATCTGTCAAAGAAAGAAATGGACACAATTATTGACTTTCTCCCTTCTCTTCCCATTCGTACCCTCTACTCTTCTAGAAAACGGATGTAAATGCTAAGTTTCAGAAATTATATATATCTATCTATACAGCTTATAAATCAACAGCTGATAATTATGTAATAGAGAAAAATGTTAGAACGTTTGTCAAGTTATGTATGCTCTTCAGTTTGTCAAGTTATGTATGCTCTTCAGTTTGTCAAGTTATGTATGCTCTTCAGTTTGTCAAGCTATGTATGCTATTCAGTTTGTCAAGCTATGTATGCTCTTCAGTTTTTCAAGTTTGTATGTTCTTCAGTTTGACAAATTATGTATGTTCCTCAATCAAGTTATGCTTTTCTTCAATTTGTCTAGCTATATTAGTTCTTCAGTTTGTTAAGTTATGTATGCTCTTCAGTAAATTTATTCCTTCTGTTGCTATAATTATGTCATTATGTTACATTATGTTACAGACACAGAAAGAAGAAAGGAGAATATTTTAATTTAAGTATATTTTACATGTTTCGGATGTTCCTCTGGAACTGAAGATCATCTACTTTCTAGTCCAAACCTCCTGCAGGACGACGGCGGATGGCAGAGGACAGGGTATGAACGCAGGACCATCGAGACGACCGAACGACAGACCAGCGCGCATACCGCACGACCAGGCAGCCGCAAAAAGTAGTTATTATATTGTAATTATATTATATTAATATTTTTGTTAACATTCTTTCTCCCCTATTAGGGTGATAGAGTTGACTGTTTACGATCATTAAAGACATCTAAATCACATATACATCTGTGGTCTAAATCTACTTGCTTTATCTAATTTAACTCCCTTTTGCTACTATTGGTAGTTCTTTTCCAAACTATCTTAAGTTTCTTTATTTCTTAAAATAAATCTGCTTTTAGATTGGATCGCTTCTTATTCAAATAGAAAGGTAAAGTACCCCTTTCAGATCTTGTGATCTATAGGGCAGATGATGTTAAGGTCATCTGTTTATTTGGCCAACGGTTAACGAGCAGGGTGTTATGTGGTCAGCACAACGACCAACCGCCCTTACTTTCCCCAACTAAAGTCAAGTACCCATTAGAGTTGGGTGGATTCAGGAGTGCCCTAAAAATCCCGGAATTCAAAATCACAATCTTCACCGAGATTCGAACCCAGGACCCCGGGTTCGGAAGCCAAGCACTTAACCACCGCGACCCCTCTTTATTTAAATGGTAACAGATTAAGCTCGACGTGAGTTTGAAAAAAAAACAACTTTGTCGCCTTTGAGATGAAATTCTTTTAAAAATTGACAGGATAGTATAATGTTACAATCCTGCATCGACTACCACCTCCCAACATTGTGTTTAGTCAAAAAGATGAACACAAGGATACAAGGAGAGGATGTAAATATCTTTTGTTTTTTTTTTGAACGAACGTCTGTAATTTTTAAGGTAGAAATGTTAGGCCATCAAAAAGTGGGCAGACTTGCTTTCTGAGGAAGAAGCGACATTTGAGGGACATTCTGAAGAGGTCCGTATCGGTCCCTAGGCTGAGTCCCATGTTCGTTAACCACTTAGCCCCCCCCCCCCCCCTCCCACACACCCTTACAGTAAACAGAAGATATTAAGAATTCCCTCATGATATAAAAATTACACCAATTTATGAAACAATTTATATAATTGATGAACTCTTAGTTTTAAATTTAATCAATTTAGAATAAATATATACTTTCAATGTCAGTGGTTATCAAACGATTTGGACCCTGGGACTCCTTTTTATAGTCAAAACTTGCCCACTGACCCATAAGGAATAAGGAAGAAAGATACATAAATGAATAGTGTAAAGTTACAAATGTCAAAACAAAACATTTAGTTGAGGGAGTGTTGATTGTATTATTATATTGAAGGGTTAAAAATGAAGAGATACGGAACAGCAAAATCTTACAAGCGTAAGATTTTTCACGTTTGTAACCAGTTTTATGTTTGTTTGATGAAACATAAGTAAATAATACATTAAAATTCTATTGTATGGTATTAATTCTACATAATTTGTACAGCGTGACTTGCGCAATGTTTTAAATTAGATGTCACGTTTCATATAATCGTCATATCTGCACTTAAATACTAATGCAACTTGTCAGCTTAAGAAAAAAAAAGAGTAATAGAGAAACAACAAATGATCAGAGTTTGCTATTTCATAGTATAACGGTAGACCATCATCGAGAATAATCCTCCCTTAGAAATTTTCAATCACAAATGAAATCACCCGATTGGAGATTGGTCAATCGAATTGGTACACAATTATAGGTAATGTTTTGCTTATCAATAAAATGTTGTTGCTTTTTTTTGTTAGTCAGTCCCTTAGGGTCCCGTCCCTGCCCGCGGCCAGATGTACCGGTTGCCATCAAAACAGTGAGCTGCCTTCCATGGCCTCCAGCGAAAGCATATCTACAAGTACACCAGGGCCGCCGCTACCTAGTGTTCAATGTGTGCATTGCACGCTGGCGGCTTACTTTAGGGGGCGGCCGAATCATTAAAGGTTCCTTTTTTTTTTAAACGCTGGTTTAATAATTAAACGTTACTTAAATATTTTATATAAATTCTAATGATTCCATTATCCACTGTGACGAAAAAACGATATTCGTACTATAAGAAATTATTTTGGAAACTTATTTAAAACAAAACAAAAAAAAGAGCGTAGATCGAGGGATTCCCACGGGTTTTCCATAGGCGCCGATTCGATTCATTTCTGGCCTTGAATTTTCGCGGGCTATGTGTGATATTTGTTTCGAGTGGAATAAACCGCCCTGTAAGTAGATCTAGTAATAAAAAAGTCAATTTTAAAAACTTTTCACTTTTAAATGGCTGTTAGTTAAGCGTTGAATATTTTTGGCCGATTGTAAAGTCTAGATGTAAATCTACATTAAGTTCATGTGTGTTCTAGTTAAAAATACATTTTAATTAAGCTCTTTTCGTAGTCGAATCAGTTAAAAACTATATCTATTTTATATTTAACATTAGATCTACTTAATATTGAATTATATATAAAGATATTTAAGTTTCTTTCTAGTGCTTTCTTTTAGAAAATTGTGCTAGTAGGCCTATTCCGTATTGGATTATTTTTTTAGTACTATTCTGTTTTACATAAATTGATCATCTGTAATTTTAATGCAACGTTTCTCAACCTTTGGGTCCTGTGGGGGGGGGGGGGGGTGCAAGGTCCTTACAAAAAGGGGTGTTATAGAGTGGCGAAGAGGTTTATGCGATTGATTTGTGTCAGTGCATTGAGGAGGAGGAAATAGGCGTAATGCAAATGTGAAACGGCAGACAATCTTGAGACATAAAAGAGTAAAGATGTTTTGTTGTGAGCTAGATTTTGCTTAAATATCAGTTTATTTCATTACTATTAGATCTATATCTCAAGTTAAATCTGTGAATATTGTAAAAACGCTTATATTTATATTGAGCTTTTGTTAAACATAAGAAGTGTGTACAAGTTATTTAAAGCTTATGTATTAAAAATATAAAATGCCCACATTGGTTCAGTTGTACTAGCTGTTTGGAGCGACAAGCCAACGACCAACCAACAACAAGGGGAGGGGGCGGAGAAAAAAAAGTTTTATTTTAGTAAAATGACATTATTACCAATGTTTTAAACATTAAAATATCTTAAGAAGGAGACGCCGTTTCATCTTCTAATAGGATCTTGTCAAAAGTAGACTTTTTTAGCGGCCCCCGAAAGAGGAAAAGATGCTATTAGTTTTGTTCGAAATGTCTGTCCGTCTGTCCGTCCCGTTTAGATCTCGTAAACTAGAAAAGATATTGAAAATCTGACATCACAATACTTTAGATCATTTCAAAGTTCTGATGCAACGGCTACATTTTTTTTTCTGAAAGCGAAAAATCTAATTTTTAACATCAGTTATGCAAGCAGTTTTTTAAAGAGAAAAAGCTAATTAGTATGCATCATAATTTACACCTAATTTAAAATGAATAGTAATCTTATAAACTTTACTTAAACTTTTATTTTATTGCGGAAATTGTTGATGAGAATTTGAATAAGAGATTGAGCTTTTTCAAAACAATTAGATCAATTATAAGATATCAGTTAGGCCAGGGGAGGCGCGGTGGCCGAGCGGTAAAGCGCTTGGGATCCCGGGATCAAATCCTGATGAAGACTGGGATTTTCAACATTGGAATCTTTGGGCTGAGTCCACTCAGCTCTAATGGGCACCTGACATTAATTGGGGAAAAGTAAAGGCGGTTGGTCGTTGTGGCTAGATGACACCCTCGTTAACCGTAGGCCACAAAAACAGATGAACTTTACATCATCTGCCCTATAGACCACAAGGTCTGAAAGGGGAACTAGTTAGGCCAAGATCACATCTAACTTTACATTCACTTTCACCTATCCTTTGATCTGCGGGACCGTTGGGGCACTACACAAGATCTGTTAATCTTCTTTCTCCATTCTTATCTCTCATTTGTCTTTGATATAATTTCATTCGGATGTTCTTTCTGAAAATATTGAAGCCTGACTGGGTGGACCACTTTGGGGGCCTATTTTGAGTTTGTGTTTCCACACAAACTGTCTTTTGTAGCCTTGTTGTTTTTTGTTGTTTTTTTTTTTGTTGCGAGAAGCGATTAGCAGCAATATGTGTCCAAACGTTTTGAAGAAAACATTTCAAGACGTCTCCGCTAGTGTTTTTCTTCTGGATTTTTGTCTCAGAATGAAATGTCATTATTTAAATTTGGATTTTATACATAGTGTTCAATTAATATAAATGAAAAATAAAGCCTAAAAAAAATGTACAATTGTATTATAATTAAGACTTAAGTTTATTTTCTTTTTCATTACATTCTTTTAAAAAATGCAAAGTTAAAAGGAAAAAATAAAACATCTTAGAGGGCATGGTGATATGACAACGATGCGAATATGAAAGGGGAAAAAAGGAATGGTTTACACAAAATGGATTTGAATCAAAGAGCGCTTATAGTACAGTGTCCAGCGCAGTCATATTTTTTTTCTTTACAAAAGGGGAAGGGCGGCATTTTTTAATTTCGCTCGCAGGCGGCCACAAGCCTCGTGGCGGTCCTGCTAGATTCTCCTCTTCTACAAGCACATGGACTTACAAGACCGTAATATACAATATCTGAATGGTAATGTCATTTTCTTGCACTATCATCTACAAATCGACACTGTTAATTGCGCTATGAAAAGTTACTGACATGATACCACATAATACGGAGATACAAGCGTATATATTACTATTATTAGGCTACATGCTAATATTAATAAGAATTAAATGGTCTAATAGATTCTGTAATTTCATTATTGGCTTATCTAGTTATAGCCTAATATTGTTAATAATATGAATTAAATGGTCTAATCTAATGGGGTGTTATTTCTATATTAGCTTATCTGGTTATAGTAACAGGTCAGGAATAACTCTAGTAATGTGTAGTGTAATTTTCTCTTTCTTCCCCAACATATGTACTGAAGGCGGCAGCGTCTGCGGTACAAACAATAGATTTCATATGTAAATGTGTCTGCCTTATGACCCACTTATATCATAGACATTTGTCACTGCCACTTGGTGGACCGGGCGAACCTGACGAGCCGCATAGCTGAAGTTAAGACATACACGTGTGCTTGTATTTGTGCTTCTGTGTTGGTTTGTAGGCCTATATGTTCTTGTATCTGTGTTTGTATGTGTCCCAAACAGCAAAAAACAGGTCCGACTATTTTTTTTTATTAATGTTTTTATTGTAAATACCAACAAATATGTACTCCAAGAATAGATGTGTTGAACAAAAATGGAATCAATCATTGGCGTGTTGACATTCAATAGCACGCTAGAATCAAAGTTTGTTATCATTGGTAGTATTGTAATGTATTACTTATATTATATTATACAGAAGCGACTTACCAAATATATTAAAGTGGATACCGGTACATGGAAAAAAACGTGTTTTCTGAAAAGACTTTAGAAATAATTATGTTAGGCATAGTTCACGCACACACACACGTTTTAATATAATGTAATGCATATATTATGCTCTGTACTCTTAAAAAAAAAAAAACAGACCACTATCGTCTTTCTCATGCAGCTCAGTACGGGCATGACTAAAAAGGCATAAATTTAGACTGGCCTTTGCTTGTAAATACAACAATACTCAGATTTAAATTGTACTTTTAAAAATTGAATTCACGCATTGATTATCTTTATAAAAAGCATACACTAATTCTATTTTTTGTAAAAAGTGTACGGAATGAATCCACAAGAAGTTGAATGAGACACAGATGTTAATGTTGGCATCGTAGAGCGGCAAAGGTTCTCTCCACACGGAGCGGTCTAGGGCTGTACAGTGATACCTCTTTTTCTGTATGGGATGCGTTCCAAGATCACCCGTTGAAAAACGAATTTCCGCGAAGTAGAAGAAAGATATTTTGAATGTATTCAGCGAGTATTTAAACTTTGATAACCCTAACCCTGTAATGTTCATAGCCCATCCTTTGCATAATCTTTCTAGAATGTTTTAAATCTGGAACTACGTGTGATATTCTACCAGTTTCTTTCATAGCATGATTGTGATTCCGGGTAGCCTATGTGAATTTCACTGGGATGTGGACATGGACAATACATGTACTCTACGTAAGAAATATTTCTAAATGAGATATTTTGTTACCTACAAGCCTAGTCTCATAAATATTTTGTATAATTCTTTAATTGAAATACATTAAGAAAATGATAATTTTAGACACCTAGTCTAATAAATGCTTTACAACTACAGTAATGGGTTTTCATTTACACACCTACTTTATTAATAAGAGGGTCTACAACATTAATTAAATTAATAATATATAGAATAATGTACTAAAACGAAATGGACAAGGATTTGAGAACATGCTAATAATATGAGAAAATATAGAAGAATTTTATGAAGCTTTAATGGATTTAATTAAATATTTTAGCTATCCATCCTTACTTAGATTTCAACCAATATCCGCGATATAGTGGTCATAAGCCCACTTGAAAAAAAAAAAAAACGCGAAGTAGTTAATCTATGGAAGATGAACCGCCATGTAGCGAGGGATTATTGTATCTTCCCAGTAGTCAACATGGATGTCTTCTGCTTTGAGGTACCGTTAATAACATCCATTGTCTAAACCTGATATAGATGCCTACGTGCAATCGCTACCTCATTTGACCCAGCATTACGCCAAAGAAAATAGCGAATAGAGTAGGAGCAAGTACACAGCACTGCTTCAATCCATTTTCTATTGGGAAGTGATCAGACAGGTCACTATTGTATCTAATCTGGTCTTTTTGTCCACATGAAGCTGTTTGAGAATGGATAGGAGCGTATTTGGGCATCCGAGCCTTGCCAAAATCCTCCATAATCCATCGACCGTGTCGAAAGCCTTGGTGAGGTTCACAAAGGCAGCGTATATAGGTTTACATAATATCCAAGAATTATATCTAGTCTAAAATCAAGACTGAATCTAAGACTAGATCTAGACTGCCTTTAAGTACAGTCTAGAGTAAATTCTGATTACCTTAGATTCTATTTCTACTATATTTATAACCTAGATATATATTCTAGAAGTAAATATATACTGATTCTATAGATACAATTCGAATTCAATTTGAATATTTATGATTATATAGATTACAGATTATAACTAGATTTTATAGATCTATGCCCATGGCATGTGTGAGATCAATTTTTCAAATCAACTATAATTAATGAAAAATTCTAAAACAAGTTCATTCATATATTCACATGCGATTTTTTTCCAATATTTATAAGCTTAGCATTATTTTGGACCAATGTCTCACAACGGCTGATAAGGGAAATCAGGTATAAACATCAGTAGAAAACACGACCCTTCAACTCAAGAAAAAATTAAGAAATTATAACAGACACAAAATAGACTGACATTCATAACAAATGAATATTCACAATTGATTACAGCTGCACCTTTTTAAAAACCCCTTTAAAAAATCATTAAAAGTTCTAAAATCACTACAATTTGTATTTCTACAATTATTTTTGTGTGTGAAACTGTTTATCGGAAAAAAGCCGGGTAATTGAAGTAAGCTAGTCCTAAAATAAGTACTGCAAATGTGTAGTTTCACATGCTTGTTTCAGATCTTTTCTTTTTATAGCCTCTACCCGTATTTTTATGCAGAATTTTGTTTTTCTATCAGGTACACTTAAATTTATAATGTCAGTTTAATTTAAATGAGAACTGAAAAATGCAAAAGATTTATAAGGAAAAAGGTACTTCCGGTCCAATTTACAATTCTAGTTTTAAACCAAAGAAACGAAACGCATACATACAGTTTTGTGTATCAAGTTCCAAGTAAGTAATATGAAACACTGATTATTAAATGACGTTATAAATTAAGTTTGACTTGTGTATATACTAAATATATTTTTCTCCACTTTTAAAACAAAGTAAACGTTAAAATTAATAATAAAATAGCTTACATAACAGAACACACATAATTTAGTAGTGCAAAACTGGATACACAGTTTATAAGAAATTTTTAAAAATGCATAAATAATTTTTATATTATATGCTAATATAGTCTCCCGTGTTGGTTTGTTTTTTTTACTATTAATAGTGAATAGTTGTAAAAATGGTGTAATTTATGAAAAAAACAACTGATTACATATAATATAATCAAAGAAAATTATACATCTTCAATGAAAGTAGTTTGCAAAATTGTGATCTTTAATCACAGCCCTTGATCTATATCACCATTAATACAAGTGTTATCGATCCATTTCTGATGTCTTTCCGTGTTAACTATTGACATCTAGGTCTGTAGGTCGATGTCTCAATATCTGAAGCCTAACATTACATTCTGATCACATGTTGCAAGTCCTTATTTCTAAACATTGAAAAATATCTTATCTTTTTAAAATATCTCTACCTGACCTAATTGCTACTAAAACGGATATTTAATTGGTATAAATATTTGCTACTTTATCTAAATATCAAGTAGATTTTTTTTTTATTTTTTTTTTACTTGTTTAGGTTGTAACACATTTTTTTACTTGTTTAGGTTGTAACACATTTTTTTACTTGTTTAGGTTGTAACACATTTTTTTACTTGTTTAGGTTGTAACACATTTTTTTACTTGTTTAGGTTGTAACACATTTTTTTACTTGTTTAGGTTGTAACACATTTTTTTACTTGTTTAGGTTGTAACACATTTTTTTACTTGTTTAGGTTGTAACACATTTTTTTACTTGTTTAGGTTGTAACACATTTTTTTACTTGTTTAGGTTGTAACACATTTTTTTACTTGTTTAGGTTGTAACACATTTTTTTACTTGTTTAGGTTGTAACACATTTTTTTACTTGTTTAGGTTGTAACACATTTTTTTACTTGTTTAGGTTGTAACACATTTTTTTGCTTGTTTAGGTTGTAACACATTTTTTTACTTGTTTAGGTTGTAACACATTTTTTTACTTGTTTAGGTTGTAACACATTTTTTTGCTGGAAACGGTCGTTAGAGGAGACGTTTAGGCCAATTGGGAAACAGAATTTACAGGACAATTAACAAGAAGAATGATTATCATAATACTGTAATTACGTCTTACTCGTATCCATAGGTTCATCTAGTCCTGAATGTTAATAAAAGACTTTATTTGGGTTTCCTGGCTGATCCAGGCAACCAGTTCCGTCATTCCATGCTCCGATGGCACTAGTGGAAAAGGAACACTTGTACAAAATTGTCTTAGCATTTAGGTTCTTATTTTAAATGACACGTTTCTTGCTCATCTAACTAGAAGAAAAACAAAATTTTATCCACATAAATCTGTACCGGTATGTCTTTAGTTTGCCTATTACTTTAAATCATCTAGCAATAAAGCCAAAAACAACGAAAGTGAAATAGTCAAACTTAATATATATATACATATATAAAGTAAAATGTAAGGAGTGTGTGTGTGTGCGTGCGTGTGTGTCATAGCCAGCTAGTATATATATATATATATATATATATATATATATATATATATATATATATATATATATATATATATATATATATATATATATTATATCTTATATAATACAGACGTTACTTCAAAAAAAAAGAAGATCATTACGTCATACGAGTCATGCATTCAGTCATGCATATTAACCAATGACTTAAATTTCGCGGCGACAGAGAGCGCGGCTCATAAAAAAAAAAGAGGGGAGGAGGAGAACAAGTAATATTAATAAATAATCGTCGTCCAACCAACCACCCCACTGGACAACTGTGTCTTTCAGGAAGTGTTCACCGTCACTAAAATAGCGGCGTATGCTACGCCGCGGGTCGGCACGTTGTCATTATTTGTCCATTCTTGTAACAGTTTCATTATATGTAGGCCAGAAAAACTACGAAAGTTGACTGCAGCTAGTATTAAATCGCCCATTGTTCTCTTTAACATACAAAAAAATACTTTCTGTTGTCAGGTTTAGTCATTCAACTAAAAAAAAGTAATAATCATAAAATATTTTAGCGTGATAAATAGTCCACAGAAAAAAAAAATGGGTAAGAGGTAAATATCGACATGTAATCGTATGCGCAGACGTCATTAAATGAATGATCTCTTTTAAAAAAAAAAACAACGTAGTTGGGACGTGTAGGTGATTATAAACAAGAATGACGCATTGTGAGTGAACTCCCTTTGTGTATTGTACGTTAACTGACTTGAAATCGATCTGAATAAACTTAAAGTCATGCCTTTAATTTGCCACAATGGAGGGACTAAGGTGTGTACATAGAGACTAGAGGAGGAAAGGTTGGATACAAAACAAATATTTTCAGTTGAAGTGTACGTACATGTACAAGGAATGTATCTAATAAAAAATGCATTGAACATAATAACAATCTAAGATATAAGGTAGAGAGTGGGGATATCTTGAAAAAAAAGGAACGTATCTGTATAGGCCTACAGTGTTTATTCTTTTATTTGTAAGATATAAGGAGACATAATTTCATATAATACATATATTTTTTAAGTGCACGGACCAAAGGTTTGGAACTCACTACTCCATAATCTCAGACTGACAATAAATTCAAGAAGAACTTCAAGACATAATGTTCAAAACTTTTTAGATTAGTTTGTCAATTTTAAATCTCGTGTTTAAGTTTGTGATGTTATCACAGCGCCTTGAACCTACATTATGTTTGTTAACAGCGATCTATGAATGGAATTATTATTATTACATATATTATGTTCATGTTAGGAAAATATGAATGTTTACACTTAAAAGCTAAGGTGTCAATTTATATTTCATATAAAAAATTTATCTAATTTTGTAAGAAGAATAAATCTTTTTTAGTTTCTCTTTATTACATGTAACATTTTATTACTTTTGAATGTACACAAGCCACTCAAGCTAGAATGCATTTTTAAAAAGGTAGATGCATAAAAGAAATCTTTTATTAATATCAACTAAATTAGAATACTCTCGGCCCATGAACATTAAAGGGTTATATTAAAAGTATTTAAAAAAATAAATAAACAAAAAGAGGTTTTGATCTGAGCGTAAAATGTACCCAAAATATTTCTTATTCATGGTTTGTTTGTTTTTTTTATTGTGTACAGCAACAGGAATATGACAAACAAAGTGAAAAGTGTAAGAGTGTTGTAGACTTACAGTGTAAGAGTGTTGTAGACTTGTGTAAGAGTGTTGTAGACTTACATTACTGACAAGCTTGATTTTAGAAATAGGCTATTATGTTGATATATTCTAACCAAAGTTCTGAACATATTCTCCAAGCAAACAAACTCTTAGGTTTACGATCAATGTTCCCCAATAGTGACTTCAGTGAACGCAATTCTGCAGCCCGATTATCGACCGGTTCCATTCAATAATTCACGTATTGCATGGTCTGGTGAATAGCTGATACTTGTTGCCGAAATAAAGAAAACATAGACAGGTACGGCTAAATTCAAAAGTGTACACAATAGCCGAGCTGTGTTGAGGGTGGGCTACATATACAAGACCTGGAATAAGTCAAATTATATAAGGCTTATATAGATACATTCACCAGTGAGAATTTCTTTTACAACCTGATGGAATTCGGAATGTCATAATTTAATACAAATTAGATACATTATTTTTTTTTTATTAAATCTACTTAATCGCAAAAAAAAAAAAAGACTGTCTTAAAAGATGGTCAAAAATAATTTGGAACTTTGGAACCAAAAAGAAACATTTTAGGAGATACATGCACGGGCTGCTTTTCAGGGGATATTTGAAATGCATTTAGTTTTTATTTATTTTTTTACCCTATGTAATAGTTTCGATATCGTTATTTACGATTTTGTATATACAGGGGAAAAAAACACACGTAGGGCGTACTTACATATTTTGGGACAAAATGATTAAATCAGCTCAATATTTGTCATCCGATATATTTATTTGATTGAAGAGGGTAAACGGTTTAAACGCCTTAAAGTGATGGATTGGTGGGAATATTTACCAAAAAGAGGCAAGAAAATGAGTCGGTAGTAAAACTAGCTACAGTATTGCTCATATTTTTAGTAGAGAAATATAGCCATTTACTGACGCGTGAAAAAAAAAAGGTAAATATCCCATTTATTAATGAAGTACAAAATCTACGGATTTCTAATCAAATAGTTTCAGGTTAATTTCATTTCGTTGTTGTACCTTTTCGTTCTTGTGGCCCGCGACACGAGTGTCGGAAATTAAAATGATCCCCGTGTCAAACTAGCTTGGGCAGCACTGATTTCAATTGTCGTTTATATTTCAAGAAATGTCTCATCAAGAGGTTTCTTGTCACTCTTTAGTTGAAAAATTCGTTCGTCGTCACTAAAAGGAAATACCAACCTGTGGTATAACTCTTTTGACGAAATAGCTTGTGTTCTATAAAGTCAAGTGTGTAGTAACTTAGATAAACGTCTGTAAAAGACGTGAAGGAACTGTTGTCCATAAGTCATTTTACAAAACTGATTGATGTTGAGTATGTACCAGGATATCAATAAGTCATGAAAAAAAAAAAACAAGGAATATAGCTTTAAAAACAAAACTAAGGCCTACTTCTCGTGGTTGTTTTTACATCCTATTTATTAACTGGTCGTAGTGACTGGTAGTAAAATAGATTATTCTGTGAAATATTTTTTTAGGCGGGGGTTGAATTTCAAGCCACCCCTCCCCAGCAACGGTCATGAAATTAGTAACTATAGTTTTGCTTAAGTTTTTTATACGGGAGGAGGGAGACCACAACCCCACCCCATGAAATTCGTGACTGTACTTTTTTTAAAAACTTTTCACTGGCTTTGCCCATATTTTATAATGTATATTTGTAATTTATAATTATATATTAGAATTATTATTGTAGTTAATAAAATTTAACAGTAATCTGACACAGAGACAAACAAAGGATCAATAATCCTCAACGAAATTAATCAATAGACCTTATGACAAAAGTCGATGAACTCAGGTAACTAGACAATAAAAAATCTCATACTGAACTTTTATAATACTAAACAGAACTTTTAAACCTTTGTATTTTATTTTCGGTATTTCCCCCAAAAGGCCGCAGACTACATAGAAAGCATTTTAAAAAATCAATTCCTTTACAAAATAGACTCAAAAACACTGCATAAATTTTATTTTACAAATCTTACAAAAAATAGTCAATAGTGATAGTGATTTCATGTTAACATGTTAACATATTGTAATAATTAAAAAGATTTAAAATTTTTAGTATTTGAAGTATTAAACTATTAATACAATGATGAGCATAACCAAAAAAAAAGTGATTTCATTACGAGGGAATTCGAAATATAATCTGGTCAGAAAGAAGTCTGTTGACGTTGAATAAACTCTGGAACACTAAATAAGAATTGCAGAAAAAAAACAACTTTTTATTAGCCCTAGAGGGCTACACTGATTTTATAATAAGTGGAATACAGAGGGTCACTAGGCATGGTTCGAAAGCTTGAAAGACAACTTTTCTTTCAGTGAGTCCAGACTATAAAGCAAACATTCAGGTTGATCTAGGTCATTTCAGGCTTATAATCTTACAACAAACTTGAAAAACAAAAGTTGTGATATGAACGTCACGAAGATAGGGAAAGTCAACCTTTAAACATAAACATCAAAATCTAAAGCGAATGTTTTTTGTAAAATGTGTACTAGCGATTGAAACTGTGAATTTGTTCAGATGATAGAAACAAAAGTTATTGCAAAATTCCTCCCCCCTCCTCCTTCCAAGTAGTCTTCACCCACTGCCAATACTTGTAGACAGACACAAAGATAAAGGCACATTCCTCGTTCCATAGGCTAGGACAAATTTGTACAAATACTCCTTCTTCCCTGGTGCTATTATAGCAATGCCAGGGCCAGTCAGAAAAACCAATGACTTGGTAGAATTTAAGTCATTGGTTAACATGCATGATTAGATGCATGACGCTTAGGACGTAATCATCTTCTTTTTTGAAGTAACGTCTGTATTATATAAGATAAAATACGATACTTATCATGACCACTCACCATAAAAAAAAAATATTTTTTTATAACTGGTGGGAATGATAGAATCTATTATGTCAATCTAGAAAGTAGGGCTGTTATGTCAATAAAATCTAGACTTTTAAAGTTGCCTATATCTTATCTTATCTTATATAATACATAATATATAAATGAAAGATATTTCGATAGTTTCTACAACCAAGACAATAATATCAGATCTACTAGGCTAGCAGGCTAGTTATACAAGACGTTAATTATATACTAGGGAGATGTAGTTGTTGATCTTTAAATACAATTTTCATTTTGAAAAATAAAACTAATGTTACTTACGCTGCCTACTAATGTGTCTAATAATCCGTTCGAAAGAGTATAAAAATAGAGTCCAATCTTCTCTTACAGGAATGTCTGTTTACTTTACAAACTATTCCATGTACTGGCCAACCTTGAAAACTAGATCTAGATTCTTGTTTTATAAAAAGTAGTGGCAAAGTTTGGTCAGTTCTACCTGGTGTGTCCCGCCTTGTCAAACGCACCACGCCAAGACAGTAGAGAGTAAGAGAGAGTGTCGGGGACTGGTAGGGGGAGGGCAGGGTATGGCAAAGTCCTGGTATTTTCTTTCATCTTTGACACGTCGGTCAGACAACAATAGATTGACCAGGGAGTCCCCTTTCCCCCCTCCCCCCATCCCATAAGCGTTTTGGCCAGCTTAAGGTTTGTTTTGGTTTACGTAGCGTGCGAGCTTGTGTGTTTGTGTACATGTGTACTTAAGGCTCCTCACGCACACACACGCACACACAAATTGAGTTGAAACCCGCCCATTATATGCATGAATGAAGATCTTTATGGGAGGTGGGCAAGAGAGAGGACAGATCATGATTCGGATATTTGGAACATGATAGAAAAGTGTAAGATTAAGGTGAACAGATCTGTGAAGCCTATCTCTGTTTATATCCTGTTTGCTTATAAACATATCTCCCAAAAGCTAAGATTATACGTTCTTTTAAAGAATTATAGACTATCCTCTTAGTTCGACTAGACTGTGTCTAAATGTACACACTACCCAGCAAACACGTGTATTAAACATGATTCAGCACGTTCCAGATGCGTAGTGCGCACATTTCAAGAAACATCTAGGGTGCGTAGAGTTGTAGACAAACACACATACATACAGAGAAATAAGCCGCAGTCATTGGACGCGAGGAGGCGGAAGCGAAGCTTGAAAACAACCATCAGAACCAAAGGCGGACACAGAACTTAAGGAGGGAAAGATGAAGAGAGTGTATGGAGGATGGAGGCATACGTAAGCCTACTTATATGTATAGCTTTGACACACAAATATGTTACAAATTAGAAATTACAGATATTTAAAAGAGAAGCTTTTAAATACAGCAACTGGACCCCACAGTTAAAAAAAAAAACGCAAACTTAAACTCTATGGCCATATCACAAGATCCTGGAGGCCACAAAGACCTTCCTTCGGGGAACAGTACCAGGAAAAAGAAGAAGATGCAGAAAGAAAAAGCAATGGCAATATAAAGAATGGATAAGCCTGTCATTGAAAAAAAAAATATGCAAGGCAAAAAATAGAAATGTAGAAAGACGGCCAACAGATCCTGTGTGGTGCCCCAACGGTTCAAAAGACTGAAAGATAGGTGAAAGTGAAGCTACTGTAACTTGTGAGCCGGGATTGCGTTAGTGAAAACGTGAATGAAAAACTCATGTTAATAGGCCAAATAGAAGTATTAGAAAGGGAGCAGACTTCTGAAAAGGCAATCCAAAAAATATTTGTGTTAAAATCTCATATTTCATGTGTTCATTTCATCAATTTCCATTGAAAATCCTAAGAAGGCTTATACAAATATTACATTTTATAAATTATTTTTTTTACACCTGACAAAGGAATAATGTAAAACCCAAGAATTATTTTTACAAAGTTGTCACCCTACTATGTGTTCCGCAGTTCTTCTTTTATGGACAAAGGGCCATGTTTGGTCAGTAGGACTCAAGTTTGGCTTTTAAAACCTTTTCGGGAATTCTATTCTTAAACTTTCATCAGTGTCCAGATTGTTACCAGGGAGCCCTCTAAGATAGATCTAGGACCTACACCACCGTGAGAGCCGCTGTTAGCGCACTGCTCCCTTGAAGAGCGGAGCAGTGAAAAGAGAGCAGGAGGTTAGAGAGTCTATCTTACCACCACCAATGTTACCTACTCATTACTGCGGCAGCCTATGTAAGGTTTAAAATAGTTTCTCTTAATCTCCAACCCATTTCCTCTTTGCGGACACAAGGGTAACAACCTTCAAGAAAACTTGATCCCTCGTCCAGCACATTCATCAGTGTATTTTATTACTTGAAAGTTGTTACGTATTATTCAAGTCACATAAAACAATATTTAGCATAAAACATATAACACTTAGGCAGAAAAAAAACATAAAAGAGGCATCATTACATGTAATCTTCTACCTATTTAATTAGTCAACGCTTTGAGTAATGATGAATCTGAACAGGAAGACCAGAAATAATGACACGGAGACACGTGTTAGACCTAAAGCAGTTTCGTAAGTAATTTGTCAGCAAGAAATCGCAGTCGGTCTTTTGACTTAATAATGTACTTGAGATGGTACTAATAGTAGACACGGTATGAATAATTTCCTGTGTGCAAGTCACAACTCAACAAATTTTGTGCCAAAGACTTTACGTCTATTTTAAGTTCGTTTCCCCCCCCCCCCCCCCCCACCAGAAAATACGAGTTGACAGTGGGTGAAGCGCGACCCAGTAAATATACCGGTAGTCTACACAATCTTTAGCCCTATACTTTTCCATGGGTTAACAAGGTCAAATCGAAGAATTCAATGAGCGTGGGGGTGTAAGGTAATCCCATTCAAGGCAATCCAACTGAAGAAGGGGAGAGAAAGAGAGGGAAACGTTTAACAAATTGACAGGAAACTAGAACTGTATAGTTAACATTGATAATGTAATGTTTACAATATCACAAATACGAGATAAAACCGCCAATATTTACGTTACGTTTACTCTAAATAAACCCTAGGAAAAAAAAAGATTTTTGTTCCAATTTAGCCTATATATGAACGATATATTATATATAGAGAGAAAATATTTATTAAAATAGACAAACACTCCATGCATGATTAGCAAAGTAATGTTTCTAAGCTTCGTCCAAAATGATCAACCGTCTAACTATAAACTATAAGGGACTAGACATATGTGACCCGCGGGTCTTTATTTGCGCATTACTGTCGATATAGTCACAATTAAACGAAATAATAATGTAATAAGTAAAGCGAATGTGTCAATGTAAAAATAGTGTGAATGAAGCTATCAAATTAAAAAGCTAATAGGCTTAAATCCATTTTTTCAAATTAAAACATTTGCTTGTAGGCCTACATATATTTGATTAAAATTTGAGATGAATAGACTTAATTTTGTATGTTCATGTCTTAAAGTATAAAGTAGATCTTGAGGTAGACATAGATCTGAATCTACACTAATCTAGAGTTAAAAATTGGCTTTTATAGAGTTCATTTTGTGTTGCGCATGCGTGACCTTTTTTCATGAATGAATATAGGCCTATCTCAACACGGCTACGCAACTTTAGCGAACGAATGTATTAAAAATGCTTTAGAAAAACAAATTTGAATGTTAAATTGATTAAAATATCAAATGAATGGACAATAATTAGTATTTTTATGTGTTAAAGCACAAAACTATCTTTGCGAAAAGAAGTTTTATCATCTTAGAGTTCAATAAGAGTTTTAGACCTAGGAATAGACTCTGTAGAGAGATGTGTTAATGTGTAACCAATAGGTAATGTCTAATGAAAGAATGTTCGCCAGGAAATCTGTAGTCACAGATATCAGGAACCGATTTATGTAAAACATGCTTTTGAAACACAAAATTGAAGGTTAATTTTATTACATAATGAAATCAATGGATCTTCTTTTGTATTTTCATGTGTCAAAGTAAAAAAACTATGTGCGCAAAGTGTATTTCTTAAAATTAGATTTAGGTCTAAATCCTTTCGATCTTTTCTCATGTCAACATTGTTAACCATGGCCTAGATCCATAAAATGCTATAGCTGTAATAGAGTCGGACTTTTTTTTTTTTTTGAGGGTCTTAAGTTTGTTTTAGGGCTACAATACATACACTACGGTCTAAGTTAGTACCCAAGGAACATTCCTGCCTAGTTTTATCAAAATTGGTCAAGCGGTTTTGATGTCTATAAGTAACATACATACATACACCTCACATTCTACTTTACAATATAGAAGATAAGCACTGCAGTGGAACAATTTAGTAACAAAGGACTTATAACAAATTTAGTTGACGAGATCTGATGTAGGCAACACGTGCTTATGATAGTATGGGAAACAGTTTGATTTTAAATAACGAAGACATTGAGCTTAAGCCCACCCCTCCTCTTGATATCCTGAGAGATTTATCATTCCCATCTTAGGACTAGAGCTCTTCTGGCAGCCCCAAGTGGGCCACTGACTCAACAAATACAAACAGTTCTAATGTCACGTTTTAAAGTTTATTCACTGAATTCATTCTTTTAAAGTGTTAACTTAATGACGCTTTGCTAAATATAGCGAAAGGCGGGATGGCGAGCCAGATAGAACAGATTTAAAATGTAGGCCTAGATTGAAGAAATGTTTTTTTCGGTTTATGTCGGTAACGTGTGACAGTGTCTTGTGTCGGTGATATGCTGCTGTGTCACATCACATGCTGATGCTGCTGGCTTGGCAGACAGACCAACGTTGTCGCACTTATTTGAACTGATCCAGCTATAAAAGTCTCATTCAAGCGCTTCTTTTTTTTTTTTTTTTTCAATATCAGATTCAGCTAATATTTATACAGTTTGAAAAGTTTATTTTGATTAATGGACTCAGTAAGCTATATGTTTTGCTCAATTAATAATTTTATAACATTTAATGATAAAAAGTCACCTGTAAAAATAACAAAAGAATAAACTGCAAACATCACACATAGATCGAATCAAGTTGGCAATCATCACAGAGCCGGCCAGCCTAAGGCAAAGACAAACTAGGCATGGATCAAACCTCAAAGATAGCATAACTCTGTCTCCTAGCCTAGCTCTAAGTCTCACTATAACTCAATGTTTATTCGCGAATGTTTAGATCTAGCCTACTTGTACAGCATATAATGTTAAAAGACCATTAATTGTTTCTTCCTTTCGGACTATTTAAACTGTGAATAGACCTTGCTTTAAATGACCTAACTGTATGGAATGTAGCTCTTGTAAAAGAGTGTTCCTTGAGGGATTACGAGCACGACAGGCCTAAATTGTGCCGATGTGCAAAAAACTCAAAACTCTTCTTCCTTCTGGTGAAATATCGAAACGCTTTTTCTAGTCATGAATCGTCCTTGAAGCACAGTCCGTATGAATAGAACTTATTTGTTGATTTAATATAGATACGGAAAGTTTTTTTTTTTAATTCATTGCGTATTTTTCGGTATTATTTTTTGTTTGTTTTTCTATATCACTTGGGACCACCCTGGCGGCAAATGGAAACAACAGGCATAACGCCATCAAAAGATGAACATAACATAATACATAATGATAATGAAACTAAAGCAAACATCATAAACAAATACTTTGCATCAACATTCTCAGCCCCAGGAGACAAAGACATATTACTTAATTTGAACCAAGTAGACAATATAGAAGATATAGTAGTACAAGAAAATGGAATCCAAAAACTATTAGCCAACACCAAACCAAATAAAGCGTCTGGACCTGATGGTATTCCAGCTAGATTACTCAAAGAACTAAGCAATGAGCTAGCCCCAATGTTCACAATACTCTTTCAGGTATCGCTTAACCATGGCAGAATACCAAAGGACTGGAAAGAAGCTAATGTCACCCCTCTATTTAAAAAAGGAGAAAAATCTGACCCAGGAAACTACAGACCAGTATCACTTACCAGCATCACATGTAAAATCCTAGAACACATGATATGTAGTAACATCATAAACCACTTAGACAAACATAATGTCCTCACCCCATACCAACATGGCTTTAGGAAACAGATCATGTGAAACACAACTAATAGGACTAATTGATGATTTTTCAAAAGGTTTAGATAATAATGAACAAATAGATGCTAAGAAACTCGAACAGACACAAAATCGATTCATAACAAACGAAGATTCACGTTTAACCAGAGTAACACCTATAGTAAAATCACTAAATTTAGAAAGCCTTCAGGACAGAAGACTCAAAAGTAAAGTAGCAATATACATAAAACACTGAACCATAATCTCCAAATACAAAAACAAAATTTAATAAAATACTCTGAAAGACACAAAGATAAAGGCACATTCCTCGTCCCATATGCTAGGACAAATTTGTACAAATACTACTTCTTCCCTAGTGCTATTAGAGAATGGAATGGGTTGCCTGAGCTAGCCAGAAAAACCAGTGACTTGGCAGAATTTAAGTAATTGGTTAATATGCATGACTAAATACATGACGCTTAGGACGTAATCATCTTCTTTTTTGAAGTAACGTCTGTATTATATAAGATAAGATAAGATACTGACTATAGTCTATATATCTACATCTAGTAATATGTCTTAAACTCAATACACTGTATTAGTACTATATATATATAGTCACTATCAAATGGTCATTTAGAATCATCATCATAGTAAACAACTGTCATGGAATCCACCTATTGATGAAACTATAAAAAAAATCAAACAAAGCATTAGGGTTTATTAAAAGAAATTTCTATGAATCAAATAAGAACATAAAACTAAAATGTTATTTAACCTTGGTTAGGCCAATAATAGAATATGCATCCTCCGTTTGGGACCCCTCAACTCAAGAAAACATTAAGAAACTCGAACAGACACAAAATCGATTCATAACAAACGAAGATTCACGTTTAACCAGAGTAACACCTATAGTAAAATCACTAAATTTAGAAAGCCTTCAGGACAGAAGACTCAAAAGTAAAGTAGCAATATACATAAAACACTGAACCATAATCTTCAAATACAAAAACAAAATTTAATAAAATACTCTGAAAGACACAAAGATAAAGGCACATTCCTCGTCCCAAATGCTAGGACAAATTTGTACAAATACTCCTTCTTTCCTAGTGCTATTAGAGCATGGAATGGGTTGCCTGAGCTAGCGAGGAAAACCAATGACTTGGCAGAATTTAAGTCATTGGTTAATATGCATGACTAAATGCATGACGCGTAGGACGTAATCATCTTCTTTTTTGAAGTAACGTCTGTATTATATAAGATAAGATAAGATATAAATTTCCATTTGTGGCCGAAAATGACAAAATAGATATTTTAGGTGTATCCGGTATACAGAAAATTTTAAGGCTTGATTAGCTGTAAAGTTGGATACGTTCACTATAAATTTCAGTGCACTTTGAAGCAATGTAAAATCTATCTATCTATCTATCCATCTATCTATCTATCTATCTATCTATCTATCTATCTATCTATCTATCTATCTGTCTGTCTGTCTGTCTTTCTGTCTATCTATCTATCTATCTGTCTGTCTGTCTGTCTGTTTTTCTGTCTTTCTGTCTATCTATCTATCTATCTGTCTGTCTTTCTGTCTGTCTGTCTGTCTATCTATCTATCTATCTATCTATCTATCTATCTATCTTTCTATCTATCTATCTATCTATCTATCTATCTATCTATCTATCTATCTAATCTATCTATCTTTACTTTTTTATTACTAGTATCTTAACCTGCAAGATGTCTACGCAATAGAAATTCGGCTACATAAACAAAAGTCATATAGTTCAGACATTATAAAAATACCGGTATGGATTTTGTAATGAAAAATTGAAGGTGTTTATGGACTGACCCAGCTGTCACGACGTGTAGCATTGCGTTTGCTTACAAGATTGGTGTATCTGTTAAGTCAACGATAGATCGGTGTGTTAACCAATTAAGCTAAAAAAAATCAATACAACGCCGCAATAACGGCTGTTTACAGAGCTTAGCTAGAAAACAATATCATCCATCATTTAAGAATAATGTATTTCCCTTGTTTGTTGTACGTTAATCTATTTAAAACTTTTAAAGTTGTATTTAGGATCCAGAGAGTTTAGAAATCCATTTAGATATCATCTGGAAATTTTTACCAATTAGTGTGGTGAATCTATTCTCAGAAAAAAAAAAGTTTGGTTTGATTGAGATCTCTTTGAATCCAGTCTATGTTTGGATTTCTTCAATAAATAAAGATGTGAAGGCAAAGAGTGTAGTCAAATGTTCAAATTTAGTCTTGCACACACTTCTGCTGATGAATGTACTATTTTAAAGTGACACACATTCGATGACTTATTTAGAAGAGCAATATGGATTAAACACAAACTTAATCTCCGTGTCTTTTTCAATCCAACTATACAACCATTCCACTATATGTCAATCACACCATCTTGCTAATCCTTTTGTTTCTGTGGCGTTATTGCATTTATAGCCTAATATCAAAAGCTACATAGAACATTCGGGCCATTATTCTTTCCGCTTTCCATTCGTTTTGCATTCTCACTACCAACATAGTAATGTCTTATTATTTTACAAGCACAAAGTAGCCTTGTTTTCATTACTGAAACAGGAGATAATCATCTTATTATCATCGTTAGATTCAGAACTAGGTCGCGAAGAAAATTATAGTCTTAACTGTTGTGTAGTATGCGTTTGGGGGATTCATGATTTAAATAATGTATTCTATTCTGTTTAACATTAGTGTACTTCCCTATAAGCACTCTTTTATCTTTTTCTCAATTACTAATATACATTTTTTATCCCTTATAATTGTCATGGAGTGTGTATGTGTGTGAGTTTCTGTTGTGACTTTGTAACCATGAGTAAATCTTTGGTATACATAATTTGTTTCTATTAACTCAATAAATTCTGATGTAACCACGAGGAAGTCTGTCGTAGATGAGGCGATAAATTAGGGGACTGAACGCTGAACTATAATATGAACGTATAATATGACGTTAAACTATAATATGTGGGCTACACACGAGTGACGAGTGACAGAAATACGAGCAGTTGAATGTGTGTTGTAACTTAGTTGAAGATTTCATTAGTTCACTTCTGTTTTAACTTACACATCTACTCTGTTTATACGCTGTTATTAAACATTTTCGTTATTTTGTGTTTAAAAAGAAGTTTTTTTCAAGTTTTGTTAGATTTAGCCATTAAGAAATGAATACGCCTAAAATGGTTGAGTTACATTAGCCGGAGCTACAAACTCACAGCTGTGTATCAACAATAACCCGAATGCTTGAGTAAGCTGTGAACCTACGTTAACTAGATGCAGATGCAGTTCGTTGCTCACATTGTTGATTCGACTAATTCATGCAACCTTTCCCATACTATTAATGACACTTTCAAATGCCTAAGGAACGTTTTGTGCGGGATGCAGTTTCATTCATTTCATACCAAATAAAAGTTATTTCTTTAAAAATAAAATAAAAATAAAGAAATAAAGAAACATTTGGAAAACAAAGAGAAGGGACTCCCACGTGTATCTTGTACCTTTCAAGACAGCGGATTATCGTACTTTACATCGTGGAGTGTCACGGTTCTCGTTTGTCGTCCCACATCCTATTGTCTTACCTAGCATGTCACTTCAGCTCTAGTAATCAAACCCAACCCAACCTAACATTCATTTAGAGCTATATATATATATATATTGGCTGTCAGAACGAGACACCCTTTTGTCGTTAAAACAATGGTTCTCATACTTAAGCCCTAACCTCCTTGTTTAGTTTCTATTTCAGTATCGCCTTTATAATATATGTAGGCCCTATTTAGGTGTTAGAACCAAGTATAGACTACACATCTAAGCAGCCAGTCTCACTTACACATGTGTTGATTAGATGTGAATGCACAGACTATAGATCTTCAGCTTGTACGTGCCTTAGATTTCAAACAGATTCATGCCTTGAAATGTGTAGGTATTTTAATTTACAATAAATAAGATGAGATACAGATCGAAAGAGAAAGACTGGGTGGAGGGGGTGGGGTGGAGAAAGATAAGGTGACGAGCAAGCAATTAAATGAGAAAAAAATAGAGAGAGAGAGAGAATGCACTATTTTCTTAAGCTCTTGTCCCGTGAAACAATAACCTTTGTAGATTTCTAATTGTGTGTGTAGATGTATGTTAATGTGTAGAGAGTGTGTATGGACTCTCGTCTGCTCTACAGCTATCAATATTTCTAAATCTGTAGATAGCCATCTCAGTTAAGCCTTGAGCTGAATAGACAAATCTAGAAAATTGAATGACTTGCTATTCTGAAACAAATATTGTTTAATCCTCTTTAGTGCACTGGTAATCTGTTAAAATGACGTCTTATAACACAGTTATAGTATTTTAGGTGCAGCTTGGGCAGGCGAGAAGAAAATATTGTGTATTCAATACTAACATTTAATGGTAACTGAATGTAAAGGTTGTGCACTTATTATTAGCGATTTATATAAGTTTATTAGTTTTTTAAAAAAGGGAAACTTATCTTGTAATTAATTTACATATAGGCTAATATTAAGTACACGAGAAAGTTGTATATTTATTGAGAGAGTAAGGTAAAGTTCTCCATTCAAATCTTGCAATCTATAGGGAAGATGTAAAGGCCATCTGTTTCTGTGGCCTACGGTTAACTAGGGTGTCGTGGCCAGCACAACGACCAACCGCCTTTACTTTTACCCAGGTACCCATTAGAGTTGGCTGGACTCAGAGGCGTTCAAAGATACTAAAGTTAAAAATCCCAGTCTTCACCAGGATTCGAGCCCAGGACTTGGTTCGGAAGCCAAGCGCTTTACTTCTCAGCCCAGCGCCTCCTGTATAGTAATTATTTATTACTAAAAGAATGGACGAGTTAGCAACAGAAGATAAACATCTATTTTAAGGTCTGTTCTCTGGGAAACGATCATATTTATGTTAAGCATGGCACTAAACACCGAACTACTTCACCGATTTTGAGTCTCAAACTTGGACCCTTACAGTTTGCCTGGTGTTCTGCAGGGCCACTTGACATTAATCTAATAGAATCTCAAGTTAATGGCTTAGTTTTGTTAATCACAAAGCTTTGAAAAAAAAAAAAAAAAAAGTGATACCTTTGGACAACCCTCTTACCATTCATAGGCTCCTAGCTTTCAGAAGGACTAATTCAACTATTCAGTTTATTGACTACTAAAATCAAGTTTTATCGGTATTCAGGGGGAAAAAAAGGGTGGGGGAGGTTCTAGCTGTGGAATGTGTGGATTGAAACGTTCCTCTATGACGTTATGTCTCTGAAAACAAATTTCATTGTGTTCTTTTTTTTAATTATATTTTTTAAGTCAGTTTTACGGTGACTGTATGTGTGTTGAATGTTTGATAGTTACGTGACATGTTTCTCCTATATTAAAATGTTAAATTTGACTCGGTAGATCTTAATCTATGCGTGAAAAAGAATGATTTTGTTTTTAAATCCCGCTTTCATCCTTGTGTCTTCTAGAGACAACGTCCTGTTGTTGTTGTTGTTGTTGACAAAGCACTGACCTATATAGGTCCTAATCTATAGCTAGATCTACAAAACAGTTTGTCTAAAGTAGAAAAGTAGATGGCCATGGCATCCAGTAGGAAGGTACTTCTTTCAGCCTTTGAGATGTATAGGGTAGATGATGTAAAGGTTATCTGTTTCTGCAGCAGACGAGTTGTCCTTTCAACAAGTCTCGTAATTATCATAAAAATCGTGTACACAAGTTTCCACAGCATGTTTCCATGTTTTGAATTAACAAAATTCTAGACACCCCCCCCCCCTCCCTACCCCGAAACGCCACCAGTACACATATCTCTTGTTAATAAAGCTTCTAAAGTCTAATTCTTACCGACAGTATTTAAACTTTTTTTTTCAAATTTATACTTATTTATATAAAGATTTGAACAAAGAATTGAACAATTTCTACCAGAAAACATTGTAGTTCTATTTATTTCTATCAACAAAACTAAATTATTTTGCTATACAGATGTTGATTGTTCATTTAAACAAGTATTGGAAGTAAACTGTTCATACAAAAAATAAATGCATTAATAAAAGAAAGTCAAAATGGCTTGAATAATATTTTTGTCACATTTGAAATGCAAGAGTTATAGAAACCTGTGCTGACATTATTAATATTATTGTCTCGTTCTTTTCACAAGATCATAACAAAACATTGTGTTTTAAAATGAAATTTTCTTTTTTAAAAAGTTGAAATGATGTAGATACATAAAGATCTACGCCCTTATTCTTTTATCTCATTTATTGAGAAATTTAACTTGGTGTGTGTAACAAAGTAAACAGTAAATATTTAGAATTGACAGGAGACAAACAATGGCAACATTAAACAAAATATTTCATGAAGATCAATTTATTTGTCATAAAAATCAATTTAATTGACAACTCTTGATAACAGACCAAAACAATTTAAAATGTAACTATTTTACTAAAGGCACATCAATATATTTTGTTTGTTTATCGAGCCATTATTCAATTACTAACAATGATACAAACAATAGCTAGTGGTATACTTAATGCACGATATTTTGTATAATATGATTCATCATCACTATATTTCTAACATTTACTATTTTTAGTTTCATGCAATAGTTCTTCCCATGGGAAATTAAAAAAAAAAAAAAGGTGAAAAAAAATTTAGAGTAGGAAAATCTCTTTACCCAAGAAAACACCCAATGTTCTTCAATAATAAATAACATATATATATATTTATATATGTATTACATATAAAACACACATATCAGCCCTGAACGTTAGATATATTAAAAAAATTTAAAAAGTTAAGAGTTAAACATAATTCTCAGCCGACCTTTCCGACAACTCGGCCAACTTCCAAATGATCTTAACTCCTGGCCTTGATAACGGCTTTCTCCCAAAACTTTTTATTAATGATATTAAGTATCGCATTTTGTTTTATTAGCTTTATTTTCTATTTGTATTTCAAACTATTCACTACTTCATTTACTACATACCTTTCATTGTCCTGCGAGTCCCTCTACCCAACTGAAAAGAAGGGAAGGGGAGATAAATATAGCTTGGAAGAGGGGATGATGACCCTTCCCAGCTCTGGATCCTATAGTCACTTCAACTCACTATACATTGCATATAAGTTACAAATAAAATATAGCAAAGCTTTGCCAGTAATGTATGTGCAGAGAAAAGAGAAAATGTGCAAGAAAAAAATACATGATAAAGCTCATTTACTAGAGGTAGCTCATGCTCTGTCTTAGATTGAAAAAGATTGAGCAAAGAATGATAAATACAATCAATTGTGCATGGCACTAGTATGACTAAAATACTTCAAGAATATACAACAGAAATAATAATTTATATTTGTACAATTTATTTCATGGTTTATAATTCAGTCTTTTAATTAAAAACACAAAAAAAATCTGTTTTAGATTTACCAACCCTCATTAGACCATAGGGTGTAGTCAACTCAATGATCAGTCAATGTAAGTTTTGTGGTTATGAACCAAGGTGGTCAGTATAGCAACCAACTCTAATTTATGTTCTCTGTCTGATGTGATGCACTGTTAAGAGTTTGAAGAATGAATAGGATGAGGTCTCTTAGTTCATTTAAACTGTCCAAAATAATAATGCAAATCTATTAATTCATATGGTGATATTAGAAAAGTGATGGTTTTCAAATATGATTAAACAATTCATGAGTATATCCTTAAATGATCAAATAACTTTTCCACTTTGATGTAAATAAGTAATATAGAAATATTAGTATAAAAAAACAACATGTCTTCTATAAACATCTTTTACTACATAAATCATATTTATTGCTATAAAAGTAAATTATTACTATTGTGATCAGACAAGATGCTTTGTGAGTATTTGTGACAGAACAAGATTTCCTCTGTTAGCAAGTGGCTAACCTCAAAGTATTGCTTTAGGTTGATGGATTGGGTTCAAACAAATTTTGTCATATCATGAATGTCAGTGCTTTAGAGTAGCATATGAGCAGTGCCGAATTTAGACTTGAAAAGGACCTTTAAGGTCTTTGAATTGTGGGGCCCACTACAAGACCAGATATTATAGGTCAGTGCTAAATATTATAGCTTGTGTTGTATAGACAGATTCAGCCTACTATATGATCCTATCTAGTAAATTTTAAAAAATCACACAAAAATGTTTTTATAGACATGATTCTTGAATTTTTTTAGCTGAGCAATTTTCAACATTTTTATTTAAAGTTTACTCAACCAAGTCTGAATTATATTTATTGAATTTGGCTGAACATTTTTTTTATTAAAAAAAAAAACAATTTTCTTATAGATTGGAATGTAAAAATTATTTTATAAACGTTTATTTTCTTCATTTACAAGAAAATAGTATATTGTTTAATGTATTTTATATTATGGTAAATATAAACAGGTAATTGTCATCACAGCTGATTTACTTAAAAAAAGTAGGACATCTACAAACATGAAAACAACATAATATTTGCATTTTCCTAAGTCTAGTTTTGATTTTTTTAACCAACAAAAATAGTTAGCATTTTCTGTAAAGATGCATTTTACTATATTCAAATATGTATATGGCCTCCTTCAGTTGCAAAGGGGCCATAGATCATCTCATAACAATGTATTCAAATACAATTATAAAATGTGCACCAAATTTTTTACATTTACATTGTAAATAATTTAGATGTATAACCTAATTTACAAGTGTATTCTATGCTTTTAAGTGCACAAAACATCAAAGACTTATGTTGTGATCACACGTCTGTGATAATATAGTGTTAGATGCAGACTTCAAATTGTACAGAAAGAGCAAAAGCACTTAAGTTAAAGTCTTTTCAGAGCCATGCAATAAAAATGGCTACTATTGTACAATTGATCATTTTTGCTGCTTTCTACCAGTATATATATATTGAGCTTACTGCAAGAGCATAAGCAGATGCAGATTGGTGCAACAAGACAAAAAGGAGAAGTCAAGCATCCTAAAAATTGAAAGAAAATGGCTAGAACTCTTGCATAAGATAATTAAAGACAATAGCTCTTTCAAACAAGTATCAATATCATAATGTGTACTGTAAAATTCTTCCACAGTTTATTATGTATGTACAATTTAAATTTTACAAATATATGTCCTAAATCATATCTTTCATATTTTTGAAAGCTAAATTTAAAATCACTATTGAGTAGACAAACATTCACAAAAACATCAACATTTTCTTTTGTGTTGTTTTACATTAAATTCTATAATAGCTGTAATGCCTACCTTCACAATGGATATTGTTAATTCTGCTTATGTCTACTTGAGCCAATGATAAATGTAGGATTTCAGCCTGAGTATGACTAAATCATTTTGCATTACATTTTTCAGTATATTTATCTTTTCAAACAAAAACATGAGGAACAGATGAAAGTTTGCTATGGATTTATTGACTCAAATGAAATTTTATTACTGTATGATGTAGCTTAGTGAATCATAATTATTCTATCATTACAACATTTAAAGATCTGCATGTCCTAAAAGACTATAAGATTGATAAATTTGATCTTTCTTTGTTTAAACAAATATGAATAGAATTAACATATAATTAGCCTAAGCATTCAAAGTTTGATTTAAACTTATTAAGCAAGCAAAGGCATAGCCTTGAGTAAATTTCAAATTGTTGCTACTTGTCATAAAAAAACATTTTTATTAAACCAACGTAAGATACATTAATTATCATTAGGCCAGTCAGTAATAACAAGTAAATCATCAATCACAACCAAAGTATATGTTGTCTTGCGGTTACATTATAGAACTAGAAAAGCTTTTAGATATGCACACAAAAAAAAGTTACAGAATATTCAATTCTGATTATTGTAAATGTATTTTTATCACAAATTAATTCCATTTTTTAATAAAACATAGGTGCATCAAACAAAAAGTTTCCAAACATCTGATTGCAAAACACTAATCAATTGTTTTCAAACTGAATTTCCATTTGATTGGATCAATAAAAATGATCTTATCTTATCTACAATACATATACAAATACAAGTCTTACAATAACTGTCATATAATTTTCTACAGGATAGAAACATTATAAATTTAAAGATTTACATTTAAAAAGGTTTTTTTACAGAAAAGAAAAGAAAGAAAACCTAATCACATAACCATACAATACTCTGGATAGAATACTATTTTATATACTGGTACTTATAAAATGTGCAAATAAAAATGTTTTTTCTAATGAGAAAAACAAGTGCATCTTTATCTTTTTTTTTTTATTGTCAAGCAAAAATATGATTTTTACTTATACGATAACAGCCACTAATCTGAGAAAACAGACTAGATTTTTAAAAAAAATTTTTTTTTAAATAAAATCTTTATTATACAAAAATTAGACATTTATTATTTTCAATCTCATAATTATTTACATCTGTTTTGGAGTTTTTCTTTTTTAATTTTTATAATTACAAGCTACAATAAAAACTAACAAACAGATAACTATACATTAAAAAAAATAAACTTTTAGTTATAATTAATGGCATGTGAACTTCTGGGTAGTTCATTTTCCTGTGTGATAACAGCATGCGCTTTGGCACTCTCTGGAAGGGCTGAGCTGTCAGTTCTTTGACCACTGATATAACCATCAAGATCATTAGATAAACAAATAATGCGTCTCTTTGACATAAATTTACCAAAGTCTGTTAATGTGTAGACCTGTTAGAGATAAAATGTCCAAAGTTTTAGACAAGTCAGCATCAGAACTCATTTAAAAGCAAAGTATTTTGAGGCAGTGAAAACAAATAGTTAAAGAGGAGCTTTGCTTAGATTAAAAATGTTTGTTGTAAAATGTTTTGGATGTTCCTTCAGAGTTGAAGATAATCTACTTGCTAGTCCAAACCTCCAGCAGGATGACTGGGTATTGCAGCAGACATGGTATGAACCAGGGACCATTAAGTCCAGTGCACATGGTGTACATGAAATATAAATAAGTTGTCAAAGCACTTTGTGGAATTTAGATCCAGTCAAGGGTAGATGATTGGAATGAAAACAACAGTTTGAGAAGACAATGGTATGTCTTATCCAGCCTCACACTAGCTGCAGACCATCTACTGTATCTCCCTCCTACAACCCACCAATAGAAAGCAGAAGGAAAAACAGAAAGGAAAACTTGCAATAAGTATTTATTATTTTTATCAATATTCTTTTAATACCCCAAAGTAAAAATTCGCTATTAATATGAGATCTACTTAGGTTTTCTTTCTTTTTTTTTTTTGAACCAACAACAGTGACTGACTTGACTGACTTAATCCTGTGCACTCCCAGGGGAGCATAGGGCTGCAACCACACCTCTCCACCGAACTCGGTTCTGAGCAGCTTTCTTCATCTGCTCCCATGTCATTCCAGTACCCTCAGCTTCACTGATGACTGACCTCTTCCAGGTTTGCTTGGGTCTGCCCACTTTCCTCTTTCCTTGTGGGTTCCAGTCAAGTGCCTGCCTTACAACATTGGTAGCTGGTTTTCGCAGGGTGTGTCCTATCCAGCTCCATTTTTATTTTGTGATGTCTTGGGCTATGGGCTTTTGTCTAGTTCTCTCCCACAAATCGATAGTAGTTATCTTTTCTGGCCACCTAATTCCTAATATCCGGCGTAGGCATCTGTTAACAAAGGTCTGGAGCTTTTCCATATTTGTTTTAGTGACTCTCCAAGTTTCTGAACCGTATAGAAGGACAGACTTAACGTTTGTATTATAGATTCGTATCTTGTTGTGTAGAGATAATGCCTTAGAGCGCCAGATAGTTTGAAGAGTTGAAAAGGCAAACCTAGCTTTATTGATCCGAGTTAGTATATCATCATCAGCTCCGCCGTCTTTACCAACTCTACTTCCCAGATATGTGAAGTGGTCCGTATCAAGGATATTCTCTCCCTGTAGCATGATTGGGTTCTCTTCTCTGTTGTTGATCCTCATAATTTCTGTTTTCTTTTTGTTGATTAGAAGTCCAGTCTTTTTCGCTATTTCTGAGAGTCTGGTCAGTTTGGTTTGAGCATTTTGTTGTGTATGGGAGAGGAGGCAGATGTCATCAGCGAAATCCAGGTCCTCTAAATGTTGTGTTAGCGTCCATTATATGCCGCTTTTATTATCTAAGACTGTCTGTCTCATGACCCAATAGATCACCAGCTAAAATATTAAGGGCGAAAGCATACATCCCTGTCTTACTCCTGTTTTTACTTGAAAAGGGTTGGTCAGCTTACCATTGTGTATTACTTGGCATGATGAGTCATCATATAACTGTTTAATGATATTGGTGAATTTTGTTGGAATTCCGTAGTGATTCATCAGTCTCCAGATTACGTCTCTGTCAATACTGTCGAAGGCTTTCTCAAAATCAACAAAGGTCATGTACAGAGGAGATTGCCACTCAATAGATTGTTCTATGATAATAAGTAGTGTAGTAATGTGGTCAGTGCATGATTTCTCTTTATGGAATCCAGGCTGTTCTGGTCTTAGTCTTTTGTCTAGGGCATCTTTTAGACGTTCCAATATTATCCTAGTTAAGACCTTGCTGAGGGTTGACAGTAACATGATTCCTCGCCAGTTGTTGCATTGAGGTCACCTTTTTGGGTAATTTAATTAGGTAGCCCAGTTTCCAGATTTTAGGGACCTTTTCTTGCTCCCAAATTTTGCATAGCAGTGGATGCAGCATTTCAGCTGATATTTTGGGGTCTGCTTTTAAAGCCTCTACTGGTATACCATCTGGGCCTGGCGCTTTTCCCTTTTTTGCATTCTTGATGGCCTTGATGATCTCCCCTTTTTTGTTCTTCATTCTGGCATTGGTTTATCTTTTCTTTTAGCTCTTTCCGTTCCTGGATTTTGGCCCATGTCTCGCAGACAGCCATTGCTTGTGTTGTTTCGTTTTCCTGCCTAGGACGTCTGTACATGTGCTTTTCCATATCTCTTGGAGAGTGAGGCAGTGTTGCTCAAGGGTTTCATCTGTCACTAGTCCAGTACTTCAAATCTTTTTTAACCTCACAATTAAAGAGTACCTTTTTTTCTTCGCTCTTTAAGTACTGAGTGTTGAATTTGTAGTGTGGTCTGTCTGAAAAATCCTTAAAGGATTTAAGTTTGATCCTCACTGTTGCTATTAACAGATGATGATCAGAAGCTACATCTGCTCCTTGTTTCACCCAAACATCAAGGAGACTTCTCCTCCATTTCCGAGATATTGCAAAATGGTCAATTTGGTTTTCCGTTTTGCCATCTGGGGAAGTCCATGTTGTCTTGTGTATAGTTTTGTGTGGAAAGATGGTTCCTCCTATGATAAGATCGTTGAATGCGCAGAAGTCAACAAATAAGTCCCCATTTTCATTGCTTGTGCCTGCACCATGTTTACCCATGTGCTGCATTTGTTGGTGCATAGCACTGGATGATGGTTGTTTTCCTTCCCTATGCATTAAACCTGGCTGACATTAGTCTTGAGGAAACTGGCTCCCATCCCTACAAAGCCTTTGATGCCTCTCTTGACAGTAGAAGTGCTACTCCCTGTGTGTGATAGTGGTCTAGATCTTCATGTCCAGAATATATAATGCTCTCCCCAGTTGTCAGATTGCTTAGACCACTTCCATTCCATCGTGTTTCACTGAGGCCTAGAACCTTGATTTTGTACTTTCTCATTTCGCTTGCCACTTCGTTTATTCTGCCGCTATCATACAGGGTTTTGATGTTCCAGGCCCCTATCCTGGTTGAGGTCTTGGTCGTCAGAAGATTTGTCGGGGTAGTAGTACACGTCATAGACTCCGCCGGGGTACACTTTATAGGGGTATCTTGCTGGTCCCAAGCCCGGGTAAAGGAGGAGGGGTGATCGTAAGGCTAGCAACCTCACATCACTAAACTATTGCTACAGAAACTGGAAATACACCAAACCAACTTGGTCAGGAAGGTTCCTCTGTGGAAGAGTCTATGGCGTGTACTAGTGAAAGCCCTCTGGAACCAACAACAGTATTCTGTTTTTAAATTAAATGTTTGCTACATAAGTTGGAAGGTTTCTTACCACACACAAGCAGACTGCAAAACCTAAAATAGCTCCACCAAGCACATCACTCCAGTGATGCTTGTAGTCTGAGATCCGGCTCAAACAGGTGTAGAAAGTGAAGCAAAACATAGCCAGTTGTACCACAGGTTTCAGTAAAACTAGATCTCTGACAGAGACTCTAGCCTCTAGATAGAGCTGTTATGACAAAAAGATCATTATAAACGTGTGTGTGTAAATGAGCATTTCTAGTCTTTCTTACTAGTCTATTCATAGTTCTGGTGAAAGATGGGAAGGTAAACAAAAAAAAAGATTTCATGTTCCCATCTCATTTTTCTCTCTCTCAGCTGCAGGCTAATTTGATAAGAAACAGAAGTCTACACAAGTGCATGCCTAATAGACTTTTGGAATTTTTGTTTGTTTGTTTTACATGTTCCTTCATAATCGAAGGTTATTACATAAAAGCCCAAACCTTTTGCAGGATATCGGTGGATGTTGGCAGGCAGGGTTTGAACCCGGGACAATCTAGAAGGCAGTCCAGGGCCCATACCATATAACCAGGCAGAGTTAATAAGGAGGATATTTATTAAACTCTCATAGAAATCTTTATTTGTTCTTAGTTCTATAGATGAAATGCTCATGATTTAGCTGACATATCACATTATGCAAAATGTCAATTAAGTATAAATGTAAATGAAATTTTACTATAAACAGGCTATTCTTTTAGTTATATCAAGAGTTACTTTCAACATTTCTATTTTTTACTGGCCAAGAAGTTCTAAGTATTTTTTAATCAGAAGTTTAGGGTAAATTATTAGTGACAGGGCTTTTTTTGTGACGGTACGCACTGGTACGGCATACTAGCACCTTTTTGAATGTGGGGAAAAATTATTACTTTTCTTGTGTTTTAACATACATTATTAATTTATTAGTAGTTAGTCAGTCAATCACTGAGTACCCCACCTATTTTTTTTACAAAAAAAAGCACTGATTAGTGGGAATAGAATTTAAAAAAAATAAAAAAATAATAAAGTGTGTGTCTCTAGCATCAAGACACTGTAAACGAATATGTGGACAATGGAAGCATCCAGATTCACTGATGTGAGTAAATACAGCAGAGTGATCCAAATCAGATGTGTGAAATGGATGTATATTTACATGTTATTATCATACATAATTAATAGACTCCTTCAATTTACTGAGTACAACATTTTGTTACCCTCTTTTCACACAATAATTCCTTAGTTTCTAACTGCTTGACCTAAGAAATGTGACTGACAAACTTATTAACTATCAGTTGAAAACTTATTAGGAAGAACTACATTTTTACAAGTAGATGTAAGTTTAAAAGTTTTCAGTAAAGGTATACTGGCTGAGTGACATTTTCTTTTAAACTAGACTATTAACTTATTAAGTCATAAAATATAGGTAGTATATTTTTTATTTCAGATGGCTTGTTTGTTTCCTTTGCTGCAAAGTGTTAGGACGAGTCAAATATTGCTAGCTATCTACTATACAATTAATTGAATTTGACCTTACCAATGAGCTACTTAGGTAGGTATGAAACAAACTAAGTTAACAAAGGTTGAATTGCAATATTTACATGAATGTTTTTAATTCAGTGACTAGTAGATAAGAAAATAAGTGTTTAAAACAGCTTAAGTATTCTATATTACAAAACAAAACTAAATACTTACTATGATATAAAGCATGCAGAAAGCTGTAAATGATGAGTGTCCAGATGGGAAAGAAAGTCTGCAAAAATAAATTTTGTCATAATAAAAATATTATCATACATTACTTGTTACATTGCTTCAGAAGAAAAAAACATGCACATTTACCAATTTTAACATACATTTTATAATCATCAGATGACTTGCAAACTTTCCATTTTATGTAACTGAGATACAATTTCGGTGGATGTGATAAAATTAAAATAGTAACTTACATGCAAAGTGCATACAGAGAGAGAGAGAAAAAGAGAAATAAAAGTCAAATGAACAATGCATTCAAATGATTTCAAGATTCAAATTGTCTGATAGAACAGTTCAAACTTAGATCATCAATTCATCTTTGAAAATAAATCATGTCTTTTTTCATCCTATTTCAGCAGCATGAATTGTGTCTCAGTGGCACAGTCAATGATGTATTGCTAATAATACTATAGAAAAGTAACTTGGAATTAAAAAAAAAAGAAAGAAAACTGGAAAAGAAATGTAAAGAAAACAAAAAATCACCTGGCTTCTTTTAACATATCAAGGTTCTTAGTGGTGCACACATTTTCTGTTATGTAGCCATCACTGCAGTTAAATTTGGAATAGTCAGGCTGACAAAGTGTTAGGAAATGTGGCCTTAGGCGCCCCACAACATTTTTACCTATTTCTGTTAAAAACTGGTTCACCACATTACCAAATATAAAGACACCTATTGAGTTGTACATTGCACTAAAAAATTTCTGCTTTGGATATAACGTCTGTGATGACAATATATAGAATGACTTCCCATCACGAAGCAAGAATTCTATACATATTATCTGGAAAAAAAAAAAATTATACCAGTTAACATAATTATGTAAACTATATCAACTAAGTATATGTAATTTTATTAATTTTTTAAAGTTTTTTTTATTCATTTTTTTAGGATCTTCAAGACTTATCCTGTTTCTGTATATGTTATCTCATGCTGACTAACCATTTAGTCACATTTAGCCTTAGCAGCTATGGCTGATACTGCTATTAGAGATTCTGTCAAACAGGCACTCACCCACTTAACAATATGATGCTTTTTGGAACTTGTCCTTTAGACAACAAGAAGCATATTTCCCCCAAAACAGCAATAGCATGGCTAATAGACAAGGAAACTGTATGCACGGCCATTCTTGTACAACATGGTATTGTACCTTCATGGAAAACTAAAACAGTGGACAACAAGAGGGAAGAGGCTGTAAACATCATTAGGGACCGAAACCTGTGGACACAGCTTGATGCCCAATGTGCTGAACTGCTCATGGGATCTAAGTCCTAAGTGATAAATTTACAGTTTGGTAAATCAATGTTTAAGCTGTTTCCTAAACTTAATGTGAATGGTAAGTGGTATATTCACAGTTAGATAAATCAAGGTATAAGCTGTTTTCATAAGCCAATGTCAAGTAGACATGTCTGAAGGTTTCAAATATTTCTTACCCATTTCATATAGATGAGTGGTGGGGGTAGCTAACCTTGCTTAACATTTACCTTATTCTACATTCAGATCCAAATAGATATGAAGCATTACTTACAAAATATTTTTTTTTAACCAAAAAACAATTAAGAGAATGCAAAAAAAATATTTAAAAATGTAATTTGTGAAGTTTACCAAAACAAAAGGAATTGAAAAACCAACGCCAGCTGCCAAGGCTATAGATATAGTATCTGATTTAATTGGATGCTTTAGGCTTTCATCATCACAAAAAAAACCTCTGTGAAAAGGTTCTACTGCAAATTGAAAAACTGCTAAAAGAGCTGATACTGAAACAAAAATGTAAAAATACACAATGAAAAATTAAATACTTAATTTAGAAATTTATGTTAGGTAAATTATTGTCATTTAATGTACTTAATAAACCAACCATAATTAACTTTTTTTTTAATAGATAGAGCCGCCCTATGACTTTTCATTTTAATAAATTGTACTTGAATACACATTCTGTGAAGATGTAATTTTTTTAGATCAATGTTATTGTGAAAGATCTCAAAATGGCATGTACTAAAGATGCATCCAACAGGTTAAGGCAAAGGGGTAATGTGAGGTGAGAAAAAAAGCATGTTTACTAACCATATTACCTTAATGTGTTTTTTTAAAATTATGCAAGGTACTGTGTTAGGATAGGATAAATGCTTAAAAGTATTTACCTAATTATGTCAATATGTTCTGACTTACACCAAAATTCAGTTACTGGCCCAACTGGATTAACGTTGTAGCCCGAGGACCCTCTTGTATTTTCTTGGTCTACAATTTCTTAACATATAAATTATTATTCATTTCTTTTTCTTTACATTTAAACATGAGTGTATCTTGATAATTTGTCAGTAGTGTGCCTACAAATATTCACTTAACAGAGCATGTGTATTTAAAGTCTATTTCCCCAGACAGGCAAGCCTCTAGATATTGGTAGGCATAACACCACACACAAAACTATAATCCCCAGGTTGTCATATGACAGTCTAAGCAAAGGTGTGTTTTTTTATATAGATTCTAGATCTAGATGATTATTAATTCATATTTGACCTTCCATATTTTTTAAACTGTAGATGCCAGAAGGATGAATCTGTCCAGCTCAGAATGTGATGAAATGCATGATCTTAGTTAAAGTTAATCCCTAGTTATTTTTACAAAGCTTAAATCAACTCTCTCTGTCTGTCTGGTAAAAAGTTTGTACATGTTATTTCTTCGACACCAAATCTTAGATCTAGCTAAAATCTGCACAATTATTTCTTTTAACTGACAACACAAGAATCAATGTAAAAAAAAACAATCAATTAATTGTTAATTAACTATTGGTAATTAATTATTTTGGTTTGGTATCTCAAACAAGGGAAGGAAATTATACTTGACTGAAGTGGTAAAGTAAAGTTCCCCTTGTGGACTATAGGGCAGATGATGTAAAGATCATCTGTTTCTGTGGCCTACGGTTAACGAGGGTGTCATGTGGCCAGCACAAGACCAACTGCCTTTACTTTTCCCCAACTAATGTCAGATACCCATTAGAGCTGGGTGGACTCAGAGGCGCCTGAAGATCACAAAATTAAAAATCCCAGTCTTCACCAGGATTCGAACCCCTGACCTCGGTTTGGAAGTCAAGCAATTTACAGCTCAGCCACCGTGCCTCCGACTAAAGTGGTGATATAAGCTGAAGTCCCTTTATTGCTTTTTATGTCCCTTAATTGCTTTTTAGGTTGCTGCTTTAAATGCGTTTGAAACAAACAATACATAACTATAAAATCTTCTATTACACACCTAGCAGAGTGGTTAGAGTGAGGAAGCTTGAGTCATGAGTTCAAATTTAGGTTGTCCCCCCCCCCCCCCCCCCAATCCTGTTTTTTTTTTTTTTTTTTTTAATAAAAATTATGCTTTTAAAAAATGATTCACCCAGATCTTTTCTTTCTTTCCAGCCCCTCCCCCATTTTTCCAAATGGTCCAAATCAGAGATAGGATCATAGTGTATTGAGAAAGCTGAAAGCATGAAATAATGCTAAACCAAAACATTGGTAAAAATATCTAATCGCACATATTTATTGTTGTTGGTCTATATCTGTTACAAATTAACTACTCGACTGATCCAAACTAATTGATACAACTATACTATGTATATGTTTTGTTGTTTGTTTTTTTTTATATTTTTAATATTTTTTTTAAGTTTGTTTTGCTTTTACAAAGACTAAAGAAATGTTCAAATTTTGATGACTAAAATTGTAGCTCTAATAACCATCTTTAAACTTGCCTCAGATGACTCTAACTTCAACCATCATCATGCAACAAAAATTGCGAGTAAAATTTAAATAATGATCATTTTGAATTCTTTAAAATTGAAAAAGTCTTCCTTTGACTTACCAATAAAAAGGCAGACTACATCAGCAACAATCGACAATGCTAATTTTATTGAGCATTTTCTGGGTATAGCCATTTTTACTGATTCAGATTTATTTCTACAAATAGACTAGACTCTAACTCCAGATTAGATACTCTTTTATTTTAGTACTTTTACACTCTGCAGAAAAGTGTAGTCCACTGACACTGTAGACAGTGTAGAAGAAGAGAAAAGATAGAAATAGATCTTCACTCCTGGATTGGAAATAAACCTAGATCTAGTAGTAAGTTAAAGTAGTAGTCTAAATCTATCATGACATTATCATATTTAGTCTTATATTATGTATATACAAAAAAATATTCACCAAATATTCTTGTTCACTATGATGATGATTCTAAATGACCATTTGATAGTGACTAAATATATAGTACTAATACAGTGTATTGAGTTTAAGACATATTACTAGATGTAGATATATAGACTATAGTCAGTATCTTATCTTATATAATACAGACGTTACTTCAAAAAAGAAGATGATTACGTCCTAAGCGTCATGTATTTAGTCATGCATATTAACCAATGACTTAAATTCTGCCAAGTCACTGGTTTTTCTGGCTAGCTCAGGCAACCCATTCCATTCTCTAATAGCACTAGGGAAGAAGTAGTATTTGTACAAATTTGTCCTAGCATATGGGACGAGGAATGTGCCTTTATCTTTGTGTCTTTCAGAGTATTTTATTAAATTTTGTTTTTGTATTTGAAGATTATGGTTCAGTGTTTTATGTATATTGCTACTTTACTTTTGAGTCTTCTGTCCTGAAGGCTTTCTAAATTAAACTTTGTACATAAAGCCCACCAAAGAATGCTTTGAAAAGCTATTGAGAGAAAGCTGCTGGATCTCTGCTGAGTTCTTAAGCAAGGCAATCAAGAACAATCAGAGGAAGAGCAATGCTTAGAGAAAAAGAACGTTTAGCTTTCTAATGTGACTCTTTTTCATGCTGATACAAGTTGTTTACAAGAAGTGGATCTCTACTACACTGCCACTGGGTTTTAAAGCATTAGTAATGATCAGTTATTAGTTAGATATAGAAAAAACCCCTAAATATATATATATATATTTCTCACTATAGATCTAGATCTATCTATACTATAATCTAGATCTACTTAAATCTAATAATTTGGATCTAGATCACTAGTGACTCTAGATTAGTCTAGATCCAATATATTATCTTCTTATCTTATATAATACAGACGTTACTTCAAAAAAGAAGATGATTACGTCCTACGAGTCATGCATATTAACCAATGACTTAACTTCTGCCAAGTCACTGGTTTTCCTAGCTAGCTCAGGCAACCCATTCCATGCTCTAATAGCACTAGGGAAGAAGGAGTATTTGTACAAATTTGTCCTAGCATATGGGATGAGGAATGTGCCTTTATCTTTGTGTCTTTCAGAGTATTTTATTAAATTTTGTTTTTGTATTTGAAGATTATGGTTCAGTGTTTTATGTATAATTGCTACTTTACTTTTGAGTCTTCTGTCCTGAAGGCTTTCTAAATTTAGTGATTTTACTATAGGTGTTACTCTAGTCAAATGTGAATATTCATTTGTTATGAATCTCACTGCTCTATTTTGTGTCTGTTCCAGTTTCTTAATGTTTTCTTGAGTTGAGGGGTCCCAAACGGGGGATGCATATTCTATTATTGGCCTAACCAAGGTTAAATAACATTTTAGTTTTATGTTCTAATTTGATTTATAGAAATTTCTTTTAATAAACCCTAATGCTTTGTTTGATTTTTTTATAGTTTCATCAATATGTGGATTCCATGACACTTTTTCATTTATTATAACACCTAGGTATTTTGCGTTTTTAGTCTGTGTTACTGGTTTGCCATGAATAAGATAAGTGGAATTAGTTTGTTTTAGTTTTTTTGTTACTCTTAACAACTGACATTTTTCTGGGTGAAAAGACATGCTCCAATTTGATTCCCATTTCTGTAATTCATCTAATTCTCTTTGTAAAATATCTGTGTCTTGTGTTGTTTTTATTGTTCTATATATTATGCAATCGTCTGCAAATAATCTGACTTTTGTTCCTGAACTAATGCAATTTGGTAAATCATTTATGTAAATTAAAAATAGTAGTGGACCCAAGACTGTTCCTTGAGGTACACCTGAGTTTACTGTTATTGGTGTTGATTTAGAGCCATTTATTATTACAGTTTGTTCTCTCCCTATCAGAAAATCTTTAATCCACTGATGCAGTGGACCATTAATGCCGAAATAGTTTAATTTTTTAAGCAAACTATGGTGGTGAACTTTGTCAAAAGCCTTAGAAAAATCTAGTAAGATAGCATCTATTTGTTCACTATTATCTAAACCTTTAGAAAAATCATCAATTAGTCCTATTAGTTGTGTTTCACATGATCTATATTTCCTAAAGCCATGTTGGTATGGTGTGAGGACATTTTGTTTGTCTAAGTGGTTTATGATGTTGCTACATATTATGTGTTCTAGGATTTTACATGTGATGCTGGTAAGTGATACTGGTCTGTAGTTTCCTGGGTCAGATTTTTCTCCTTTTTTAAATAGGAGGGTGACATTAGCTTCTTTCCAGTCCTTTGGTACTCTGCCCTGGTTAAGTGAAGCCTGAAAGAGTATTTTGAACACTGGGGCTAGCTTATTGCTTAGTTCTTTGAGTAATCTAGCTGGAATACCATCAGGTCCAGACGCTTTATTTGGTTTGGTGTTGGCTAATAGTTTTTGAATTCCATTTTCATGTACTACTATATCTTCTATGTTGTCTACCTGGTTCAAATTAAGAAATATGTCTTTGTCTCCTGGGACTGAGAATGCTGATGCAAAGTATTTGTTTAGGATGTTTGCTTTAGTTTCATTATCATTATGTATTATGTTATGTTCGTCTTTTAATGCCGCTATGCCTGTTGTTTCCATTTTCTTAGACTTAATGTATGACCATAGGTTTTTGTTGTTATCTTTAGATATTACATTGTTTATGTATTCACTCTGCAGCTGTCTGCTTACTTTTTGGGTTAAGTGTTTAATTTTTATATACTTTTTGTAAACTTTTTCTGCCTTAGTTTCTTTAAATTTTCTATATAGGTTTTCCTTCTGTTTACAAAGCTTCTTTAGTCTATTATTAAACCAGCATTTATTTATTTTGTTTGATGTGTATTTAGTTGGTATCTGATTTTCTATAATGCTTTTAAGATGGTTTTTAATGAAATTCCAGAGGTTATTGACTGGTTGGTTAATGCCTTTTTCTAATAGGAATATTTGTTGAAAGTTTAATACAGCTTGGTGTAGTTGTGTTAGGTTACATTTATTCCAGAGTAAGATTTTTCTTTTGGGTTTTGTATTAGCTACTGCTTTTATCTGACTGTGTATTTTTATGATCTCATGGTCTGATAGACCAGGGATAACATCATAATCAACTACTAATCCAGGTCTGTTGGTTAAGAAGAGATCTAATGTGTTGTTTAATCTAGTTAGCTTTTTAATGATTTGATCTAAACTTAGGTTGTGTAAAGTTTCTATGAAAAACTCATTTATGTCCTTAAGGTTTTGGTGTTTATCTATGGTTAGTGTTTTCCAATTTATATCAGGTAGGTTGAAATCACCCATAATCCAAAAAACTGCATTTTTATTTGTCTCTTTAAGTGTAGTAATCTGATTACATAGTTCCTGCATGTATTCTAAACTAGAATTTGGTGGTCTGTAAATGCTGCCTATTATTAGGGATGTTGAAGTGGTATTAATTTTACAATATGTTGATTCTATATTTTTTGAGTTAGGTAAGGTAATTTCTTCTGCTATAAGAGTGTTTTTTATTGCTAGAAGAACTCCTCCATGATTATCTGCCCTATCTTTTCTAAAAATTTCATAATTACTATTGAAAATTTCTGCATTATAAATTTCAGGATGTAGCCAAGTTTCTGTTCCTGCAATTATGTCTGGTTTCTCACATTCTAATAAAGTATAGTCACACTTACACTATGCTGACTATGTCACTATGAATATTAGTATAGGACTATGAATCTTCGTCTAAAATCCCACAGTCTACATGAATTGAATTAATTAATTAATCATTAAATTTAATAACATGATCTAGAATTTAATAATCTATTTATATTCTATATAAAAAAAATTTAATTCTAGAAAAATTAGAAAATAGATAAGTATCATAAGTAATAACTTAAATAAGTAGTAATAAGTGACATAGATTAGAGTTGACTATTTTTATTTTTTTTATTAATTTATTAATATTTACTATTAACTAGGTCTATTATAATTATTTAGACATCTTGTTGATCTGGTGACAATCTGAATCTGGTCACATCTGAAGATTTCACAGTTACTTGAGTTACCATTTCATTATCATTATGATGGGATGATTATGTATTAATAATAATAGTATTATCAAAGTAACCCCCAAAAGAGTAGCCTTAGATTTTAAATTAATAAGATAGATCTAGATAGATTAATAAGACATATGATAGATCTAGATTCTATAGAATATAATCTAGTGTAAGCAAATATCTGATTCTGATCTAGATCTAGTTCTTGTACACAGGGCGTTCATTTTTAGTAGGAGATAGATAAAGTCTAAATCTAGATCAAAAAACTATCTGGGATAAACCTTTCGTTATTATGAGATACTTCTATTTTCGCGAAACTAAATCTTCGTTTTTTGAAGTAACGTCGACGTCTATATAAGATAAAATAGAATAAGGAACACTCTCGGCCTAGACTTCTGTCTGGGAAAGATCCAAGCAGATGTAAATTATTGGGTTTGGGGGGTAGTGGTTAAGCGCTTGTCTTGTTCCGAACGGGTCTCCTAGTCCTAGGTTCAAATCTCTGTGAATAGTGTGAAAAATGGGATTTTGAATTTCGGGATTTTTAGGTCACAAAAATTTAGGTTTTTTTGAAAAATCATCAATTAGTCCTATTAGTTGTGTTTCACATGATCTATATTTCCTAAATCCATGTTGGTATGGTGTGAGGACATTATGTTTGTCTAAGTGGTTTATAATGTTGCTACATATTATGTGTTCTAGGATTTTACATGTGATGCTAGTAAGTGATACTGGTCTGTAGTTTCCTGGGTCAGATATTTCTCCTTTTTTAAATAGGGGGTGACATTAGCTTCTTTCCTGTCCTTTGGTACTCTGCCATGGTTAAGCCATGCCTGAAAGAGTATTTTGAACACTGGGGCTAGCCCATTGCTTAGTTCTTTGAGTAATCTAGCTGGAATACCATCAGGTCCAGACGCTTTATTTGGTTTGGTGTTGGCTAATAGTTTTTGAATTCCATTTTCTTGTACTACTATATCTTCTATGTTGTCTACCTGGTTCAAATTAAGAAATATGTCTTTGTCTCCTGGGGCTGAGAATGCTGATGCAAAGTATTTGTTTAGGATGTTTGCTTTAGTTTCATTATCATTATGTATTATGTTATGTTCATCTTTTAATGGCGCTATTCCTGTTGTTTCCATTTTCTTAGACTTAATGTATGACCATAGGTTTTTGTTGTTATCTTTAGATATTACATTGTTTATGTATTCACTCTGCAGCTGTCTGCTTACTTTTTGGGTTAAGTGTTTAATTTTTATATACTTTTTGTAAACTCTTTCTGTCTTAGTTTCTTTAAATTTTCTATATAGGTTTTCCTTCTGTTTACAAAGCTTCTTTAGTCTATTATTAAACCAGCATTTATTTATTTTGTTTGATGTGTATTTAGTTGGTATCTGATTTTCTATAATGCTTTTAAGATGGTTTTTAATGAAATTCCAGAGGTCATCGACTGGTTGGTTAATGTCTTTTTCTAATAAGAATGTTTGTTGGAAGTTTAATGCAGCTTAGTGTAGTTGTGTTAGGTTACATTTATTCCAGAGTAAGATTTTTCTTTTGGGTTTTGTATTAGCTACTGCTTTTATCTGACTGTGTATTTTTATGATCTCATGGTCTGATAGACCAGGGATAACATCATAATCAACTACTAATCCAGGTCTGTTGGTTATGAAGAGATCTAATGTGTTGTTTAATCTAGTTGGCTTTTTAATGATTTGATCTAAACTTAGGTTGTGTAAAGTTTCTATGAAAAACTCATTTATGTCCTTAAGGTTTTGGTGTTTATCTATGGTTAGTGTTTTCCAATTTATATCAGGTAGGTTGAAATCACCCATAATCCAAAAAAATACATTTTTACATGACTGCATTACATAAGATAAGATATTCTTTCTCTGTACCCAGGCCGGCCTTAGGCCATGGCACTGCAACCTATGTGGCCGCAATGGGCCCAGCACTTTCATAGGCCCCGTGCTAAGTCTAGGTGTTAAATTATCAAATTAAACAATTTTTACTTATTTTTAAAGGGTTAACGCGGCCTCCTGATTTTCCAGGAGCAATGGAAATCTCCTGAAATGGCAGAAGATACGAAAAAGTCATGAAAATCTCCTGAAATTATTAAAGTCTTCTGAAATCTCATACAGATCTCCTTAAAAACAGACAAATTGTCATTCAATATGGAAAACGCCTATCCTACTCGCGTTTAAAATAAATGGCATTGTCACCTTTCATGTAATAAAAATGTAATAAGGCGAATTGTAACAAAAAAAAAAGTTCAAATACTGAATTTACTTTAATAGTCACTGGCATATAAATACAGATCTAAATCTATCGCGATCTTTTATTTAAAAATCAAAAGTGATATTTTAATAATAATAATAATCTTTATTGTCCGTATGGAAATTTGTCTTACAATTTGTGCATTACACCAAACAAAAAACATTATAACTATAAGAAACCAAAGTGTACATTCACACCAGACTTACTCATAATTTACATGTGACAAAGTTTATACCAGATTGTTCTTATTTAATGATTTGATTGCTAGGGAAACAAAAGAGTTTGTGTCTGTCTTTGCTATCGGTGTCTTGTATCTTTTTTGTGATGGTAAAATCACAAAATCCTGACACAAAGGGTGATTCTTTATTTCGAGGATCTTTTTAGCTTTTTTATAGATGTTTGTCTCAAACAACTGCCCAAATGGGGGTTGTTTTTTGCCAATGATTTTACCAGCAGCATTTAGGATTCTATAAAGTTTATTCTTATTTTTAATGCTCAGATTGCCATACCAGGCAGTGACATTGAAACTTAAAATATTGCAGATATGAGCGTGATAAAACATAGCCAAGGCCTTTTCGCTAACATTAAACATTTGCTAGTCGATTGTATAAGCCCCTAAATCTAAAAGGCAGATCTGAATGTTAATCGACTTTTTGTTGGAAAACTACCTTTTATTGTAGATGGCTCGTATAGTTAATTTGTCCGTGATTTTGTATTTAGTAAAGTATGAATAAAATGCAAAGACGAATTTATTTTCTAATACAAAATCTTAAATTTCATTATTATCCTTATCCCTACCCAGACTGGGCCGCGCGCAATCCATTTCGCATAGGGCCGCGCAATCTGTACCACATCAGCCGGAGGATTTTCCAGCTACCCGTCGCCTCAGCGTGGCGCCTCCGTGGAAACGTCTAGGGGTGGACCTAGATAGGCTAAGAACGAGTAGCGAACCAGGCCTTCTGGCAGGTCTCCCTGGGTGAGCTTTTGTTTTTTTTTTTATCTCACTCGGGGTGAGGGATGGAACAAGTAACCTGCAACCCAGTCCAAAAAGTCCGCCACGCCGTTCTACAAAAGGTGTCGTCGTCAGTTCCGGATTGCTGGATTGGCGACACTCGCACGGAACAGTGGCGGTTACATTATAGGAATATGAGATAATCTCCCCGCAGTTAGCACTGTTTCCGGCCACTTATAGCGAGTGGACCCGTGCCGGGGACGGTGCGCTGTGTACACGGCACGGCCCGGTTTTGTCCAGTCAGGAAACTGATATGGCCGTTCACCGTTGGGAGCCCTCAGACAGGACAGGGGTGAAGAACCCCATGTCCAGGCCTGGTGGTTGGATAAAAGCCTTTCTAACCATCAACGGGATAATGGCGCCTACGGCGCCGATTCCCTACTGGACTTCATCGAAGGTACCACATCAGCCGTGCAGGTGTCCGCTTTATATTCATCTTGAGGAACGGTTACTGGGCTTTTTTTTTCTTCCACCCCCGCCAGTGCAATGGACTTTGTCTTTTTATATACATATACGCACCCCAACGGGGATTCTTGTTTGCTTTTCTATTGGCTTAATCGTCTGTCAAATGGCTGTGTGAAGCGTCTAGTGTGGTAGCTTGACTTGTTGCCACCGCTGGCTAGCATCTGTGAAAGGGGAGCAGTTTTGTAAGTCTCTCTTGCCAGTACATAGCCTCTCCACAGCAATTCCTATGCAGTACCTCTTCGTGGTGGCAGATGGAAACTGAGGCTGCGAAGCCTCAGGCTAAACTGCAAGGGTCACGGAGGAGGTTTGGCCCCAAGATGTGAGGCAGGCATGGCCCGTCGGCGTGCGGACACGCCCTGTTGCCCACAAACCAAACCCCTAGCTATAGGTCAATAGCCGCACTGCCTTGTGCGTGTGTCCCTGTAAGGTCTAAGGCTAAGGGAGTAAACCCTAACAGAAAATCCGGTCCTGGAGCCCCGTAGGCGGGGGGACAGTAGTAAGACTACTGCTCTCTGGCAAACTCCTGCAGCCACCTGTCCCCAAATTGTGATGGCTCGCCATCCCTTTGGAACCGGTCAGTATGGAAGAGAGGCGTGTGCTGACGTGTGGGCAGCCCAGCACTCGCAAATTTACCGCCCAGGCTTTCCCCCAGCAATGGAGAGGTCACTCCATCTCTGACAGTAATGTCTTTGGAAAAACACGGAGAGTGGTAGTTACCGGTGATAAGTTCCTAGCTGATTGGCGTAAGCTGGAACGCCAGGGACCACTCTTGACGGTAGGAGGGGCTTTTTAGCCTCACTGGATAGCTACTGCCTGCCTTAAGCCGAGCAGCCCTCGGACAGTAAAGTGCTATCCCGCCACAGCTAGCCGCACCACTGGGTGCTTGGTGCTAAGACAAAATCAAAAAGCAAGCTGCTCACCCGCACCTGCAAATACAATCAAAAGAAAACCCTCAACATTAATGCGTTTAGCAAGCTGGAACATACAGACAATGTGTCCTGACTTCAATACTGACCCTGAACTCGTCACAGACATGCGTCAAACAGCTATCATCGACAGAGAACTCAGCAGGCTAAACATTGATGTGGCCTGCCTGCAAGAAACCAGACTAGCAGACAGCGGATCTCTTACAGAAAGCAACTATACATTCTACTGGCAAGGAAAACCAGAACAAAGCCCTAGAATACATGGCGTCGGCTTCGCAATAAGAAACAGTCTCGTCCCCTGCATCGCGATGTTTCCCATTGGCAATGAAAGAGTAGCACACATGAAATTTGCATCACCGCAAGGCAAAGTTAATATAATCTGTGCTTACTCACCAACCCTTGCTGCACCGGAAGAGGACAAAGACAGATTCTATCAAGCTCTAGAGGACGTAATTAAAAGTATTCCAAAATCCGAGCACCTCTATATAAATGGAGACTTTAATGCCCGTGTTGGTGATGGAAATAATGCATGGCCACAATGCTTGGGACCTCATGGTGTTGGCAAAATCAATGACAATGGCCAAAGGCTACTCGAGTTCTGTAGCTCTCATGAACTGTGTGTAACAAATACATTCTTCTCTGGCAAGGAACGCCATAAAGTCTCTTGGCAGCACCCACGCTCAAAAAGGTGGCACCAGTTTGACCTCTGCATCACCCGAAGGATGGATCTGAAAAGTGTCATCCACACCCGTTCATACCATAGTGCGGACTGCAACTCAGACCATTCACTAGTGCCAAGCAAAATCAAACTACTTCTCAAGAAGGCTTATACTTCCACTCAACCCAGAACTAGGCGAATTAACGTCAACCATGCAGGTGAACCAGAGAAGTGTGCACTCTTTGGCGAGCTCCTGAACAGTTCAATCCCCTCGTTAAGTAATGAAGAAGACATCTCTATCAGATGGGAGAAATTAGATGTAATCTACAGTTCGGCAATCACCGCCTTTGGGCCTCAAAAACACAAAAATGTAGACTGGTTTGAGGCGAATCTAGCACAAATGGAACTTTGCATCGAGAAAAAGCGATCTGCACACCTCGCTCTCAAGACAAAGCCAAGTCCAAGATCTTTGGAGGCCTTCAAAAGTGCTAATAAAGAGGCGGAACAAATAGCTAGAAAATGTGCTAACAACTTTTGGAGGGATACCTGCAACAGAATCCAAGACAGTCTCCACTCAGGAAATAGCAAAGCTCTATTTGATGGCATTAAAGCGGCCCTGGGTCCAACAGTGTCTAAGCCTGCCCCCCTTCTATCCAAATCAGGAGAAAAAATTACAGATCAAACCAAGCAGCTAGAACGTTAGACTCGAAGTCTATGCCACACAGAACACAGTAGACGATGTCGAACTGGCTTCTCTACCAGATCTTCCAGTACTGGAATGCCTAGATGATCTTCCGAGCCTCAGTGACCTTAAAAGGCGCAGGAGAAATTCAGAGAGAGAGACAGACCCCTTTACATCGTTTTTGTTGATCTCACTAAAGCTTTTGACATGGTCAGCAGAAGTGGCCTTTTCAAACTCCTGAGGAAAATAGGTTGCCCTCCCAAACTACTGCAGTTCATCGAGTGTTTTCACGAGGAAACTAAATGCACTGTCAAATTCAATGGAGCCCAATCAGCACCTTTTGAGGTTTGCAGTGGTGTCAAGCAGGGATGTGTGCTCGCACCTACTCTGTTTGGCATATTCTTCTCCTGTCTACTGCATTATGCGTACAACGACATAAACGAAGGTGTGTTTCTCCATACAAGATCCTCTGGAAAACTATTTAATGTATCAAGGCTGCGGGCAAAAACCAAGGTTAGGAAGCTACTCGTCAGGGAACTCCTGTATGCTGATGATGCAGCTATTGTGGCTGATTCTGATATTCAGCTACAGTGCCTGGTTGACAAATTATCTGCTGCTTGCCAGAAGTTCGGCTTAAACATCAGTCAAAGCAAGACTAAGATACTTGTCCAAAACACAAACACTGCACCTCAAGTAAGCATTAATGGCCAACCACTAGAAATTGTTGATCACTTTTGTTACCTTGGCTCCATCATATCCAACAACACTCTACTGGATAAAGACATAAACAACAGGATAGCCAAGGCAATGGCCACTATGTCACGGCTGCAGAAAAGAGTCTGGGACAACATATTGCTGACTAACAGTACTAAAGCCCTAGTCTACCGGACCTGTGTGTTGAGCACCTTGTTGTACGGAAGTGAAACATGGTCAACCTACTCATGGCAGGAAAAAAAGCTGAATGTTTTCCACCTCCGATGCCTAAGGCGGATCTTTAAAATAAGGTGGCAAGATAAGATAACCAATGAGGAAGTGCTACAAAGAGCAGGGTGCCAGGACATCCGCTCTGTTATCAGCAGCAGACGCCTTGGCTGGCTTGGCCACGTTCATAGAATGCCAGAAGGTCGACTTCCACAGGACATCCTGTATGGCGATCTAATAGAAGGCAGGAGAGCCGCTGGTCGCCCACTTTTACGTTATACGGATGTATGCAAACGCGACATGAAGCTCTTCAAAATCGACACTGGCAACTGGGAAGAGGTGGCACTGGACAGATCCTCATGGAGAGAGAGCATAAAGGAAGGGTCAAAGATTGCAGATGTCATACTCAACAGAAGCAGAAAGAAGGGTGAAAATGCAACGGCGCCTGGTGATTATATATGCCCAACCTGCGATCGCAGCTGTGTATCAAGGATTGGCCTCTTTAGTCACACAAGAAGTTGCAAAGGGAAAAGATCGTCTCTCGAGACGTAAAATGCCACACAGGCTTAATCGTCTTCTCTACTCGTGTGGTCCTTTATTTTCCACGAATCTGCGTGGTATAAACAGTGGCATAGAAAGGTAGCCGTAACGTGGGCCGAGGTTCAAAAATTCGATGGTGCTACCCTTCTCCAAAGAAATAATAATTTTCAGACTGAGTGTGACAAAAATAAAAAAAATCTAGTCATCTCATATGTATCAGTACATTAAGATCTAATAAAGACTTAATTGTGTTGTAGGTATAACGCCTTTTACAAATAATGGCGCCCATACACTAAATTTAAATTCGATATATTACAATTAACATAAATGAATATCAAATGGCATTCAATGTGTCTACGCCTTTTTAATAGTAATAAATGAATAGAGATAGTATATAGGCTTACTCTAGTTTCAGGGGCACCTGCAGGATTTTTTGCAGGGGAAGGTGTAAGCTGCAACCCGTGTCTCATATAGTCGTAGCTTCAACTTTCTTGTTAGGGGAAATATTAAAGAAAAGAACCAGTGTCCCCCTTTTCCCTATGCGATATTAAGTGCACTTTAAATACCTTTTTCATGAAATTAAAACAAAAAAATTAGTGAACAAACTATTTACTGTTCACGTTGTTAAGCTTATCCATGCAGCCCGTGCCTCCATATGGTAGATTTAAAAAACAACTGCAAACGTCGACGGTGGCTGCCGAAACTGTCAATAACTTTACTGGCGAATAGCTGCATAATTATGTGCAAATGAAAACATGACGTCACAACTAAAGTTCCGTAGAATATTTTACACCTTCTATAATGTAAAGAATTGCAAGCCTATAATAAAGCGTTCATGTTGGCCATCAACACTTCACCAATCCAAGCTTAGCTATTACAATATTAACTTATCCTTACAACCGTACTTCAGTGGAAGCACTACTTGTTCAGTTGATACTTAGAAGAAGTGAATAGGTTTGAAGTTGCAAAATATGGACTACAATTTGGCTATTAAGGCTCCAGGAGGCACTCACCTCCAAGTGGGGGTCCTTGTCTAGTTTATAATTTTTTTTTAAATTAGAAACAGACCTAACATCAACTAAACATGTTTTCGTTGTCATACTTTTGGACTTGTAGAAAATTATATTACATTATGCAAGTGTCTTTTTTTTTTATTTTACTCTTGATGTCCATAATCAAGTGTTTTCCCTGCACTTCTGAATTTTAGACTCGTTCTCACACAATGTACTATTTCTGCTAATAAGAAGATTGGAAAACTAATAAAAGTAAATTAAGGGTTGGGCCGATACTGAAGTTTGACAGACATTGTAGTGGAAGGAATCCACTGCATCAAAACCACAACTCAAAAAAAAAATTTTAAAAAATGGGCTGATGTCTGTGATCACTATTAAACGACAAACATATTGGTACGGTTTTCCTTGTTAAGCGTTCGGGCTCTAATAGCCCCAAATGCCTTGGTCATTGTCAGGACTTTATGTATTATTAGATATTTTAAATGTCTTGATAAAAAAAAGTATAATTTTACTTACAATATGTGTGTGTATTAAAGAACATTGTTTTCTTTTTGCTTTTATAAATATATTACTCCTGAAGTTTTTATGGCTATCTTTTATAAGAAAATACTTTAGACTTCATTTAGTTGAAATAACCAAATAAGTAAGACAAGAATGATCAAATAAAATCAATTTATTATACCTTAAGAGAGACTATTTGGAAACAACTCTCTGCAACATTTGTACATCATCTAATACAAACCAACTGCCAGTAATAATAATAAAAAATTAATGTATGTCAAATGTTAAGTTAGTCAAAGAAACACTAAGATACTGTTGGCTCTTATTCATAAGTTTTGGGATGCAGCTCCTCCAACTTAAACCAGTAGCCACATTCACATCGTTTAGGCTCTCCTTTGTGTACATACATCCAGTTAATGGTCAAGGCATCCTCTTCACCTAAAAATGATTTTAAAAATTTCAATAAAATTTTCTTTAAAATATCAAACTAACAGACACACATTCAACAACAGAAATTGTCACGACTGTGTTGTTGTTCCATTACTTACTTTCTTTTACAACCGTTACTTGTGTTCAGCAGGTGAGAAACATTAAAAATAGTTTGTCAAATAAAATTAGAAGTGGCACGAAATTTTTACTCAATTCCAACGGACATATTTAATTTATGGTAATTACATCAGTAAAATCCATAATTTATTAATTCAAAACATATTTTAGTAAATGAAAATTTTAGGGGGAGAAAAGTCGTTACAACTCTTTACTTAAAAAAAATTCAGTGATGGATAATGCAAATGTAGATTACAAAACTATTAATTTTTAATTCAATTGAAATATTACCACAGTGAAGTTTGTTGTTGTTAGTAGTGTTTTTTCAGCATATGCAATTTCTTAAAATTCTTTTCTTTAAAGAAAGCAGTAGGAAACTATCAAAAAAATAATCTACATAGAATAAAAATTATTTAAAAAATCCAGTATATGGTATTATGAATAACATTATACATCAATACTTACATATGCAGCCAATCATCCTTTTATTATTGACTGATTTAATAATGGTAGGCTCTTCAAATGTACCTTTGGCTCTTTTAACAACTTTCATCTCAAAAGGGTCCTTCGTACAAAACAAATGCATTTATTTATTTTTTAAAAAATCATTTTCAATTGAAAAAGCTATGAATATTTTATCTTTATATATATATTATTAACAGTTAGTTTAAAAGTTTATTGTGTCATTGAAGTTTTCCTGTCTTTTCACATGTTATCACTTAATTCATTTGACTTAATGCACTTTGTCAGCTTATATAGATTAAGGTTTCACAGCTTCACTATGATTTAAATTGCAAAAAAAATTATTATTGAATAATGGATTTATATGCTCTCATTTTCTATTCCTGGATTTTTTTTTGGCTTATTAATCATCAATTAACTGATTAAACTCGCAGCTTAATTTAAAAAAAAAAATAAAAAAAATGAGTGTAATGATGGTAGACAACAAATCAGGATTAAATTTTTTAGTGGACAGTTATTTAATTTTTTGCAGAATGACTCTCCCAGCATTTAAACATCTGTTCTATTGGAAAAATTATCTCAATGTAAAAGAATTTAAAACTAATTTGTTTTGTTTTCTTTTTTCCATAAAATGTTTTAAATTAAATCCATAATCATTTCTCTTCTGTTAAACATCTGCATTGAAGTAATTAACTCTCATTTTTTTCCAGCTATAAGGCTGTATAAACGCTGGCAGCGTCTATGTTTTGACTTTTTTTTTCCTCCCGTTTAATTGCTTAAAATATTTTATTCTAAATGGGAATAAATAAATTAAGCACCTAACATTTCATTAGATTGTTTTAAGTCTTATGTTAAGTTTTATTACCAGAATGTAAAATAAGATTATTTAAATAATTATATACCCGTACCTTATTTTAAACAAGTAAAGCTTCTCAAAAGCAAATAATTTTGTAAATAGAAAATTAAATCTGAATACAGGCTTGTAATGAATACAGTGAGTACTACTTACGTCATCACCAGCTTGATTTGCCAGAAGTTCATAGCGTTCAATACCAACAGAGTGTCCTAAACTGTCAGGTAAACCAACTTCATCAGATACTAATAAAATCAAAGAAAATTATTTTTATTAAATGCTTTAAAATAAATAGAAATAATGAAGCTCAAATTTACAGTAGCCAAAACAATTACAACTAAATCAGTATAGATACATTAGAAAATCAAGATTTTAATACCATTGATAGCATAGCCAAAAGCATTCGTTGAGAAGAAAAGATGGTTTAAAAAAAAAAAAAGCATTGAAACTCTTTAAATTTCACTTAAAACGAGTTAACACATATAAATTCCACATTTAAATTTAAAATGTCCTTACATACTACAGATCTAGACCTAAACAATTTTAAGACACTTTAATTTTATTACCACACACATTTTTATTTTGGACAATCATAAATTTAACTAGATCTAATATGCTGTCTATGAAAAAAAAAGATTTATAGATCTTGAATCTAATCAGATTCTTGACTCTAGTAGGTCTAGTTGATCTAGATAGGCCATTCAGTCAAGCTGGAAAAGTATTTTTTTGTCCCACTTCGCAGTGAAACGAGGTTAGGGTATCTCATTTTCAATTTAAAAGCCTCTTGTGAATTTAAGTCACACCATTGTGTGCAGAAATGGATAACCTATCAGTTCCTGTTTAAAATTTGAAGATAGCTTAGGCGAGTATAAAACTGTTACAGGATGAAGTTTATTCTTTGTAATATCTTCATATTCTGTTGGCAGTAAGTAAATTTCAAACATCATTTTAAAGCTCATTTATGCTTAATTAGTTTTTTTGTAAGTATTGACAATGGCTTTTGATTGAAAATAATCATTTATTTTGGTCCAACCCAATCGCTTGCAGTCCTCTTTTTTTTCCCCCTTCATGTCATTCGCATTGTCACTAGTTGGTCACATGACTTGACCCAGCTAATCCTCTTGTTTCTACCGGCTATACAAATGGGTCAAATGAATCTTTCTTTAATAGTAGACTTGTGCTAATTGATATGTTTAGCCATAGAAAGAAACAATTTAGTTGATTTTGTATTTATTTTAATTATACATTTGATTTAAAACATTATTTTTTATTAGGACATGGCCATAACCCTAATCAGCCAGATCCTGTACCTTAGACTTAGATCTAGATATTGTCAGGAAAGTGTGTGTGGGGGGGGGGGGGGGGGGGATCATGAATGTTATCAACATATTTTCTCACTTAAAATATTATTACCTAATGTTAATTAACAGTCAACTAACAAAACAAAAATCATATAAATATTAATTTTAGTGTAACTTAAAATGTTGATATATATTCAAAAGCTAAATTATATTTATTAAATCTAGATCTAACAACAAAAGACAAATCAACCAAAAGTAAAAGTGGGCAGAAAAAAATCAGTGAAATACAAAGGCAAAGAGGAGGTCAAAATAATTAGCTAAAGAAGGAATAACTTTTGAACTATAAAAAAAAAATAGATCTAGACCAGTCTAGATCTAATTCTAATAATCTGATTTTCAAAATTCTTTGTGTGACATTTATAAATTTTATATCTCAATAATATCCATTTAGTTTTAGCAGAGTTTAGCTGTAATAATTTCATTTCATATAAATATAAGTAACTATTTAGTCACTAAATGCCTTAATCTAGAAATCTAGATCTAGAGTCTTTATTTGGGCATTGGGGTTGACAATGATTATGAAATAAATTATGATCATGATTGATTATGATAGCACTGCCGCTGCCTGTCACTGCCACCCACACTAGTACTGGTGGTAGAGATCTATTTTACTTGCCCTTCTACATTCTAGATCTATATATAGGGATGTTACAATATCCAGTGACACGCCACTTTTATTAAGTCAAAATACTGTTTCGACTTTTTCTGACATTTTTTTTACATACCTTACAGGTGCACTTTTTAAACCTATTAATTGAATACTTCTCTGTAAAAGAGTTATAGTTTTTTATTGACCAATAAAAATGGCTACCGGGAATGAAATTATGCTTTCCCACGTGGAGTAGAAGGTTTTGTTTTATTAGACTTAAAGGTTCGATTTCCCTTGTGTATAGTTTAAAAAGCTCAACATTCCCACGCCTTTTGACTCTCCAGTATTGTAGAGCATTTTTCTGGCTAAATTTCAGTGCTTTACTTTTCACATAATACTGTGCACTTTGGATGCTATTAATTTTTAATATTTAGCAGTTGAATCCAATGCTGGAGGCCATTGTTTACCATTGTAATTTTAGCCATCTTGTTTACATGCCAAGATAATAGTGATTGGTCAGATTGGTCATGTGACATCAAATAATTTTCTGATATGTTGAATTATTATAGCAGTTTAAAAAAAAACTTCGACTGAAATGATGTCAAAATGGCTGACATTGATTTATTTCTGCAGTTACGCATTTTGAAATAGATGTAGATTTAGATCTAATGAATATATAATATGCAGCTTAGTGTTCAGATTTTTTAATAACAATAAACTTTCATTTGAAACATGTTTTTGGACTAGTTGATTAATATATAAGAAATGGCAAGCATATGTAAATCACATTTAAATCTCCTCACATCGTGCCAATTGTTTGCTATGATAAGGACAAGCACATAGAAAATTTATTTTCTTTCAACCAGGAATCACACATACATAATTCATATAAATTTATAAGGCTCTTTCAAATCTACAACATATCAGACAAGATTCTTAAAATAATTTTTCTGAAAAAAATTGTAACATCCCTACTAACTATATACTAGTCTACTATTAAACCTAGATCCTTCCTACATTTTCTTGTAAATCTATATATATATATATAGAATCTAGAGATCTTTAAGACAATCAAAATGAATAATAATTTATCATTAATGCGTACGTGACTCTATCAGTCATAAATAAATAGAGTTATAGACTAGATCTAGACAACGAACGAGCGGAACGAAACGTAAAGGTCAATTCAAAAATACAAAAAAAGAAGCTTAGTAAAATGATAGACATACAAAGAAATAATCATATAATTTACGTACAGACTTTCCCCTTATGAATGTCAACTTGTTTTGATGGTGGACCATGGCCATATCTAACAGAAGCCAACGAAACTGATCGTTTCAAAATGCAAGTAGTTGTCCTCCACAACGATACAGCCATGTTGATTGACCTAAGGGACAGTGTGACAGATTTTTTAGACAATGTATTCAGTACCTTGGATAAATCTAAAATAATAGTCAATAGAATCCACTATAGTGACAATATCGAAGAAGTAAAAAATACTTCCTAATTTTACGTTTAAAAAATCTTTTATAAAAACTTTTTTAAAAGCTTCATAAAATGTAATTCGTTTGACTAAATTCAATAAATAGATGTTGATATAGATCTAATAATTTACAACAATTTAAAAATTAGTCATTTATACACTAAGTTTTATTGTTTAAAAATTTTAATTTTGAATACATAACATAATAGCACAAGATCTATAATTATTTTTTTGTTAGATCTATTTGTTGGTGCTTTTGTATCAATACATTGTATTACTTTATTTATAAATATTTTGTTGTAGACTTTGTGCATTCTGGCAGTTAAGTAACGTAAACAAAATGTAACAATATAGAATCTAGACTAGATCTAGATCAAGATTTAAATTATTCTACTGTTTATAAAATAGACTAAATGTTTATTGTCTAAAAAGTGTGCTCATTAATATTTAAAATTTTATTTAAGAAAGATCAAAAATTCAATTTTGTTCATATTAATTTGTATTAATTTGTTCCGTCAATTAACAAGTGTGAATTTATAATAGCACTGCTAAACATGGCCGAACTCGTAGACAAAATTCTTCTTGAAATAGAAAGACTTAATGAAGCCGACTCTCTTGAATTATCTCGTCTATTAGCTGTTAATCATCAATCTGTCGTAGGAGCAATTAAAAGTTTACAGTCTCTTGGTGATGTAAGCTATGTAATATGTTTATGGGCTAAACATATGGACTTTTGATTTTGATGCTTTCACTGATGATGTCTAAAATTAAAAATCTAAACTAAATTAAATGTTGATGATTGATCGATGATAATGTTAAATGTATGATGCAACACGCAACTTCAATTTTAAATTTCTATATATGGTAGATTCTTATAACTGAACACCGACTTTCGGGAACTAGGCCAATTTTTTATTTAAATTTTTTCATTTGGTGAAGGTTTAACTTACAAAAAAACTGAAAGCAGATTCTTATTCTGCAACTAAACTTAGAGGACTAAAGGACTATAAAAATACTTAAAATAGCTGTGTTCCTTTGTATTATCACCCATATTAAAGATTTTATTTTAAAATAAACTGGGTCACTTCTCCTATTTTTTGGGCTTTCTCCTTTAGTTGACAGTGAGCACCGGTGTTGAACACCACTATGTAATTACTAATAAATTATATGTGTTACTTAAAAATTATTTAGATTGTAGTAAAAGAAGTAGATTCACTTTTGCAATATGTATTTATAGTCTATTTCCTCATATACTCTCTCTCTCTTTATATATTTATATATATCGTATATAGTTTATTTATTTTAATACCTATATAATCTATGTGTAGAAACAGACAGAAATAAATTTATATAGATTATAGAGCTATAAATTAATTATTTTAATTTAATAAACATAATAATTTCTACTAGGCTACTTGTATTTTCTCTCTGTCTTTCTTTTAACTCCCATCCAAGGACCCTCTTCTTGTTTTCATAATTTGGATGTTCGTTTTGTGAAACGTTAACATCCCCTCCCTCCCATAGATGCTTTTAATTCTTTTCATGACTCTCTCCCCCTTCCCTCCACTGCCTGTTGGATAGTTTGTGACACTACACGTTTAGCGTTTAGTGTATACCTCTCCTCACCACCAGCTTATCTTGCGTGATCACATGCAGTGGGCATGGTCTCTGGCTTCAAATTAGCAGCCCACACTTTTTCTTCCATTTATAAGGTATATATTCTAGATATCTCGATCTAGGTCATGTTTATTCATTGAAAAAATCATAGATTTATTAATCCCAATAATATTTCATAATACGATTTTGCTGTGTTCAAAAAGGAGAATTAGCTGAATTCATTATTATTTGTTTGGACACCCCCTTTTTAAATTTTATTTAACAGCTAACAGTATAAATGTGACTGGAATGTCTTTCTAAAGATGTTTGGAAGCTTATTTTAATATGCCCATCAGTCTACGATCAAACAGGCTCATAATATAGCCTTCATCCCTTATATGGGTATGAATTGCCGGGGGGAGGTTAAAACAACAGCTTTACATACATGGTTATCAAGAATCTAAATAACTACCATCTGCTTTAGAAAAACAGAACAAAATTACAGGAACTTATCTAAAATTGGACATGCGCAGTCCCGAAATGTCGTTTTTAGTTCCAAACATAAAAATAAATGAATTACAAACAAAAAAAAGCACCCGTTCAGAAAGGAGAATTTGATGGAGTGTTCAAAATATAAGAACCTCCTCTAAATATTATCTAAATAGAAGTTAGGCTGAGGTTGGATTAACTCATTTAGATCTGGACAAATCTAGATAGTAAGATTACTAAGATAGTATCATAGTGTTTTATTATTATTACTCATTTACTGTTTTATTAAGTAATTAAGTTATTTAAGTTGTTCTTATTCTTATTAAAATTAAGAATGGTAGTCTTTCTTTACTCAACTTTACTGTCCTGTATAGTCACTGTATATACTGTGTACAAACTGTATATTAAGTATGAATTATGATAGTGATACTGTATCACATTGTAAATGTGTATGCTCAAAGGTAGAAAAGAGGACTAACAACAGTAACATTGTCAAAAACTTTAAAAAGAAAACCCCATCGCCATTTTTTTAAAAAAGGCCTTACATATACTTCATATAGGCCTAACTATAAGGCTATCTATTTGATTTTTATTTTAATTTGATTCAGTTAAAAACTCACACATTTTAGATTATTAAAGTTGAAGATGTACAAAACAAGCGATGGGAACTGACTGAAGAAGGCAATTCAATACTAAAGAATGGTAGTCATGAAGCCTTAGTTTACCAAGCTATACCCAATGATGGCATTGTTCAGGCACAGCTTATGGTAATTATAATTATATATGCATTTAAAAAAATATTTTTTAAATTTTCACTATCTTATTTTATAAATAATATTATATACATTACTTCAAAAAAGAAGATAATTACATCCTACACATTTCATGTGTCAATTTAGTCATGCATATTACAGTATTAATTGGGAAAACCCAACAAATTTTATTTTTAAAGTACTCCTGATAATTAAAATTTATGAGGTTTGACAAATTATTAAATGAAATTTTAAATAAAGAGGGGGACAATTTTGGCTAGATACTATCTTTATGTCTTAACCAAAGTGTCTAAACATTCATTTACATTTTTTACAAAATGTTTTCATTGATTTATTGTACAGGCAACTGTCCCAAACGCCAAAGTGGGATTCAGTAAAGCTATGTCAGCAGGTTGGATTAAAGTAGACAAGAATTGTGAAGGGGGCTCAAGAGTTTTTAGACAGGTTTGCAATTTATTTTCTTAATAGTTTAATCAGTAAAGATATCATTGTCTTCTAAATTTCATTTATTTTTTAGCTGCAATATTGAAAAATCTGAAGTGTTTTAATATTTTTTTTTTGTATGGGTATTTCTAGGTTGAAAGTATCAAAGATGCGGTCAAAGAATGTTTAGAAAAGATAGCAAATTTAGGAATAGGAGATGTAACTGATACAGAAAAAAATGAATACAAAAAAAGAAAACTCATTACTGAGGTGTAAGTGTCTGAAATGTACTTTTTTTTTTTTTTAGAGTGGATCACTTTTTTTTTCTAAAGGTTAAAAAGCAATATCTCAAATAACAAGTTAAAATTATAAAATTGTATTATAAACTTATTTGTGTGCATTTTTTTCTAGAAAGGAAACAAGTTATAAAATTAAAAAGGGAGAGAATTTCACCACTACAGTTAGCAAACCACAAATTGATTTAACACCTGAGATGATATCTAGTGGCAGCTGGAAGACTACACAGTTCAAGCCCTATAATTTTCAAGCATTAGGTGCTCCTGTAACAACTGGTCATCTCCATCCTCTGCTGAAAGTTCGGGAGCAGTATCGACAAATATTTTTAGAAATGGGGTAAATCAAATACTTCTTCATTGGTTGCATCTAATTATTTTAATTGATGTGATAGCTATTAGATTTTTATTATGAATCGTTTACAATTATAATGACTTCTAAAAATAAATTTATTAATGAACATACTATATGAGCTCATTAACAATTAGACTTATGTTTAATTTATTGCGCTTAATTCTTTCAGTGCAAATTATTTTGATTGGAAATTATTTTTTTCAGGACGAGACGAATAAAAATCTACAAAAGGATGGGGGGTAGAGTTACTAAAACTAATGTAACTTTTAGAACATATTTGATTTTTTTTTTAAGGAAAATAAATTGTCTACAAAAGTGTAGTAAATGAAATACATTATTATATATCAAATATTCATTTTCAAAAAAATCGATATACTTGAAGATTTAACCTTTAATACATTAAATACATAAATATTAAAAATCACACAACTTAACACATTTTCTGACTTCAAAATTCATAAAAGATTAACAAATGCACTAAAAAATAATGCAAAATAAACTAAAAAAAGGAACCACTAACACATTGTTGTCTTTTTTTATAAACGTGTTAGTCCTGCATCCAGTGTACCAAAACAAAGAACAATCACTCTCATGTCCATAAAATAAAAAAAAAAAGGGAGAAATAAAAAGTTTAACATTAAAAAGATATTGAAATAAATATATTCAAAGTTACTCACTGAGAGTAATGTTGCACTCACCAGCATTAACGAACTTACTACCTGAGAGCAGCACAGAAAGAATTAATAAAATTGAAATAAATTATGCTTGAAAAAAACAAAATAATTATATTACTATAGAAAATCTTTTTATAAATTTTTTTACCAAATTTATTTAATATTATTAGTATTAAAGAAACCAGTAGTTGAGTTGTCAAGTTTCTGTCTTAAGTGTAATTTTTTATGTAAAAATATTTCATTAACTTTTTTTTCTTAAATATAGATTTTCAGAGATGCCAACAAATAATTATGTTGAGTCCAGTTTTTGGAATTTCGATGCTCTATTCCAGCCACAGCAACATCCTGCCAGAGATGCACATGATACTTTCTTTATAAGTGGTCAGTAACTTTTGGTCTTACTTCTAGTACATCTTAGATGAATTTGTTAAAAATTTAATCTCATCTCTGCCATGTTTCTGTCTTGGGTATAAGCCACCAAACAGCTTTCTCCAGGGGTATTGATTCTGGGCGACTCTCTCCAACTCAACTGTCCCCATGTCTTACCCATCTGCTTGGCATCTGCATCCAAATTATGATGGCATGGAGATCGGTCATTTCATCCCGGGTCTTTTCATCCCCAATTAAATTTTTTTTCTTATTCTTTGTTTAATTGTACTGAAAAGGATTTGATTTTAAGCCCTTATTTTATCTAATATATAAATATGATTATGTAGAATGCTTTTTAATATTTTTTGACATGTTATTAATGCGTTTATAGTGTTCCCTTCCACTTTACATTCTTGAGAAATCTAATTTAATATATTGTAAATCTGGGTGGGTACTTACCTACAGCGCTTCTATTGAATGTGGGGGATGTAATATTATCCTGCACTTGACCTAATAATCAAAGGCCAAGGTGTGGTGGAAGTAGTGGAAATTTTTTTAAAGATTAGAACGATTAGAATAGTTATGACCATGCCGCTGATAGCTTATCATCAAAGGCCAAGGTGTTGTTGAAGTAGTGGAAATCATTTAAGAGATAGAACGATTAGAATACTAATGATCATGTAGCTGATAACTCCTGACGACCATCTTTATATTATTTTTCTAACGCTCTTTCTTGAAAATGGGCGCGTCAATTGTAGCCTTGAAATAAGGTTTTATTTTTTTCTAATAAAGGCTGACTTCACCCATCCTCAGGATATCATGTCGCCTATATAAGTTTTGCTTAAATTTCTTTAAAGCATTAAAGTACTAAAGTGTGTTATAGGCAAAGAGAATTACAAACATAGTTCAGCAATAGGAATTGATGGATCGTCTTTTGTACTTACAATAGCTTAACTATCTTAATATAAATCGAGGATATATAAAATAATTTTACATGACCTCTATATCTATAAATGTTACATTTTTATAGTTTCTAGTATCATTTAATTTTATTCTTATCTAATGTGTTACACTTTTTGTCATGTAAATAAAAATAAAAGGATCATATGATGAAATGACCGGGAACCTGGTGGCATATAGTTTGGGGCTCCCATCTTCCTTTTTCCTTGGGGGTTTCCAGGTAAGGGCATGTCTTGTGATGTTGGATGAAGAGTATGGCATGTCCATCACCAGTGCCTCTGAAGGATATTTATTTCAATTGGGTGCTGCTTTGTTTTTCATTTGTGATCTTGTCTAACCAGCAGATCATAAGAATTTTCCTGAAGCATGTGTTGATGCTGAAGAGCCTGATCTTGATGGTGCTGTTTATTTCACCAGATAGATATTGACTCTACTGTAGAAATATTCATCCCCATTTTAACAAATGAACTTCAACTTTTTTTTTTTATGGTAAAAAGAATGATCTCCAGTAGATTTAAATGAGATATTAACTTGTCCTTGTTCACCTTTTTTACAGACCCTGCCACAGCTAGTGCTTTTCCAATGGATTATTTAGAAAAAGTAAAAGAGGTTCACAGCATTGGTGGCTATGGTTCACAAGGATATAAGTATGACTGGAAATTAGAAGAGGCAGAGAAGAACATTTTGAGAACACACACTACAGCAGTCAGTGCAAGGATGCTCTACAAACTAGCACAGGAGGTACCTTTTCTTGCTCTTTTTTTTTTTATTATTTATGTTTACTTACATAGTTTTAGACCCTCTCAATTTCTTCATCGCATTGGGATGTAAGCTGTCTCTGCTAATGAGCTCATCAGTCTTATCCCATCAGGTATCCATGGTTTTTAATTCCCCTGTGAGAAAATGGTTTTATAGGGGTCAGCTTCTGTTTTTTTCTTATTTTCTCCTACCTGCTACCTGTAATTGCTGTATTCAGGGAACATACATCACCTTTTTTTTTAGTTTGTAGGCTAAGTTAATTAAATATTGCATTTATTTTCTTTGACATAGTCTAAATATGTAGTAGTTGACTAGTGATTGTAGAATAGTAGGTTTATATATTTTTCTTAAATTATAAAACATGCATTAAGAATTATAAGATTAAATCTGATAATTGCAATCTAGTAATAGAATTTTGTAATTCGGTACTGTTATCTACAAATATTAATTAATGCTAAATCTAAAAAAAAAAAAAGATGGTAGTCTACAACAGTTCCTCTCTAATGTAAAACTATTCATTAGTAAAATAAATATCAAATATATTTACATTGTGTGTGTCAATAATGCTTTTCTATTTGTAAAATAAAAATGAGAGTATGTGTGTTGAAATAACATTCATCTAAAAATGTTGAGTGAGATGTTTCTTTTAATGTTTTTTTTACAGAAAGAATTCAGACCTGTGAAGTATTTTTCAATAGACAGAGTGTTCCGCAATGAAAATTTAGATGCTACACATTTAGCTGAATTCCAGCAAATTGAGGGAGTGGTTGCAGACCGTGGTCTAACACTTGGTGACCTCATGGGCACGATCAACCAATTCTTTTGTAAACTTGGTGAGATTCCAACTTAAATTGCTTTCTTTTTTATTTCAATTTTATCAAATATAACACATTGTTTCTGCAATTTTTGTTCTATATATCTAAAGGTATAACCAATCTTCGCTTCAAACCTGCATACAATCCATACACAGAACCAAGTATGGAAATATTCAGCTATCATGAAGGCAAGCACATTTATGCTACTTTATAAATCAAAATTAATTTTGCATTGCTGAAAAAAAAAATGACTTAAAATAACCTTAATTTTATTATTTAATGTTTTGACAAATTAATATATTTCAATTTAACAGGTTTAAAGAAATGGGTAGAAATTGGTAACTCTGGAGTGTTTCGTCCTGAGTTGTTACTTCCAATGGGTCTGCCAAAAGATGTTTCTGTAATTGCTTGGGGGTTATCATTGGAAAGGTTTGTTATTTTTGTGTTTATGTCCAAATAAAAAATATAATATTCTATTAGAAATATTAGTTTGCTGTACATGTTTAATTTGTAAACCTGACCATTTATGTTTTGTTCCAGACCCACCATGATCAAGTATGCCATTGACAACATCAGAGATTTAGTTGGGCCAAAAGTTAACTTGAAAATGGTCTATGACAATCCTTTATGTAGGCTGGAAAAATAAATGAACTAGAAAAAAAATTTACTTAATTTTATGTGATAATTATAAGTGTCTTAAACCAAACCAAACCAAACTTGTTTTTTTTTTTTCTTTTTTAATAATAATAGCTTTTTTTTGTTTATTTTCTACTGTTTGTTGGATGTCTGGGTGTGTCTTGTTGTAGGCCTCTCGCACATATTACTGGTTTAACTCAAACATAGCAAATGTAACAATATGAATTTGATGACCTTTAAACTTCCAGTGGAACATAAGGCAGCAATAACATTTTGCCATTGGACTTTTTTTTTTTTTTTCCCAATCCCCTCAGTTGGGTCCATGTTCACCCTAACCTCTTGGTCTACAGATCTCCATGTTTGCTGTGGTCTTCCTGTCTTCTGGCTTGTTTTACAATGTATGCCTAACCTAACCACATTTGCATTTTTTAAAATTTCTCTCTGTGTTAGCTGATTCCCCCCCCCCCCCCCCCCCCCCCAAACTATTGTGAAATTTATGTGTTGCTAACAAGTCTCTGCACCATATAAAAGAACTGCTTTCACAATTGTGTTGAAGATGCAGATTATATATTTTTTTTTTTAGACACAATGCTTTTGACCGCCAGGTCAGCTGTAGAGTCTTGAATGCATGACTAGCCTTGTTGATTTGATTTTTGACATATGTCTGCTCTCCCCTCTCTGTTTATGATGCTTCCAAGGGGGACAAAGTTGTCTGTTTCTAAAAGGTTTACCCCTTGGAGCTGTAGAGGAAGTGTATAGACGTTTTGTTTTGGACTTAGTACGTGATAGCAACTTTAAAGTGGATCAAATTTAATGATATATATTTCAACACCATCTTTAGAGTGATTCATTTGTTGTTGGCTGTGGTGTGTACCAAGTAATTGTTTTGATTACAAGCATTTCATATCATTACATTTAGCCTACTATACTTAGCTAATCCTTGTGAGAGGCCTACAATGAGACACACCTAGACTTACAAATAATATTCCATATGAACCCCCACAATAATTTTTTTTTTAATTCTCGTAACCTTGGAGTTAAGGTTAAGTTCTCCTCTGTGCGATTGATAGGAATGATTGTTATTGGGAAGGTTATCATCACAAGTGATTCAAATTGCTTGTTTAGAATAGATATTGAGAAATGAAGCCTAAACGTGTTTTAATTGTAAGAAGAATTGAACTTTAGATGCCCTAATGCAGACGTTGCCTCATTGTTCATAAGACAGGTATCGCAAAGAGTGTTGGGGCAAGGACACAACCATGCTATACAGAGAAATGAGCTGATAGGTCACCATTGTATCTGATTTGACAGATGGCAGCATATTTAAAATACAGCGCTTGCACTCCAATACTAAAATTAAAGATATAGTTAACACTGAGCTGCACTATGCGAATGAGTGCACCCATCTTGGATACTCTGATCAGGAGCTTCAATATGCCGTCCATCAATTCACTGAGGCTGCTGTCTAGTTTGTGAAAAAAAAATGAAGTAAGCCAGCTCTACAAATCAATCTGAATGGCCACTTCCTTGATGTCAATCACTTTACATACATGGGCAGCATTGTCCAACGATGTGGCAATATCTAGAGAAAGAGACAGCTGTCTTGCTAAGGTCAACAGTAATTTTGGTGGCCTCCAATTGAGAATACGGCAGTATAGGTATCTTACCCTAACAACAAAATTATAAAGCATTGGTTCTCACCCTACTTTTCTATGACTGTTTCGTAACTTTGGTGCTCAGTAAAAGTCATCTAAGGCCCCCAAAATACTGTCACAAAAGGTTCCTTTGATATATAATGGGCAAATGCTAGCAAAACTGTTTTATCAACCATGTACTGCTGGATGTCACGTCCCTAGTGACACCTCATTGTTTACAAAATGAGGACATTGTACCTATCTCAAATCAGGTCAGCGTACCCACGCTTAAATGCCAGAAAGACGCTGATTAAAACTTAGCTCAAGACTACAGCAGGGAAACAAAAAATTAACGTAGGTTAAATTACAAAAACAGTTCCTAGTGACACCTCATTGTTCACAAAATGAGGACATTGTACCTATCTCTTATCTTATATAATACAGACGTTACTTCAAAAAAGAACATGATTACGTCCTACGCGCCATGCATTTAGTCATGCATATTAACCAATGACTTAAATAATCTCAAATCAGGTCAGCGCACTCACGCTTTAATGCCAGAAAGACGCCGATTAAAACTTAGTTCAAGGCTACAGCAGGGAAACATAATTAACGTAGGTTGAATTAAACGGAAAATTAAATGTAAACGGGTCAAGGATGGGTATTGAGATGTCACTGTTCGTTATTCTAAAGAAAGATATAAATGGCGGAGTGTTGAGACGGGAGAGAGCTAGAAAGTTGGGCTTAGAAGTCGCTAGTTTTAAAGTAAATATTTACTCATTGATCATTTTCACTGAATCTGTTTTATATATCTTTGTATATACATTTATTGTTTCAAGTTCAAGTTTTAAATAATTAAAACTCGAGAAAACATATCAGCACTTTGTTACTTCATTGATTATCAAAGTGTTTGAACTATAATCAAGGCACCTCCGAACCCACATATGTCACAAGTTTATAGCATCAAGATCTGCAAGTCAAATAAACACGTGACACTGGACACCGGTGTGGACAGTATAGAAGCACTACTTACAATTTGACAGCTTTGTTTGGCTGGATACGTATCCCGCATGGGGAATGACCTAATTCTAAAGGCTATCGAGGGCCACATTAAAATAAAATTAGGAATATTGTGAGTGCGTGTGTGTGTACTTACAACTTAGAAAAATATATTAGCTAACTATAAAATCTTTTAATTGACATTTATACTGAATTATACTTGTACATTTCATTTTTGTTTATTTTTTTTTTTAAATTATGTTATCGCCATTTTTAAATCACAACATTTCACCACAAAAATGTTCAGTTGTAGCCTACTTATTGCGAAGTATTTGACTGTTTGCATTCGTGCATAATGTCCAGGAACTGTGTTTGTTTATTTAAAAAAAAAATGCTTGTTCAAAGATGTATGTGAAACCAAGTCATGTGACATTTTAGCAAAAACGTTTTTATATTGTGGAACTAGCGCAGCTTCAGCTATGTCCTCTGGAGCTAATCCACTTCTTCACTAAATGGTGAGCTGAGGGGATTATAAACTGGTTCAAGCTCTTGGCGTCTTCAAAATTTGCTTTGAGGCTATGACCTCTGGAGTTAATCCACTTCTACACTAAATGATGAGCTGAGGGGATTATAAACTGGTTCCAAGCTCTTTGGCGTTTTCAAAATTTGCTTTCAAATTCCACAATCAAGGAATCCAAATGTCTTATACTTTTCATACATTTCACTAGAAATAGCTTCCCTTTCAGCAAAGGAAAATGATAAAACCTGTTTCCACTTGCCTACCGGGAGAAACAGGAAAGCTTTGTTTGAAAAGATTTAATATACACATACATTTCATGTGCAAAGAACCCATTGCAATACTCCCGTTGAAAAACATGAAGCCTATCTTCCAATCTTCATTAGAAATATTAGTAAAACAGTCACAGTCAATGTCCTTCAAGGGACATACTAATTCCTTCTGTGAGTTTCTATACCTTACCATTTAAAGCCAGCGGATACTACTGTGTTACTGAATATCGGAATGTTTTGTGTTAGATGTTCATTGTAGCTTTGCACAAACTTTTCCCGTTCAGAGTTTATGGTTGGGATATTGTTCTTTAATTTATTAAAAACCTGTTTTTCTCAGTTAAAGTACGGGCTCCATCACTGCCATCTTGTTCAAATCAACCCAACACTTTCAATACAGTTCTTCATAAGCTCCTTAAAATGACACGTAGAGATGTTTCTTTAGCCTCTTCATCATAAGTTTCATTAGTTTATATAGATATTTTTTTTAACATGTACAATCTGAGGGCACAACTAATTTCTGTAGGTAGACCGTAATATGCCCACCTCTGATCTACACTGTTTTAAAAACAAGATTTAGCTCATCTCTAAATAAAAATATGTTAATGTGTTGCCACATTTTGGAATTTTATTTTTAAAATATACTCGTTGGTATGTTTGTACTAGAATTCCTTTTTAAAACGATTTTAAGAGCAGACACGTTGGTCAAGCTAGTTAAACCTGTTATAACCCAGTACACGAACTGCTTACATGGTGGTGCTTATAGCTCTACTTACATGGTGGTGCTTACAGCTACTTACATGGTGGTGCTTACAACTCTACTTACATGGTGGTGCTTACAACTCTACTTACATGGTGGTGCTTACAACTCTACTTACATGGTGGTGCATCCTAGCCCAATAAACAAGGATTAAAGCATTTTAATTTAAACCCACATTGGCTTTAATATTTGACTTTGATTTTAGGAAAAACAAAGACCATATTGCAGAAATTCAGATAAACAACCAAACCATAGGACAAGTACAAGAATATAAATATCTAGGCACAACTATCAACAACAAACTAAGATGAAGTGAATGCTGTCAAAATCTATACACGAAAATTCACCATCGACTCTTCTATCTCAGAAAGCTAAGAAAATTCAACATAGACAAAATAATAATCAAACTTTTTTTACACAGCAACCATCAGCAGACTTATTAACTTTTCCCATCACCTGCTGGTATGGTAATACTTCACTGGCACAAAGACTTAGACTAATTAAAAAAGCATCGTATAACACTCAAGTACAGCTACCATCTCTTGAAGAGCTTTTCCAAGAAAGATGCCTTTCCAAATCACTCACGATTCTTAAAAACAACCTGCACCCATTAAACCACCATTACATAAGATCTGAACGAAATGGTCGTCTCCTTTCCATTAGGACTAAAACTGAAAGATTTAAAAACTCCTTTATCACACTTTCGGTTAGTGTTACAAGATCAGCTGTCATCGAGAAGTACATAGAAGTCAAATTCATAAAGCGCTGGTTGTGAATGTGTTTCGTGTGTGAATGTTGTTTGAATTTTTAATCAATATTGTTTTTGTACAGTAGTTTCGCTGTAGTCAAACTGAATTTTCATTAGATTGGATCAATAAAAATTATCTAATCTTAAATTATATTCATTTAAAACAATGTATGGAAACTGGTATGTCTATTGATATCTGTGAAATGGTTGTGCCTGAATAATGAACTAATACAATACAGATTATATATTTACATATATATTTTAATGATCATTTTATTCATATAAACAAATGCTCACATTTTTATAGACACTCAATAATATTGCGTTTATATCTTGTTCTCAAAAGAAAAGATAATGGTTTAGTCATAAATACAACACCATACAAACACACATACCAACTTTCACACCAATTTAGTTAAAACTATTAAATTTTTTTCCCCATCCAAAATTTGTTTTTAGGTTTTTCTAAAAGTGTTCCAGCAGCTCTTTTAAGTTTTCGTCTCTCTGAATGATGCAAATTTCTTTCCTCTACTAACTTATTGCCTTTCTTTTCCTGCAAGAAATATATTCAGAGGTTAAATCACATATAATTATGCAATTGAAAAAGGCTTGAATTAAATATTTTTCTTAAAAAAAAAAAAAAAAATAAATACAAACATACTATAAATGAGGCATGGAAGTTGAGTGGTAAAGGCTTGGCTCTGAACCGAGGGGTCCCAGGTTCGAATCATGTTGAAGACTGGGATTTTTTATTTTGGGATCTTAAGGGCGCTTCTGAGTCCACCAAGCCTATAATGGGTACTTAACATTAATTGGGGGAAAGTAAAGGAGGCCACATGACACCCTCGTTAACAGTGGGCAACAGAAACAGATGACCTTTACATCATCTGCCCCTTTAATCGCAAAGTCTGAAAGGGGAAATTTACTTTTTTTTTTATGAATGAACTGGTAGACTAATAAATTAATTTTTAAATTAATAGGTAAACCAAAACAACTTAGTTAAAATTATAATCATTTGCCAGGATGACACAAATGTTCAACATTTGTATGCATGTATACTTCCTGTGGGCCAGATAACTTTCAGTGTGCAACAGTATGGTTAGTATTGTAGAATTTCCTTATAATGTGATAAAATCTTTTTTTCTCTTGAATTTAAAAGTAATATACTTATGTCATTGGCGTCCTTCTGTCGTAGGACGACTATGGTTCATCCCAGAGCACACTTCCTCATGTGGCTGTGGAGCCCTATTTTGGAGAGACACTCCTGTCCACAGATAGCGCAGGTTAAGGTGGCTTTTGCTTCGGTGGTAGAGGAGCTGGCCATTTTTCGGATTGTGCGTTTTTCTTCCTGGGCTGAGACCCATGTACGTTCACTGTCCATAGCTTTCTTGGTCACTGTCTCTCTCTACCTGTTGCGGTCTAGAGCTATGTCTTCCCAATTGTCAGTATTGATGTTCACTGATTTGAGGTCACGTTTTATTACATCTATGTAACGGAGGTGGGGGCGACCAGTTTTTCTTGTGCCAGTCACGAGTTGACCATAGAGGATGACTTTCGGGATGCGCTTGTCCTCCATCCGGCGAACATGTCCAAGCCAGCGCAAACGGCGTTGTCTGAGGGCTGTAAAGATGCCGGGAATACCTGATCGCGCAAGGATCTCAGTATTGCACACTTTTTCTTTCCATGTGACATTCAAGATCCTACGGAGACATCTCAAATGGAATGTGTTCAGTTTTCTCTCTTGCTTTGCGTATGTGGTCCATGATTCACTGCCATACAGCAGTGTACTCATAACGCATGCCTTGTAGACTTCCATTTTGGTCACCGTAGTTAGCTTATGGTTTTCCCAAACTCTTGGTCTGAGTCTAGCGAATGTCGAGGCAGCCTTCCCTATGCATTTTTTCATCTCCTCTTCTAGAGACAGGTCATCTGTAATTGTGGATCCCAGATAGCAGAATTCGTTTACGGCGTCCAACTTGTTATTGTCTATGAGGATGGAGGGTGGTGCTGTAGTAGGTGGTCCCATAACATTTGTTTTCTTCGTGCTAATAGTCAAGCCATATTCTTTACAGGCCTGAGAGAAGCGGGACATTAGTGACTGAAGTTCCTCTTGTGTGTGTGCCACTACCGCTGCGTCTTATGTAGTTATACATACACTAAAAGCACCACTCATGTGCCCCCTTGGTCATGGCCATATTCTAGTATGCTTGCAATTCTTGGACGCTAACTGCAGAACTAGAAAGAACAGGAGAATCCTGGTAATGGAATTGAGATGCTATAGCAGGCTACTAGGTATCACCTACAAGACCAGAATGAATTACAAATGAGATTTGAAAAAGGATCACAATGGCAATAGGTCTACATACATTGACCTTCCTTCAGGGAAAAAAAAAAAGAAGAGGCAGAAAGCAATGGGAAGACAACTTTAAAGAATGGATAGGCCAGTCATTGAAATAAAATAAAATCTAAAAATAAAATATGACCATTTTTTTTTTTTTAGGACAGTTAAAGCAACTTACTTTTTTGAGTGAAAATGTGATTTCTTTGTTACCTATTGAACCACCAGCCAAAGGTTTGTCTGTAGCTTCAAGTCTTTCTGCAAGGGACTTCCTATAGAGTAAGAAACAAAAAATATTTAACTAAACATATAAAAGCATGAAGCATAATGCGGCCATACAAAGTGACCAAGATTTTTAGCCAGAGAATGAAAAAAAAAATTTGCTGTATAAACACACATAAAATATATATTTTAAAAATAACATTTTTAGGCTAGTATCAAAACTGTGATGACAATGACCTGTAACTATTGTAAAAAAAATGCATTAGGATAATCTTTGAATATTACTTTGATACATGATATATCCTGTAAAGTCAAAGATATTCTTATACATAAAATTTTACTAGACTACTTGTGCCCTTTTTTTTCTCTTAAGTAAACCTATTTAATGATCAGAAGATGTAGATCTCAATGCAATAGCCAGGTAATGAAAAATTAAAATGAACATACTTTGCTTCTTTTTTCTTGTTTACATCACTTTTGACACCTAGCTCTTCTCCATCCTTTAGTTCAAACAATCTCATTTTCCTCTTTTCTTCCCTTTGCAGCATCTGTTCTTTCATTTTCCTTTCCTGTGTCACTTTTCTGTGCTCCTTTCGAACCTCTTCAGCCCATGTGTGTTCATCTTCAGAGCTACTGCTGCCTTCTTCATCACTTGGTCGGCCTTCTAGTTCATCCTCTCCCTGAGCAAGCAAAAATAATTTGTACAATATAAAAAGCATGTATTTTTTTCTCTCATGAGTTGACTTTTCACTTCCTAATTCCCCCACCCTTCTTTCTTTCCACCAGTGTACTTTTGCTGAGCACATTTCTGGTTTCTTCATAGACCTAGTCAGAATTTTTAAAAAATTATTTATTGACCCAATATTGTTGCATGTTATGTAAAAACTTTAATTAAACATTACTTTATACGTAAACAAAATGTGTCAAAAAGTAGTTACCTCAACTGGCTTGAATTGCTTGGCAAGAGCATATTTTTCCTCTCGTTTTTTTCTTGCTTTGTCTAGTTTTGACATGACAGGGTTGATCAATCTGTATTCTTCAGATTCAGGGTCAATTTGGAAATCAGGATTATTAAACATAGCTGCAAAACGATCATCTTTAAGAATACTTGAAACAGCTTTATTCTGAAAAGATTAAAACAATACAATACACATTTCCTTATTGTCAGTTCTTCTATTCAGTGTTTTAATTTTTAAGATGTTTTATTATATTACAATAAGCTTTTATTATTGCTTAAAAAATTAGTGGCTTGAAAACATTGTCATCTATAACACATCAATTCAAACTAAAACAACACTCAACCAGAAATTTTCAAAACAGAAAAATATATATATATGGATATAACTGTTAAATGAAATTTTGGAGAGCTACAACACAACAAAAAAAGCCTACCACACGTTTTCTTGGATTAGCTTTCTGAGCTTCATCTTCTTCCATCAGTTTTTGAGCCAAATCTTTATTAACAACAGGTAGCTTCTGAGATATGTAAAACAATAAATAACATTTTATTAGACTTTTTTGCTGTATGCTTGCCCTGGATGTGGCTGCGTAGCCACTGGAAATATTGCATTCCTCATTAAGACTTGAAAACAAGCCTTATTTGCTGGAATTATTCAATTCACAAAATAATTTTCAATTTCATTGATCAACATTCACAGTTATTATTTTTTCAGAAATGTATAGAATTTAGCTTTAAAAAAAAAAAAAAAAAGATCATCAAGGGAAGGAATTTTAAAATCTGTTTTTGTAATGGGTGACTTAATTTAGTCATTGAGATGATGGATCTAAATGAATAAAGATTTTTTTTTTAATGTTTAAAATATTTTGGTTATTTTTTTTTTAGGTTGTATTACTGATTAGAAGAGAAGTTTGAGGGGGTAGTTTTCATCCCCAATGATCATCTTGGATTACTACAAGATTTTCGGTAATTATATTATTTAGGATTTTCAGTAATTTATTTATAAACTATTATTATCAATCTTGTGAAAGATTCTTATAAAATGTTTATAATTAAAGGGAATTTTACCTTGAGCTGTACTCTGTTTGCTCGTTCCTGTTCAATTTTTTCTCTAACTTTGGACTTTCTATAATTATTATATGCAAATGGGTCTGACATTGCCTTGGCCTGAAATAGAATTATAAATATCTCTATTGAACATTATATCATTACAATGATTATAAAATACAGATGGAATACTTTCTCTTAAAATGAATATTGCTAAAAAAAATGTGTTTAATTACCTTATGATATAACCTGATATCTATGAAGAACCCATGCATGACAGATCTCAAAAGATTAGTTCCTATAAGATGCTCCAAACCCAATTCCTCCAACTCAGTTCTTGTCACAAATTTGTAGTCATCATAAACTGCAATTTAAAAACAGGATATGAAATATGGGTTATACTCAACAATGTATTGAGAAATTATTTTTTATTCCTGTTTGCTACTGAGAATGTTAATTAGCTTTATACCTGAGCTTTCTGTTTTTTCTTCCAGTTCTTCTGTCATACTGTCTAAACTACTGCACCATTTTGGAGCAGGACCTAAAGCCTGCAATGTTTAAAAGATATTTTCATCCTATATTGTGAAAACAAATGTAAATTTCTTTTACTTTTAGAAAATACAAATTTTAACTAACATATAATAATAATTAGATACTAACTGGAATGAAGTAGGTCAGAATTTTAGGAGCCTCATTAGCCAGAAATAGGAGACCTGAGTTTGGTACTAAACACAATTGGTTGAGATTGACACCTGGCTCTATGGCTGTCAAATGTTTGCCCTACAAATAAAAAGCGTTTGCTTACATATTATAACCCAAGTTATTTCAATTTTAACCTTCAATTTAGAAGATGAATGAATAGTAGTAAAATAAATAACTAAGTTCAATTTACTAATACTATATTTGCAAAACACTTACTGTGTTCCGATTCCATAATTTTAAAATTTTGCTATCCATGGATAAAACTAAATTTTGAGAATCTTCAAATTCTATTGACTTTATGGGCAATTCATAATTGTGATCCTTGACATGAAATGGCTTCTGGGCTCTCAAATCATACAACAGTATCTGGAATTAAACAACAACACTAGACTAGAGAGACTATTTGACTGAAAACAAAAAAATCAGTTCTAATTCCATTTAATACAAAATTAATACAAGAACTGGATAACGTAACAGCTATATTAATCTAAATTGATTTTTTTAAAAACCCACATGATTTAGTACCAGAAAAAAAAAAGTTTTAAGAAATTCAACTTTCCATACAATCTTTTTTATTTAATACAACTTTAAATTTTAAAGAACATGCACTATTCTTCTTTTAACTTAAAAGATGAGACAATAACTATTCCTTATTTTAATTTTTTAAAACATGGTAATGATTTCATTTTTACATGATAGTCATTCAAACATGGATTAATAACTACCATGCAAATACAAAAGACTTTTTGTCCCCCCCCCCCCCCTCCCCCCACAATAAGTACAGCTGACAAATACTGAATTAGTCCTTAACATAGAAAAAAAAAATTTTTCTTACATGGCCTGTACTTGTACCTAATGCAACAGTTAGGCCATCATTCCTAAATTTCATAGCAGTGATTTCAGGAATTTCTTGTATACTAAAAAAATAATTGAAAATTAAATTCTAAAAATCTAAACAATATCAATCAGTTTATAAATTTCTATAAAACATTTAAAATAGTAAACAAATAACTATGGAAAAGAGCATCACTTGCTTGAAATCTTGTACAAAATTGCTGGTAGCTATGTCCAATGTCCCAACATTTCCTCTTGATCTTGGGTCCCAGCAATCTAAGTGTCCCAGCTTTGTGCCACATCCAAATAGATAGTTGACTGGATTGAATTCACAGCAATTGATCTCTCTAAGGCAATGATTTAAAATACAGACATTATTATATCACCTGTCACAACTAAGTTGTTGATTGCCTTGCATTCAGACAATTTTTTTGACATTACGGAAGGAACTAATGCAGCTTACGTGGCTGTTGACACAAGTGGTTTCATAAATCTGCCTTTCTCCAAGTTGATTCTATTTATTTCAGGGCTAAATGATACAAAAGATAATCACTATAAATTACTAAGAAAAAAAAAAAAAAAAAAAAGATATACTTAATTTAACTTTCTCTTAATTACAGTACACATAATGAGTATAAATGTAACTAATGAAAAGTTGTTTTTTTTAAATTATTTTTTAATACAGATCTACCTTTAAAGAAAAAAATAGTTACTTTACTAGATATGTATAACTTCTTATTCCTCATTTAATCAGTCAAAATAATGTTTACCTAACACCCACGAAGTACATGTCACAGGAAGGTGGGTAATAAGCTAAGTCTCTGCCATATTTTGGAAGTCTCATTCGAAATAATCTTCCAAATTGAGAATGAAATTCCACAAAGCGGTCATCTTGAAGAAAGCAAACCTGAAATATAAAATAGAAGATCACTTACAGAGTTATTCAAATAATTATTTAAGATAAATGCAAAAGAATAAAAAATTAAATAAATTAAGCATTATAGTTTTACATCTTCTTTTTTTTATAATCTCCAACCAAACACAAATATATATAAGAACTTACCTTGCTATAGTCTTCAGATAAAAACTGAAAATTTACAACATTTGAGTCAAGCCCATGTTCAAATTTAAGACAAAGTTCATGAACAGAATAGCAACGAAACCTTGGTTTGTATGTCCCTGAAATGAAAAAAAAAAAAAAATTAGCAAATAAAATTAATATTAAATTTATTTATTTATTTCATAGTAGCTTAATATAAAAAAAAAGAAAGTTCCCACCTGAAGCACAAATGAACTGTTCATCTGGCGAAACTTTGACACAGTTACTAACACATGGCATTTCAAAGTCTTGTATAAGCTCCAAACGCCTTCTAACATCTGTTTAAAATTAATACTAAACAAGTTCAACTCATGAATTTTTAGTTTTCATTGACTGTTCAAACTTTGTAATTTTTGTTAGCACTGTTTCACATACCACTTAACACAAATATGTAACAAAAAAACAACTAATTTTTCCTATTTTTTTTTTTTAAATGCATGTTTCAGTAGTTTTTACAGCTATTCCATCAAGTAATCTCAGGAATATGCAGTATTCCTATGTGAGAAATAGTGCTAACAAAATTTACACCATTCGGGGGTGGGTGACCTGTTACAGTTACACCCTGACAAACAAAAGAGATCTAGTTTATTTGCTTAAAATTTTAAACTAACAATAGACTAATAAAACCTTTATTTTGAATAGCTCAGTGGCAAAACCCATCTGCCTTCCATTATGGAGTCTTTAGTTTCACATTCAGACTCTAGAAAGTCTTTCTTTTAAAATTGCTTTCAAAGTTTTTGCAAAGGCAGCATGTAAACCTTCTACCAGATATCCCCTCTACCCAACAAAAGTTATTGGACTATAGCACCCTGAACATGCTATGAGCATGTTATATGGAAAATATACTAAAGCAGTGATGGGCGACCTGTGACAATAATCATGCACAGTCACACCTGGATAAACAAGAATAGTGATCTCAGATAGCATACAACAAGGTAAGGTCTTCTAATAAACCAAATGGTTAATTATTTTTGAACAACAAATCTATATGGTAATACATGGATTTGCTTCAATTTTGAGTCAATATACAAGCGTTTTTTGTTTTTTTTAAGTATTTTAAAATATTTTAACTTGTTTATATCTAAAATTATAACTAGTACTTGGAATGATAAAATTTTACCATCGTCTTTATGTTGAAGTTTTCTTTTTTGCCTGTCTGTCAGCCACTGAATAAAAAAATATAAAAATAAAAATTCAAAATATTTTATAACCTGATGACATGTTATTAAATATAAGTTATTTGTAGCGGAAATGTATGGAAAAATCCAAAACGTTTGTTGCTAAAGAGAGATATAGAATTAAATGCCTTAATGGTTTAAAAATTCTTATACTCTGCATTTAAGGTGTACAGAGGCAGACTAAAATCAACACTTGATTACTAGCAAGATTAGCATCCACAAAGGGGAGGGTAACTTCCATGAAAGAAAATGTATCAACATGTAAAAGCTGTAAAGATCATTGTATCATCCAGCAGATGTTTATTTATAGGGTTAACAAGTATTCATTAAAAAATCATATGAAATATAGATAGGGAAGCGGTTTTATACAGAGCTATCAACACTAACAGACTTGGAACAGGTTTAGCTTCTGTAAGAAAAATGCCAGAGATAGAGTAATTGGATTCCAACCAGAAAAGATCCTCGCCGGATAAAGGGAAAAATCTTCAAATTATGTTATTTAAAAGAATTTCTATGAGTTAATATAGAAAAATATTCTTTAAAATTCTCTTTGACTGTGCTTCCCATCTTTGGTGATGATTAGGCAGTTATTGTAAGAAAATTCAGCACATCTGCCTTTAAGCCTGTGGTGCACTAAATTAGATAATCTAGTTTTAATGGAAATTTAATCCAGTAAGTAAGCTATATAATAGCTATAGAATGCATTTACTACTGCAATATGTTGTCTTTTTCATTAAAACAAATAATTGGAATTAAGAGAACTTGTAACTCCAACCAATCACAAAAGTGACAAACCTCTGCAACAAACTCAGAACATTCAGTCCCCATTTTTTAAAGAGTCCACACAACATGCATACTTACTGGTCAACCTTATACTCTAGTAATACACACACACACATATATATAGACATATATATATATAAATATATATAGAGACATTATTGTAATAACTTAAGTGAGGCAACTCAACGAGGCACATCGATGTTTATTTACAAGACATCACAAATACATGTAGAACAACATGTATTGATCACATCATCTTTATCTAGGCTCTCAACTTGGGCGGAAATCTGTTGTCTTTCAATGAAAAAGGAAATTCAGTCTCACCATGCATGCTACTGACATACACACAGATCCACTTTTTCTTTTATTTATATTATTATAATCAATAATCTATTACTATATAATATAAGTATAAGTATCTTAAATAATACAGACGTTACTTCAAAAAATATTACGTTTTACGCATCTGCATTCAGTTCAGCCATGCATATTAACCAATAACTTAAATTCTGCCAAGTCACTGGTTTTCCTGGTATATAGTATTATATATACATACACTATAGATCCTAGTAGTAGATCCACTATAGATCCTAGTAGTAGATCCACTACTATACAATTTAATTTATAATTTTTTAACCAACTGCCAACTGAGATTTTTAAATGAAATTTTCAACAGAAATGCATGTTATATATAAGACAGGATTACAATTATAAGATTATGTCATTATGATCATATTATTTGTTTATTCTATTATAACCCTGAAATAAACCATCTACTATCAGACTAATCAATATCTCTATATTTAGACCCTCTATATATATTGACTAATCAGACTAATTATTTATAATAATGATTTAGGTCTAGACATATAAAATATAATGTTTAATTATTTTGTGCTTACTTCTGGTAGTGCTTTTCCTGCACTTAAATTGTATATTTTAACGTTGTTTGCATGTGAAACTTGCATTATTTAGACAAAAAATTTGGGCGATGCCTATATGTCGAGATAGATATCTAGATTCTAATAGATTCAGAGTCCTAAACAGACTAGATAGCTAGATCTAGTAAATAATAACACTTTGTATATAGCATGCCTATAAAATATAAATAAAAACTTTTGTTTGATTTGTCTACCTTTATAATTTCTTAAAAACTGAAATCATTTTTCCTAAAAAAAAAAAAAGTTTGTTCTAGCATATCTAGATAAGTTTCTAGATCTAGATCTATAGAATCTAATCTAGGTTTATTATTATTTTTTTTTACAATAATTAGAAACAATATTTAATGTTTAATTAGAAATACATAGTCTAGAGAGAATGGATAAAAAAACATGTAGATCTATCTATAGAGATTCTAATTAATTTTTTCATAGTATCTTATATAGATTATATATATAGGTAGGTTTGATACTACAAAAGATGGATGAAAATCTTTTTTCTATACTTCCGGTGCTATAAGTATCGGTTTTCACAGATATCGAAAACAATTTTTAATACTAAATCTGTTGAAATAAAAAAAAAATATAATAGAACATAATATGCTTGTGAATATAATCGTTTTTTATTTTTAGAATTTCGCTAATTTTGTTTTTACTTTTTTTTTTGTGAAACTAATTTTTCGCTTTCAAAAATATATAATCGATTACTTATACTAATTAAGTACGCACGGTTGGCGTTAATAGTTTGATAAGGAAAAAAAATGGATCTAGTCTCCCGTAATCTAGATTCTAGATCTAGACCTTTAAAGATCTAGATCTTAGTCATATTCCTATAGATTTAGATTTTCAAGAACGTAAATTCTTATAAAAGTGTTCACTGTTGTCATTTCATACAATTTTATTAGATCTAGCATGTCGGATAAAATAGATACGCGAGTAATACAAGTCACGAATGTGGCTCCAAGTTGTACCAATGAACAAATGAGAACTCTCTTTAGTTATTTGGGAAGAGTAAAGGATCTTAAAATGTATCCCCCAGAGTAAGTAGTTTAATGTAGGTCTAGACATTTTCTTTCTTAATCTAACAACATAACAGAAAGACACAAAGATAAAGGCACATTCCTCATTAGTGTCATCCCATATCATATGCCATGATTAGGCACTTCAACAAAAAAATTTGTTTTGATCATATTGTTTTGTAATTGATATCATTAAATAGAGCTTGGTGTCCCATTTACAAAAATATCAAATTTATGTTTCTATGATAAGTAGAAGCAAAGTTATGATTTTTTTTGTATTTATTTTTTTTCCCTTCTTTGGCTTTGTATTCGATAAAAAATGTTGGTACCCGAATTTTGACTTTTTGTTATTAAAGCATGCATATCTTTCTTATTATTCAATATTTTTGGTTCAAATTTTCAGAAGACTTTATGCATGTTGTTTAAAGTGTGATATGACCCCAATCTTTCATCTAAGCCAATTTTTCATACTTTTACAGCCGGGCAAAGCTGAAAATAGAGACGACAAATTTGGTCAAAATTTGACTTAATTCATGCACAACTTTTTTATTTCCCAATATTTCCATTTTGAATTTTCAGGAGACTTTACATGTTCTTTATATCATTTTATAACCCCCAAATCTTTCATCTAAATCTATTTTTTATACTTTTAAAGCCAGGCGCAGCTAAAAAAAAGAAGAAAAAAATTTGGTCGGAATTTGACTTATTCATGCACAACTTTTTTATTTCTCAATATTACCATTTCAAATTTTCAAGAAACTTTAAACATGTTATTTGCTACAAAAATAAATATTAATTTCAAAATTGTGACATTTATTTTTAAAAATTGTATAACGGGAACAGCTAGATTTTTTTCAAATATTGACGAAAACTTGTTTTTATTTCTTAATATTTAATCATAAAATTAAAAGGAGACTTTAAACAGCTGGAGTATGAAAAATTAATCTTTAAAAAACATTTTTAAAATATTGACCTTTTTTTTTTTTACCAAACAAAACAAAAAACGCAGATGTAAAATTACAAAATATTTGGATATGGGGGGGGGGGGGGGGGGGGAGCAAGGCAAGATGCAATAGAAATCAATACTATTATTCAAATTGCCAAGATTAGATATCAGAATGTCTCTTTTATAAAGTTAATACATATATCATATATACAGACATAATCTAAACAAACTTATAACATCTAGAATACTAGATCTAATTTATATATATTGAAAAGCTGTATTAGTTTTTAGGCTATTTCTCAGATTTTCTCCCATTAAATTTCACATAAAAAAAAATTTAGTCCTCAACATTCTAGATCTAGAAACTAGTATTAGTTTATTAAGACAATTAAGTATAGACTAGACTAGTATATTATATATCAAATCTTCATCTAATTCTAGATTTCATTCTATGCATCTCTGTTCCTATTCTAGAAAATAGATCTAACTAATCTAAGCCTAAATCTAAGTATTAGACCTAGATCTACACTCTAGTGTATGATTAAAACAATAATTTGATTTTTCTACATTATCTGTTGCTTCTCTAGATCTATTAGTAAATAAATCTAGATCTACATTAATACAAGTTTTTTTGCTTCATTATCTATATTAATAAACAAGAAAACTTCGTTTTAATAATCTTTTATAAGTATTTTATTACTACTTCCGGTAGAATTGATAGCAAAATGGCTACTTTCGATTTGGTGGTCATTTTGGCATTCATATACCAAGAGCGCCATCCAAAATAGCTTAATAATCACACGTGATTCTTATGTAGATATGGATACTACAAATTACTAACCAATATAAATAATTACAAAACAAAAATAAAAAGTAATCCTATCTGGAACACACCCTAATTTTGGAAACTAAAAAAAAAACGATCTAGTAAGCCAATCCCGTCAAATTTGGTATCAAAAGAATCGAAATTTTCTCCCCGACAAAATGATACTCTAATCTAGAAGATCAGTTAAAAAATAATGACGTTTTACGCACTTTTCCGACGGTAACCGTGGACGCTACCAAAACCATGAGGGCCAGTTTTTAAGCAGACTTTCGGCGCACTAAAATAGCGATGTTGATGTACCTACCATGATAATAATTAATATCACATATAAAAATATGGTGATAATGTCATTAATTTTTTTGTAATCATTCGACGGTTGGGTCCCCTTTGAAGAATGCTATGCAAGTGGCAGCATCCTGTCTATCCTCACGGTGTCTAGTTAAAGTTAGATCTAGGTTCCTACCGGGTACATGGTATTTGTCACTATTAGTGCATATAATAGATCTTCTAATGTATATCAAATTAATGTTATTGTTTTTAGCTTTTTTTTTCATGAAAAATATTGTGTGGGTGTTGTTTTTTTTTTGTCAGTGACTGGTTATAAAAAGTGTGGTGTTCTATTTTGGCCATATTTCAAAATGCGTATACAAAGTTTGAACTACTCAAACTCAGACATTTATAACATTAGTAGTAACATAAATACAACTTTTGACTTATGGATTTTTTTAATAAAAAAATAAACAAATATAAAGTGTTTTCTTGACTTTCGCTGGTAATACGTTCTAAGACCGCACGCCAAGGTCAGATTTTCGCGGTAGGCTATTAATTTTATATATACGATTACTATTTGATTGATGTGCTTGTACAGCTATTTCAGCCAATCAGCTTCCAGAAAGTTTGGCGATGATGTATTTAGTTTTTTTTTTTCAATAGGCTACTGTGCATGAACATCGTGTGGCCGTGGGAAAACCTGTGTCACAGTGTAAAACAAAAAAAGGGGTAATTTTTTTAAAACCCGTGATATAGCCCTTCCAGGGCCGGTCCTACAGATTGCGGCGATAAGGATAATTTTAAAAGTGAAAATTAAGATTTTGTTATAGAAAATAAATTCGTCTTTGCATACAAAATCATCCCGAAATGATATTTTAGTCTGTTTTTAAGGAGACTTGCATGAGTTTTCAGATGATTTTTATATTTCAGGATATTTTCATGACTTTTCCGTATATTTTGCAATTTCAGGAGAATTCCAGGTACCCTTTAATAATTAGTTAAAATGGTTATAAAAATTTATTAATTTACACCTAGAATTCACGCTGGGCCTATGAAAGTGCAGGGCAGATCGGGCGCATAGGTTGCAGTAGCCCAAGACGCCCTGAGCCCTCCCAAAAAAAATCGGGTCTGCTAAAGTGTATAAGACCATTGCAACTCTTATAGTACACTTTGTTTTTATAGAACGTCCAATTGGCTTCAGTTTGCAGAGTGAGAGAGGAGACATAATATTAGTGGTGCGCAAGTGTTTTCCTTTTATTTGCTTCTGTTAATGCAGAACAATTACAATACAGTATATAATATAACATTAGCGGTTAATAGTTTAAGCCAACAGTACCTACGTAATAGTCTATGTTTCATCGATATGACTCTGCAATAGGTCATCAGATGTTTCACTCATCTGTTTCATTGACTTCCACATTCTTACAGTGTGGTTAGTGGTAGCGCCGGTTGCCGGATCAACAAAATTTGTCGTATGGTTGATGACATTGTGTTGATACAGGGGCAAATGAGCAATTCCATTATAGGCTGCCCATGCGTCCAAATGGATCATCGTTCCAGTTTTGATATACTGCTCAATAATGGGAATGTTACGTGCGCATGTTAGTGTAAATGTGGAACGGTGCGAATGCATGTTGAAAGGAGGAGAACCAAAATGGAGAAATAGGAACGAAATAGTGTTTTAGTGTTCATGGAAATTAAATGAGTTATAAACGATGACGTTGTTGTATTAGTGTTAATGTACTGTTCAAAGAGTCATCTTAGAAAGGAATGTAACAGGGAAGCAGAGTATTTGCTGAACGATCCTCAACAAATACCATGAAACCTTTATCTGTAGTCGTATCAATACCCTCAAAGACCCATTTCGGAGGCACATGACGACCAACATGGTATTTCTTTTTGGCCATAACAGAGTCGTCAATTTCTACAACATGTCCAACTCCGCCAATACGAATCGGATGGAGAGTAAGATATCTTCTACAAATGCCTCTAAAGTAATTAAACCAGTCCACCACAGTGCCACTAGAAAATTTCAAAGTCTCCATCACCATCGCGTTGGAGCTGGACTTGCTCCAAAAATAAACCAACCATATAAATTCCCCTAGCGAAAGTTGAGATTGTGAGAGAAAACTACCTTTCCTGAAAGATAACTTTTTACCCTTATGACTTGGGCAACGATAGTATTTGTCACCCTCCGATCAGCACTATTTATCTTGGCCATCTCGCGGCCACATTCAGGCAAAGGACAATTCGGGGCAGTTCTTCTAAAAATTCTACGGTCTTGAAGGAACTCTCGAGCAGTTTCTATATCACGCACAATGTCAGCAACTTGACTGATATGCATTGCACTAACAATAAACAGTAAAAGGGTAATGTATTACATCTAATAGCTGCATACCAAGAGGTAGGTATTATTATAATTGAACTAGTTTATCAATAAGGGGCATAAAAAAAAAGTCTGTAAAAGAAAAAAGATTGAAAAACTCACAATTGTCTTTGTATCCGACAGTTCAGAAAAAGTTAAAACTGTGTTCACTCTCTGATGGTTAGAGAACAACTACGTGAACTGCAACGTAGACTTAATTTATACACAGGCTGAGAATGTTGCAGAACTTGTGTAATTATCATGGAGTGAGAGGGTTTTCCTCTATCAGTGCCCATACCTTCCAGATCCACCATTCTGTCTTAGCACTCAACTAGGTGCTAACTCGAGTATCTAGCTGAATGGATAGATTTAAAAAAGGGGGGGGGTATTACTATATGCTTGTCGTAAAAACTCTTAAAAACCAAAGCGAGAGAACCCTTATGTTGCGATTCTACTGATCTAATCCTTTGTACAAGAGACGGTTATATTGACAAAGGCCATTGCATTATAAAAGACCCCCTCCTCTCCAAAAAAATCGTTAAACGGATGGGTTGGCATTAAAGGAACTTGCTAGATTTGGGTTTAAGGCCCTAATAGTCTACAGAGACTGGAATTAACAATAGGCTGTTCGATCCATGCGACTTCATCGCATGTTCCATGGACACCAAAACTCATATAGGGATGATTAGAACAGTTGGGGCTATTATAAATAGAGCCCGAATACTCAAAAAATGAAACCACTGACTCTCGCTCCAGTCTTGTTACAATACCTTTATTTAAGTCAGAACTTGTAAAGTTTAAAATCTCAAAAAGAAATCGATTTAGAATTTAACCGACAATTCACCTTCACATTTGTATTCATTCACCTGACGTATCGCTTACAGACACCTTGTTCACCGACAGTTGGTTCGTTCATTACAAATCATTCATTGATAATTTGCTCACAGACAAATTCACCAGATAGTAGGTAATACATATTGTTAATACTATATATTCTCGCCGCATGTTAAATTTTTTTACATTAAAACTTTTGTAGCTATTATTTAAAAAAAAAGAAATTGATTGCTAGAGATCGGGCCTAATATGAATTTAAATGGTCCCACACTTAAAACTACAGGCAACAGATTTTTACTTTAGGCATTCTTTTACACTCATGTCCGTCATGTAGTCTTGTTCGCCCCACCCACATTTGCTTATCGTCTTTGTGGCGGTCCGATTCCACCATGCCGTTATGGTCAACACTTGTTAGGGCGTTCCTCTACCCCCAACCCTTTTTATCTACCCATTCAGCTGGATACTTTAGCACCTAGTTGAGTGCTAGACAAAATGGCGGCTATAGAAGTAATAAAACATTAAAAAAAGGAGAAATGGTTAATTGACAAGCCATTGCTTTTAACATTCATCTACGTGTTTGCAAAACATTTTTATTGTTATTGAGAAATTAAAAAAACAACAACACCACAAAACACTTTAAAAACTCTTTATTTCTATAGATATACATAAAAAAAGTTTTGACATAAATTATCAGTGCAAAACACCATTCTTTTTTTTTTGGCTAAACAAGAGGAGAAAGAGAGAGGCGCGCTGCTGGTCACGCCAGTCCTTCAGCATACTGATAGACAGCTGCCAACTTATTGACCTCACTGGCCAGGGACCCAACCGTCAAATGATTACCAATTTTTTTATGATATCAGATATGCTAGGACAAATTTGTACAAATAATTATAAATACTCCTTCTTCCCTAGTGCTATTATAATTAGAGCATCATCATGGAATGGGTTGCCTGAGCTAGCCAGGAAAACAGTGACTTGGCAGAATTTACGTCATTGGTAACATATGCATGACGCGTATAACGTAATCATCTTCTTTTTTGAAGTAACATCTGTATTATATAAGATAAGATTTTTAGGTCTGGAAGCCTTGTAGATTGCCTAGATGTATATAGTTAATATAGATAGGGCGATCATACTCATAGGTCATAGGGATGCAAAATAAAAAAATTAATAGACTATGTTTTGTATTTTCATGTATCAAAGTAAAATACTATCTGTGCAAAGTGAAGTTTTAAAAATTAGATCTAGATCCTTTCGGTCTAAACATGGTAAACATGGCCTTGATTTTGATTTATCACATACTAATACTTTCTTAGAGTTGGGCAACTTTTTTTTTTGAGGGTCTTTTGTTTGTCTTAGGGCTACTATTCTATACATATGTCACTGTTCCAGTTAGCACCCAAGGAAAATTTGTGCGAAGTTTCATCAAGATTGAAAAAACTGTTTTGATTTCTATGCAGGACATACATATATACATACATACATACGCTTTACTTTCTACTTTATAGTATAGATATTTATATATATATATTTCTTTTCTTTTTTTTTTCTTTCTTTATTTAGGAACACAGAGGGTGTTGTGGCAAGAGTAGCCTACATTGAATTTGATGATACTGTAACAACAGGAGTAGCACTACATCTTAGTGGAACAGTCTTTATAGATCGTGCACTGATGGTGGTTCCTGTGATGGATGGTAAACTCTTGAAAATGTTTGAATAATTATAATAATTTTAAATTTTCTGCAAAATGCATGTCAATTGTATAGTTTAAGCTTCTATTTGCCTTTTTTTTTTTTTAACTCCTTTGAACAGCAATTTAACCTAGTAGACATAAATTAAGATAGATCCCTATTTATTCAGTGATGGGAATTTCAGAAAATTTTCAGAATTTCGAAAATTTCTTCTGATCCGATTTTCTAACAAAAAAATCTGAAATTTTCCCCGACATTTTTTTTAATGAAAAAAGTCAGATTTTTTAATTTTTCCATTTTTTTGAAGAAGGTGGAAAAAGATTTTGATTTATATTGAACATGCGCACATCCGGTCTTTTGACACAGTTTAAGTTCTATTTTTAGAAAAAAATTTCGTGTTATCGTATTGTCTTACACTATAGACAAGAGAGTTGACTTTACTCTGGATCTAGGTCTAGAGTGGTTTGAATAAGCTTAGATAGATATATTCTAGATAAGATATCTAGTTTCTTTAATTTGAATACTTTTGATCTAGATTATCTAAATCTAGAGTGTCTAGACTTCAATTTCATATGGGTGGTTGCCAGCTTTTGAAAAGTATCTGAATTGAGAATATCATTATGCCCGGCCGCTAAGAGCTTTGTGTTGTCAGGCTTTGAATTTTTACTCTTTTGTTACAATGGCCCCTAGATTTTTCTAATTTGAACCCTGCCTGCCGACTCCATGAGTTCAAATGGGATTAGTCGATTAGATTTAGACATCTAGATCTATTATAAGATCTATTTATCTAGATTATTCTAGATCTAGGATCTAGTAGGCCCTCCGGTCATCTATATTGACTATATATAGATATTGTAGGCCTACTTTACATCATTATATTGAGTTACTGAGTATAAGTCTGATAGAATATAAATTATAATAGATCTAGATCTAGTAATACTACTATCTACTAATACTACTAATATAATAACTAATAGTAATATTCTATATAGTTAGTTATACACGTAAATATATTGATCTAGAATTAGATCTAGTCTAGGTCCATATTTTGAATTTAATAAACCATTTGATTTGATTTAATTGCAATTGTAAATTAGCTTTCACTTTAGACTTAGACTTAACTTAGGCATTGTAAACCTTAAACTAGATTTAGAATAGACCTTTAAAAACTAAAATCAACAAGTCATCATGAAATTGCTCTGGCTATTTATCCAAATAATTACTAAATACACACTAGCTGAACATAGAACTAGATCTACCTTAGTCAACACTAAACTTAAAAAGGAAACAACAGTCATAATCAATCATCACACTCTAGATCAATGCAACTTCAAAAATAACCTAACATACACATCCATAACATTAAAGAAGATCACCCATCACAAATGGAAGTTCTCAATCAGACACAGCAGAAATAAATACCTATCACTGTTAATATTAATAGCAGGAGATGTAGAGTCAAATCCAGGGCCTAAATCTAAAGATAGATGCAACATCTGCAAAAAAGTATGCACCATGAAACAGAAAGCCATTCAATGTGACACCTGCGATGAATGGTACCATGCATCATGTCTCCATATGAATACATCTGTGTATTATGCCTTAGGCAACAAAGACGCATCATGGCACTGTGTACCGTGTGGGTTACCTCAGTTTACATCAGGACTGTTTGATTCCTTTAATGCAGACACTTCTAACCCATACAATATCCTAAGCACCATCCCAAACCAAACTCACCAACCACTAGCCAGATCCACTCCTGTTAAACCTAAATCTACTAAAATTAATACAACAGCCTCACTAAACAAACCTACTAAAGAAGTAATACCAAAATACCTTAAAACCTTAGTAATAAATTTTCAAAGCATTAGGAACAAAACAGCAGACTTAGATATTTTATTAGAATGTGAGAAACCAGACATAATTGCAGGAACAGAAACTTGGCTACATCCTGAAATTTATAATGCAGAAATTTTCAATAGTAATTATGAAATTTTTAGAAAAGATAGGGCTGATAATCATGGAGGAGTTCTTCTAGCAATAAAAAACACTCTTATAGATGAAGAAATTATCTTACCTAACTCAAAAAATATAGAATCAACATTTTGTAAAATTAATACCACGTCAACATCCCTAATAATAGGCAGCATTTACAGACCACCATATTCTAGTTTAGAATACATGCAGGAACTATGTAATCAGATTACTACACTTAAAGAGACAAATAAAAATGCAGTTTTTTGGATTATGGGTGATTTCAACCTACCTGATATAAATTGGAAAACACTAACCATAGATAAACACCTAAACCTTAAGGACATAAATGAGCTTTTCATAGAAACTTTACACAACCTAAGTTTAGATCAAATCATTAAAAAGCCAACTAGATTAAACAACACATTAGATCTCTTCTTAACCAACAGACCTGGATTAGTAGTTGATTATGATGTTATCCCTGGTCTATCAGATCATGAGATCATAAAAATACACAGTCAGATAAAAGCAGTAGCCAATTCAAAAACCCAAAAGAAAAATCTTACTCTGGAATAAATGTAACCTAACACAACTACACCAAGCTGCATTAAACTTTCAGCAAACATTCTTATTAGAAAAAGTTAATTAAAAACCATCTTAAAAGCATTATAGAAAATCATATACCAACTAAATACACATCAAACAAAATAAATAAATGCTGGTTTAATAATAGACTAAAGAAGCTTTGTAAACAGAAGGAAAACCTATATAGAAAATTTAAAGAAACTAAGGCAGAAAGAGTTTACAAAAAGTATATAAAAATTAAAACACTTAACCCAAAAAGTAAGCAGACAGCTGCAGAGTGAATACAAAAACAATGTAATATCTAAAGATAACAACAAAAACCTATGGTCATACATACATGGTCTAAGAAAATGGAAACAACAGGCATAGCGCCATTAAAAGATGATCATAACATAATGATAATGAAACTAAAGCAAACATCCTAAACAAATACTTTGCATCAGCATTCTCAGCCCCAGGAGACAAAGACATATTACTGAATTTGAACCAAGTAAACAACATAGAAGATATAGTAGTACATGAAAATGGAATTCAAAAACTATTAGCCAACACCAAACCAAATAAAGTGTCTGGACCTGATGGTATTCCTGCTAGATTACTCAAAGAACTAAGCAATGAGTTAGCCCCAGTGTTCAAAATTCTCTTTCAGGCTTCACTTAACCAGGGCAGAGTACCAAAGGACTGGAAAGAAGCTAATGTCACCCCCCTATTTAAAAAAGGAGAAAAATCTGACCCAGGAAACTACAGACCAGTATCACTTACCAGCATCACATGTAAAATCCTAGAACACATAATATGTAGCAACATCATAAACCACTTAGACAAACAAAATGTCCTCACACCATACCAACATGGCTTTAGGAAATATAGATCATGTGAAACACAACTAATAGGACTAATTGATGATTTTTCTAAAGGTTTAGATAATAGTGAACAAATAGATGCTATCTTACTAGATTTTTCTAAGGCTTTTGACAAAGTTCACCACCATAGTTTGCTTAAAAAATTAAAATATTTTGGCATTAATGGTCCACTGCATCAGTGGATTTAAGATTTTCTGATAGGGAGAGAACAAACTGTAATAATAAATGGCTCTAAATCAACACCGATAACAGTAAACTCAGGTGTACCTCAAGGAACAGTCTTGGGTCCACTACTATTTTTAATTTACATAAATGATTTACCAAATTGCAGTAGTTCATGAACAAAAGTCAGATTATTTGCAGACGATTGCATAATATATAGAACAATAAAAACAACACAAGACACAGATATTTTACAAAGAGAATTAGATGAATTACAGAAATGGGAATCAAATTGGAGCATGTCTTTTCACCCAGAAAAATGTCAGTTGTTAAGAGTAACAAAAAAACTAAAACAAACTAATTCCACTTATCTTATTCATGGCAAACCAGTAACACAGACTAAAAACGCAAAATACCTAGGTGTTATAATAAATGAAAAAGTGTCATGGAATCCACATATTGATGAAACTATTAAAAAATCCAACAAAGCATTAGGATTTATTAAAAGAAATTTCTATAAATCAAATAAGAACATAAAACTAAAATGTTATTTAACCTTGGTTAGGCCAATAATAGAATATGCATCCTCCATTTGGGACCCCTCAACTCAAGAAAACATTAAGAAACTGGAACAGACACAAAATAGAGCAGTGAGATTCATAACAAATGAATATTCACATTTGACTAGAGTAACACCTATAGTAAAATCACTAAATTTAGAAAGCCTTCAGGACAGAAGACTCAAAAGTAAAGTAGCAATTATACATAAAACACTGAACCATAATCTTCAAATACAAAAACAAAATTTAATAAAATACTCTGAAAGACACAAAGATAAAGGCACATTCCTCATCCCATATGCTAGGACAAATTTGTACAAATACTCCTTCTTCCCTAGTGCTATTAGAGCATGGAATGGGTTGCCTGAGCTAGCTAGGAAAACCAGTGACTTGGCAGAAGTTAAGTCATTGGTTAATATGCATGACTCGTAGGACGTAATCATCTTCTTTTTTGAAGTAACGTCTGTATTATATAAGATAAGAAGATAATATATTGGATCTAGACTAATCTAGAGTCACTAGTGATCTAGATCCAAATTATTAGATTTAAGTAGATCTAGATTATAGTATAGATAGATCTAGATCTATAGTGAGAAATATATATATATATATATATTTAAGAGTTTTTTCTATATCTAACTAATAACTGATCATTACTAATGCTTTAAAACCCAGTGGCAGTGTAGTAGAGATCCACTTCTTGTAAACAACTTGTATCAGCATGAAAAAGAGTCACATTAGAAAGCAAAACGTTCTTTTTCTCTAAGCATTGCTCTTCCTCTGATTGTTCTTGATTGCCTTGCTTAAGAACTCAGCAGAGATCCAGCAGCTTTCTCTCAATAGCTTTTCAAAGCATTCTTTGGTGGGCTTTATGTACAAAGTTTAATCAGAATTGAATAATCAGTGAAACAAACAGAAGTGTAGCTCATACTTTTGAAGTATTTCCAAAACTCTTTTAATTTTCAAACACATTAACTCTTTTATAGTTATTTGAGAGAGAAGTTGTTACAATACCAGAAAAGCAGTTATCTATTGTAGAATGCTCAGACTGCCTGGACCCATATATAAAGCATCTGCGAAAAGCTTTCTCCTCTCATCTATATGTACAAACAAGAGTGTCTTGCATGCTTGCATGCATTTTGTGTGCATGTGTGCAGTAATGCTAATGCATTATAATTATTATTTAATACATTATTTAAAGAAAATATTAAATAAAATGATTCTACAAAATTACAAAAAAAATTAGCAACATCTTTTTTTAAGTCACAGCGACAGGCTAGTTCAAAAACGAGGGTGTGCAAAATTTCCTAAAATTTTTTCAAAGTCTATTCTCATCACTATTTATTCTTGAATTCACTTTACATGTTTTTTAAAACCTATAGCTCTAGTAACAAATGATACATTTTACCTTTTTTTTTTAAGGTAAAATTCCAGACGAGCACACAGCTTTACAACTCACTCCTCAAGCTGTCGCAGGCATGTTACCTGGACAACCTACATGGCCTGCTAATGTTGTTAGTCAGGTTAGTTAGTTAGTCAGGCCTTTTTTTTTTCATGTATAACCACAAAAAAGGATTACGATTTTCCAAAGTTGTTTTTTTTTTCCACAACTTATTCACTGTAAAAATACTATTAACTAGTCGACCGCCGCTATTTTTGCAGGGCTGGCCTTAGGCCACTGCAACCTATGCGACCACATTGGGCCCCGCACGTTGATAGGACCCACTCTATTTCAAGGTGTATAAATTATTAAATGAAACCATTTTAGAACTTGAAACGTATTTCCCGCGCCCTCCTGTCGATTTACCAGGAGCTGCTGGAAATCTCCAGAAATCGCAAAATATACGAAAAACTCCTTAAAATATACTGAAATATATTCACAAAATATTGTCATTTTGGGGTCTCATTCAATATGGAAAACGTCAATCTTACGTGTGGCATTATGCATCAGCCGTAATTGTGTAATCTGGTGAAAAAAGCTTCTTGCGCCTCAAAGTAATGAAGAATTACTTGAGGTCAACAATTCTCAAAGATAGATTGAAACATTTGGTAATTCTTGCTATTGAGCGTGATCTTTGTAGGAAACAGAATTATTATGATATACTGTATGACTTTGCAAGGCTTGAATAGTTATACTGTACATAGTAAAGAATGAATAAAATACATATAGACGAATTTACTTTCTAATACAAACTCTTAAATTTCTTCCCTACCCAAACTTGGCCCCGTGAATTCCTTTTCGCATAGAGCCTCATAATGGTTATGTCCAGCCCTGCTATTTTATATATACTGTCATGTACACAGTATCTATATTTAGCTCGTCAGCAGAACTCGAGCCACCTCGGAAAATTCCATCACGCGGAGGGCTATATGTTCAGAATAAATGTGATTGGTTTTGAAAAGTTAATACTTCAATCTAAAACATACTTTGAACTTGTTTATTGAAATTAAAAGGTACACAGTGCAAAAAATTATACCTGGATAGAATATTTCCCCATACTTGACAATCACACAGCTATTTACAATGTACTTTTGATTAGTGAAGGAATTTGTTAGGGCCTGGAAAAACAACATGAGGCTGAAATACTTGAGACATCCTCTCTACTGTAAAAAATGAATATTGTTTCCAAGGCATTTTGTGCAATGCAATCACTTCATTTTATTTCTTGCAATTTGTTCTGATTTGCACTTGGACATAAAACTTCTTGGAAGACCAAAATGTTAGAAATGAGTAGCACAACCTCTGAGCTTGTTGTACTTACTAAGGATACTGCAGAGTACTTGTCTATGAGCACTAGACATCTGACTTTTTTTTTTGCTGGTGGAGTGTAGTTAGGTTTTGATACTTTCTTTAATGTTGTTTAGAAAGATGAGCTTTCTTCTCTCAGGTAGGCGCAGAAAGCGTATGTCATGGACAGCTTTACTTTTTTTTGGGGAGCATATTTGTGTGAGACCATCAAAGACTGCAGCATATTTCTTGGGTGACCTTGGCAATTTCATCAAAGCCCTTGAAACAGACATTCTTTTTGCCACTGGAGTCTGGAATCCAGTACCTAGTGATTCACCAACCTCTGCTGAGATGACATTAGTGGACTATTATCCAAGCTTTTTCGTGTGGGCTCATTAGGCCCTGTATGCAGCTTTTCTCAACCTTTCCTTTTCTCTCCGCTCTAAAACAGCAACACGTGTTAGAGACTCAGGCTTTGATGATTGTAAATTTAGTCTTTCTTGGCTTGTAGACGCCTTGAAACTCTAACAGATAACTCCATTTACTGAAATCTGTAATTTATAAAAATGTATAAGTATCTAAATAAATAGATCTATTATATATACTAATAACTTTCATAAACATATATATTGGTGCATTATTTAAATCTAGTCTAGTAATGCCCATAATTGCTTGATTGATAGGGATAGACTCAATCAATAGTATAGGACTAGTACTGTTAATTATATTAACTTAAGTTATTCAGTGGTAGACTGAAAGAACTGAATACAATATAATTGAATATACTGTATAAACAATACAATGGAAATTAAGTGCAGGTTAAACCAAACTTTGTTTTAGATACAATCTACATTTTATTATAGAATAGATCTATAATATAGATCTAGATAATTTTCTAGATACTTGTCAATTTAAAGAAAAATATATTATTAAATCTAGAATTAGTTTCTAAATCTAGTCATTAATGACCTAGTCTAGAGTCACTAGTCTATAGATTCATAAAAGATCTAATGATTTCTAATCTAATAATCTAGTTTAGATCTAAATCTAGATATTGAATTAGATCTATACTCTTGTGCTCTACTCTAGGTCTAGATCAAGAGTAAATCTAGCTATAATATAATGAATTACATAATTAGATCTAGGTCTAGATCTAGAGTAAATCTAGATAATGAATTACATAATTAGAACTAGATCTAGAGTAAATCTAGATTTATGTCTAGAGGTCTAGTCAGTCTAGATTTCTAGATCTAGAGTTTAGCTCTTTAAAATTTTAAAGACAATTGTCCAAGATGCGCCTCAAACGAAAAATCAAAAAGATCTAAATCTTATTTACAGTAATAAGTAAATTTTCATTATTTAATATTTCTTAAACAGTGCCGCTTTATTTCTTTTAGATGTAGCTAATATTATCTGACACTGTAAAATCTTTAACAAAATATCACTAAAATCTATTTGGACTTAACAGACGCAAACTAGGACACCATTTGTAAACAAACGGAGTAGTGTCCACTGAAACGCCCCAAACGATGTAAAGTAAAATTACAAAAAATATAAAATGAAAGATGTCAAAAAAAAAATGTTCATTTAAAATGATTATGAAAATAGTTTATTACATATATTAAAATCATTTTATCTTAATTGAAACTTTCCATGAATACAGGAAACTTAACAAATTGTGAACTCGTATTAGACCCTACATGTGACGCTATAATTTATGCATGGAAAACACCAATACGGGGTCCCATGGAGCGCCTCAACGCCTAATCCAATTTACTTCTCAAAATAAAAACAAATTCATTATTTAAAATCCCTACACACGTCTACTATTACATCAACATAATTGTTTTAGAAATATAAACATTTTGTTTATTAACAGGTTTAGAAATTGATTAACTTTACGATTTAAGACTAAATTGTATTCAAGACGCTTCACGTGACGTCATGATTGAATGGTTAAATTTAGTAACCTCGTAATAAAAAAGCACTTCGATTAGGATATTGCAATCAAACTAATTTGTAATAAGCTTAAATTTCAGTAGAATAATGAAATATCTACGTACCTGATGGGATGTTGATTCACAAAAGATCACAAAAAACAGATTAAATGAGATTTTTGTGCAAGATTGTCTGCGATTGATTGTGTCAACGCTTGAGGCGCATCAATGATTAATTGTGGGACACGCTATTGTTTAAGTTCTCCTGTTAATTACTACGCTAGTATTTCCTGCGGAAACGGCACTTCTTTTGTTCTACACAATACCTTTGATGCTCAAAAGAACTCTCATTCATAAAAAGTAGTGTCCTGGTAAAAATAATCCCATTCTTAACACACGCAGCACAGGCGCTTCATTTGGGACACCTCGACCAATTTTACGCTCGTTTAGAAAGCTTTTAAGAAAAAAAATACTTAAAAAGAAATCTTTAATGCTTGTAACAGAAATGCAATGTTGAGCATATTATTTATTTCTTGTTTACAATTCATAGAGGATTGTAATTCCGTATAAAGCGGGACACATCGCGATGCGCCTCAAACGCATTTTTGTGGCCGTGTTTAATCAATATTTTGATAACCTTAAGAAAAACTAAATAATGACATTGAAATGTGAGGATCTTGTTAACATATCCAAACAAATATAGAAGTTTTATGCCCCTTGGTTTTAGTAGGATATTAATTCAATCATACCATGGTGTTCCGTGTTACATCAAAAGCCGCCATTTTGGGTAGTAATTTCACACATTTTTTACAATTTCAATATTTCCCTAGCATCTTATGAGCTCAAAATATCAAAATTTATAGATTAACCATTTCTTAATGCAATGTAATGTAAATTGTCACATTTGAAAAACAATTTTATGAAATACTGACTTTTTAGTGAACCAACACCTAGTTGTAACCAGTACTGGAGAAACACTCAGCTGCATTTATTGGTTAGCATTGCAACGATGGGTGTTAGACACGTGACAACGCTATACCCGGGGAAAGATTCTAGATTTTTAGTCAGTCTTGTATGGAACGTGTTAGAGAGAACATGTGTTTAGTTTAGTATTAGAACTCAATTATATTATTGTGTAGATCAGTTATTTTATTCAAGTACATTTAACCATTGTAATTATTTGTGAATAGCTTTTTCAAGTTCTGAATTAAAGTAATTGTTTTAGACGAAGAGAAGTTTCTTCATTGAATATAGTAACATACTTAGATCGACTGAACGATTGGCAACTTCTAGATGATCCTCTTATCAACTGGCAACATTCTGAATGATCGTATTATCAACTAGATCTAGCTACTTCTATACGATCATCTTATTAAAAGACGATTTCAAGATCCTTGGCAATCACGATCATTGATAGTGCAATAGCTCAAGTATAATCCTAACATCTGGCACCATCTTAGATTGCGACATTAGCACTATTGATTGATTTGTGACATATACATATATATACATAGTAGATAACTTAATCTCTTTCCGTGACTTCTCGGTCACAATGGTTAAGTCCGGAGCTGCTATTTAGTGTTTGTAAAATGTTTTACATGTTTTGGATGTTCCTTCAGAGTTGAAGATAGTTTACTTCCTAGTCCAAACCTCCCGCAGGACAAAGGGGGATGGGAACGGGCAGGGTTTTATAAATTTAAACGACAGTCCAGCGCGCAGGCTGCCATCTGTAGTGTGAATACTACTCTTGTTTTTTCATGGGGGTGACTATCCGCAAAAATAAGAGAGTGATCTTTACTTCTTCTTCTCGTCCAAACTCTTGAGCGATGAAGAGAATTATATATATAGATATACTGTATGACTTTGCTACACTCAAGGCTTGTTAAGTAATTCTGTACGTAATAGAGAATGAATAACATGCATAGATGATTTTTTTTCTAATACAAACTCTTAAATTTCACCTATTATCCGCTTCCCTACACAAACTTGGCCCAGCGAAATCCGTTTCGCATAGGGCCCCACAGTGGTTAAGTATGGCCTTACTATTTAATGACCTGTAAATAAACATAGTAGATTACCCGTTCTCTTTCCATGACTTCTTGGTCGCAATGATTAAGTCCGGCGGTGCTATTTAGTGTTTGTAAAATGTTTCACGTTTCGGATGTTCCTTCAGAAGTGAAGATAGTTTACTTCCTAGTCCAAACCTCCCGCAGGACGAAGGGGGATGGGAGTTGGCAGGGTTTGACAGTCCAGCGCGCAGCCATCCATAGCGAGCTGTAAAAACATGTTCTACCCCCTTCCCTTTCTTGTTTTTTTCGTTGGGTGATTATCGCAGAAATAAGAGAGTAATCTTTCCTTTACTTTTTGCTTCTCGTCCAAACTGTTGCGGGAAGAAGAGAATTATATATATAGATATGTTATGTGTCCTTTTTCTCCAAACACTGATATCTCTGCTGATTTTTCCATATTACCAATAACTAGTGTAGGGCTTGTATTTTTGCCTTGGCTCATCTGCCTGGGCACCCTTGACAGTCTATCAACTTAGTACATAAAGTCAAACAAGAAAATAAGTAATGTCAAAGGGCTAACATATAGTATTTAACAACAGGTGATTATGTAACATTTGAATGATAGTTCTTACATACTAGTTTCCTTATTTCTTTGTTTGAGTTGTCCATGTCTAGGACTTTTTAAGCTTGCATACTGTCAAGTGAGTTTTAAGGTGTTTATTTCATTGTCTGTCACTAATCTTTATCTATACTTTAATGTATTAACATTTGAAAATAACCTTTAATATAAGTCTGTATTCCCTTGTGCCATTGTCATTGAGCAATGAGATTAATCAAAATAAGGGTGATCTTTGTGTAAGATCTGTTGCTAGATCTAGTGCACTAAAACTAAGATGGATATCAGTGCATTGAGTTTACAAAGGATTTAGAGGCTAAGGTTGTTGCTCTTACTTATTCATTTGGCATATTTGCTGTAAAAATTATGCTTTTTTTTTTTTAAGCAAGTTTATATAGTCACTGTGTCTCTGTGGTCAAAAAGTCCCATTTTCTTTCTTGGATCAAGATAAAAATTGGCACAATTATTCATGTAATCAAAGTTATTATTAACACATTATTAATTGTAACTCAAGATTAAAGTCATCATAATCTACCATATATGAGTCTGTTACTGTATCATTAAAAGTCTCATCTGTATGTAACACGTGAATCATTCAAAAAATTAATTAATCAGTCAGTTATAATTAATTAATTTAAATATAAAATATACCATACTAAGCTAAGGGGAGATACACCCCCAAACACACACTGGTCCATAAAAGATATGACCATATATGAGTCTGTTACTGTATCATTAAAAGTCTCATCTGTATGTAACACGTGAATCATTCAAAAAATTAATTAATCAGTCAGTCATAATTAATTAATTTAAATATAAAATATACCATACTAAGCTAAGGGGAGATACACCCCCAAACACACACTGGTCCATAAAAGATATGACCATATCGCATGCTGTAAGCATGCAAGTTACGCTTAAAACAATTAATAAAAATATTTCCCATTGTATTAATGTATTATTGTTAGTCTAGATCTAATTAAAAACCAATTAAAAATTTGTTACATTTTCGATTCAAAATGATTGATGCAATTTCACTCAATCTGATATATAAAGTAGAATGTGAGGGGTATGTATGTCCCCGTATAGAAATCAAACAGTTTGACCGACCTTGATAAAACTTGGCAGGAATGTTCCTTGGGTACTAAGTTAGACCGTAGTTGTATGTATTGTAGCCCTAAAACAAACTTAAGACCCTCAAAAAAAAATAAAGTTGTCAGACTCTATTAAAGCTATAGTATTTTTGGATCTTGGCTTTGTTTACAATGTTGACATGAGAAAAGATCGAAAGGATTAAGATCTAGATCTAATTTTAAGAAATACACTTTGCGCAGATAGTTTTTTACTTTGACACATGAAAATACAAAAGAAAGTCCATTGATTTCATTATATAATAAAATTAACCTTCAAATTTGATTATCTAAAGAATTTTAATACATTCGCTTACCGTTTACGAAAGCTGCGAAGCCGTGTTAAGATAGGCCTATATTTATTCATGAATCGCGTACTAAAAATGATTTCATTTAATTGTTTACAAAACACTCTCAGTGACTATATTGACAGTGATATGCAAATAAAGACCCGCGGGTAAAATATGTCTAGTACTCAATATAAACATGGTTTTTTAAAAAAGTTATTAAAAAAATATTTTACCTGTTCTTTTGAATTTGTTTTGTAAATTCTTTTTGTGCTGTAAAAGAATGTTATTTAGCTTCTTATTTAAAGAAAAAAAGCCTTGTATTACCAAACTTTACAAACTGCTTAAATTCATAAAATATCTTACATTTTTTGTGCTCAGATCCTTGACAAAAATTGTAATTGCAGGTTACAGGAACTGGTCTAAATCAGGTTATTACTACTTATGATCCACGCCTGACATCACTTGGTTTACCTCAGTATCCACCTCTTCCAGCAACTACAGATGCTAGTAAGATTGAGGAGATACGCAGAACAGTTTATGTTAGTGATTTGGATCCTGCGGTTAGTATAAATAAGGAAAAAAGTTTAATTTCTGACAAATCACATAATAAAAGTGAGCTTAATTGAAATACATTATTTATTTGTAATTATTAATGGCTTTTTCTTTGTTTTTTTAGATTTCTGCAGAAACGTTAATGACATTTTTTTCTCAAGTTGGGGAGATCAAATATATCAGATTAGCTGGAGATCAACGTGCAGCAGCAAGAGGAGCTTATATTGAATTCACTGACCAGAGGTCTGTTGCTCAGGCATTGACCTATAACAATGTGCAATTTCAAGGTCGGACTATGAGGTATTATTATTAATAATTTTTTTTTTTAATAATGATATTTAGTTACAACATACATGATTAACTCATAGTTGAAATGGCAATTAACAAAATACTATTCAATATCAATATTTAAAGATCATTAAAAAGTGTTTGACTTTGGCTTCTTTTTTATAGTGATTTTCTCATTTACATTTGGATACTAGTGTAATATTACAAATATTATTTTGCCAGTGTTCAGCACTCAAAAGCTAATATTGTGAAACCTATTAGTGGAAAAATTAATGAAGCTTCTCAGAGAGAGATAGATGAAGCTATGAAAAAAGTAAAAGAAGCATCAAAGTTAATTTCTGCTGCAGCAAGTGAACCCAGTAAGTATAAAAAACTCTTCTTGTGGTGAAACAAAATTAAGCTTGTTTTTGGTTGTTACTTAGTCTTATATATAGAAGTTTCAAGTATCTCGAAAATAAAAAATAAGAGAATGAAAATCATTTAGCAAATTTAAAGCAGCATTTGATTCTAAAGAGACTTAAACTTAGTTTTTTTTTTATTTTGTTTTGTTTTTTTTTAGTTGTTGACAATGATGCTTTAACCTTAATTTTTTTTACACTTTTTTGGTCATTTTATTCATAATTGAATGAGATCTAGAGTATCTCGTATTGAAATAGTTTTGCTCTAAATAATTGTAATCTATCCTCACAGTTATGGGGCCTACTGTCATTTACTTATATTGTTAATATATTAAGATAAATTTATCTAGCATCTATTTCACATAAATTCAGATACCCAAGTAATTTGATTATATTGTTCGTTACCTAAAATTTTTCCTCTTAATTTTTCCTTTTAGAAAAGGATTCATCTCGTTCTCCAAGTCGTAAAAGATCCCGGTCCAAATCTAAAATTCGTAGTCGTTCACCTTCCAGGAGATCACGCTCAAGGTCTAAAGGGCGACGTCGCAGGACACGTTCAAGGTCTCGTAGGCGGTCCAGATCTCGCCATCGTTCTCCGAGAAGATCTAAATCACCTATTAGACGTAGGCGATCTCGTTCAAGGTGAGTTAATACTCGTGAAGTTTACTAAATTTACATTTTTTGTTTACATCTTGCCAATTTCTTAAGCAATTTCGTTTATAAGATTTTTTAATTTGCTAATTATTTTAGTTGATAATTGACAAATTTGAAGTATTTTGGTAGAATAATAAACACTGACATCACTTTAGTGCTAAATTTGATATAAAATAAATGTGTAGGCATGTTGTTTATAACTGTTATCTGATGCAGGGGAAGAGTGGTTCCCTCTGCCCCTCCTCCTTTGTGAGTATTATCAAGTGCTTGTCAAATTCACCACACATCAGTATTTCACCAGCTCATTTTTTAAATCACTTTGTCAGTTTTTTTTCCATTTTTGTGTGGGTTGTAGTGGTTTGCTCTCTAACAATCTTCTTTAAAATGAGGACCAAATTTCTTTTTGCTCTTTGAATAAGTTTGTAATTTATTTAAAAGAAATAATATAGATATTTTCAAGAATACTATTGACATTTACAGGATCTTAAATTTTAGCTAAGTTATTGAAGGAATCAGGTTTTGTCCTCATTTTGTTAAACTGCTTCTGTTGTGTTGCTTTGTTTTTTGTTGTTTTTTTTCATATTATCTAATATTTATACCAATTTGTTTTTCAAAGTAATTATTCATATTCTTCATCTTTTAAATCATTAATTTAAAACTACACAACACTGAATTAGTTACTCTCTTTAGAATTGATTAAGTTTTCTTCATGGCCTAGTTGTAATGCAATGAATAGTTTTTATATTTAATGAACTTTAAAATGTTTTTTATGATACTAATATAAAAATATTTAGTCTACTTTTTCCTGTTTAATCTTTGTTAATTGCTACAAGCCTAAATCATTGAATAAACATCGTCATGCATGTAATTATTAAAAAAAAAATTATTCCTATTGATTCATTACCTTTATGCTATTTGTATAGCAGCATGCCAATCAGGCTTATACTTTAGTCAAATATTCATTTTCTTTTTAGCTAAAATACATTTATTGATTTTTTGTTGGTGTAAGTTATCATGAATACCTTATCAAATATATTTCCAGTATATTTCTCCAGTGTTGCTCACTCCTTTATAAAAACACCCCACTTTGACTTTCTAATCTAACTTGTACAGATAATCATTGATGTATCTTTTGGTTAAGTTGGTACATTTATTAAATTACAAATAATACTAGTTCTTATATGGATATTGATTTGCGTCTTCTTTACCTAAATCTTATAATGTAATGCTTTTAGCCAAATATGCCTTTTAAAAATTGTCTTAAAAAGAGTCATGTCCTGCTTATAAATTAACTGTTTCTTTCTTATCTTAAAAAATTATTTTTATTTTGGGCCTTTTGGAAACTAGTTGAAAGAAAAGTAATTGATTCTTTTTTTTCCATCTAAAAATCTTTTTATTTCATTTTAAAAGTAGAGCTGGGTATTGAAAAATTATCAAGGAAAACGGACTGTGCTCAGAATCTTAATTTTCAATTTATTTGTCTAACCCTAGTTATAAATAATATCTCTAAAAGCTCTGAAAGAATTAGAAGAATAAATGCATGAATTTTTAATATACTTCATGGTATTAATTGGCCCTTCCCTCTCCCCCCCCCCCCCTCTCCCCCCCAAACCCATAAAAATTGCATTAGAATGTTTCCTAATGTCTAACTACATAATGTTTCCTAATGTCTATCAAAGTAGCTAATAGAAAATATGGTTAATTCCATGAATTGCTAATCAGAATATATAGCTTTATTCTTAATTTGCTTATTATTTTTGCATTTGAAAATTAATCTTCTCTTACATAATTTTTTAAAACATAAATTTTTTCCCCATATTTCTGTTCATAGCTCTAAAGTAATATTCACTCCTCATGCAACATTTTGTGATGATAATTAAATTATAAAATTTAAAAAAAAGGAAACAAAAATGACATTGTACAAATCCAAACTAATAATCACTTTAAATTTTCAGGAAAAAGTTATTAAATATATTATATTCTATTCATTAATTTTATTAAAGTAGTGCATGAGCACTGTTTTGGTGTATAAAAGTGGCCCAAAATTATTTGGTTTATTATCAAAAAACATTATTTCAAACTTTTTTAATATATCTGAACCTGTTTTCATGCATAGGAATTCAGTCTATTTTTTTTAATACAAATGGTTCCCAATAGATCAATCTACATCTTCATAGCCTTGTCCATCTAAAACATCTTAGAGTTGGTCTAAAAGAAAATAAGGACAATTTATTGGTACAATATGTCTGAATCAAGGTATTTTATATAAAAAATGAACATTTGATGACTAATTTTCACATTAATTTGGCAAAATTGCTTTTATTCATTGGTCACTTAATACATTTTCCAATATCTAGTTTGAGTCTTAATTTGTGTACTTTGCTGGTGTGATCATTGTACTTTAGTTTGAATGTTTTTTGCTCTTTTTTTAAAAATCAGTTTTGGCTAATTCAACACAATCCATTGTAGTTTAAGAAATTTGAAATACATTTCAGCTATTTTAATACATGATACTCTATTTTTGTTTTAAATAATTATTAAGGTTTTGTCATGAAGAATATTTTTTCTCTGAAAATACACATAGCATACTTTTTGAGTAATAACAATTAAATAATTATTAAAATAGTTTAGTATTAAAGCTAAATAAAAAGATCTTAACTTCAAGCTACATTTTCTTGTCTTAGCAGCTTTTTTGTTTCTTTTTATTCTACAGGCGAAGATCAAGATCTAGGGATAGGCGTCGATCACGAACAAGGTCACCTGTAAGGCGTAGGCGGTCGAGAACAAGATCGAGATCAAGGTAAATATTTATTTACTTTTTTTTATTGATTAGCAGGCTTTTGGGGGGTTGGGGGGGGGGGGGAAGAAGTAAGAATTTTAGGAAAAAATATTTTGTTTGAAAGATTTCTGAATATAAACCCTTTGTAGAGTGTCCATTAAGGGTCAAGCTTGTGCCATAGTATGAACCTTGACAAAAGGGAAGGATTTTTACCCAGATGCCAGGAATGAATGATTAACTTTTCACCAACCCTTTTGTCCATAGGTCTCCTGTCACATCTGTTAGTGTGGGGGATGGTTCTTTGAGCGAATTCAGTATTCCCCCAATCTGCTGAGCCTATGAAAGATTCCTATGTACCATCACTATCAGTTAGATGGCTGCCACCACAATGTGAAATCCCCAGATTGAACAGTCTAGTGGAGCCTTACATCCTCAAAACATGTAATGTTTGTTCACTAGAACATGCTGTGGAAGCTCACTGGAGAAAATGTTACTTCTCCCTGTTAGCATGTCTACCCTAATAGATATTTCTACCCTTAGGATATGATACCATACTGGCTGGCAAATAGGATAAACTTTTAAATACTACTGTGATGGGAATTTTCCTAAATTTTCCCCCAATTTTTTTTTTTTTTCTTTAAATTCAGAAAAAAAAATTCTACTAGCTTTGAAGTTTGAAAGAGATGTTGTCATGCTATAAAAGCACAATTATAACATGACCAAATACAAAGCTGTACTCCATGTGCAAAAAGAAGAAAAGCTGTCTTTAATTGTAAAAAAAAATTGTCTTGGATGCATATTTTTGTGGATACTGTAAAGCACAAGTAGTGTATTTGCACCATTTTTTTTTAATACTCAATACAACTATTTTCTAAAACAGTATTCCATATAATTCACTGACTCTTTATTTGGGTTTACTTCAGCAAACTTATGCAGAAAATGTCTTAAAATTATTTAAAAGTCTGTTCCCTTCACTAATACTGTGAAGTATTAAAAGGTGAAATGCTTTGGATTTAATGTCATGATTTCTTTCCCTAAATTAACATTTAAGATATAATAGATTGAACATGCAAAAATAGGTGCCATAAGAAAAGTCAGACACACTTTTGGAGAGTATAGAACTATAGTTGCCTACATTGGTACAGCACCAACAAATTTAGGGTCCATTGGCCGTGGGCAGCTGTTGATTACCTTTTACAGACATGTTTGGTGTATTAAAAAGAGCTTTGCTATCCCTAATTTTTTAATATTTTATATTGGGTTGAGAATTTTGTGTTCTTTACTTTATACCTGCATAAATATGCAGAGATTTTAAATTTATTTTTCATATGCTGAAGACCTTTTACCCTTCTTCCGATCATGTGTTAAAGTATTTTGAATTTATCTAAACATTTTGTTGTGAATATTAGTTATTAAAAAAATTTATTTTTTAATAGGCGCAGATCTCGCACTCCACCTAGATCATACAGTAAGCGATCACGCTCAAGGTATGTGTCTTATTTAGAATCTTAATATTATATGTGTTTCTTATACTTTTTATTACTAGAATAGTAAAATATTGTCATTTAGAAAAAAAAAAGCCATTTCCAAGATTGTTCCTGCCCTGAAGGAATTATTTGCATGCTTAATTTAATTTTATGTTATTGTCTAGAAATAGACGAAAGACTCCATCTCCTAGTCGCAGAAGAAGCAGATCAAGAGATCGGAAAGAAAGAGTAAAGGAAAGAAAGAAAAGCATTTCATTGTCTCCTCCACAGCTTGAGCGCAGTGGTTCACTTCCACCCAAAGATGTTGATGCTGAGAAGGATAAATCTCCTGTAAAAATTGAAAGCAGGTGAGAATTTTTTACATTCTTCAAATGCTAGGCTGTTGACTATTTAAACTCTAACACACATTTCAAACCATATATGCCTATTTATTCTGCCAATTTTTCTTGCAAAGCTTCTAAGTTACAGAATAAATTTTTTTCAGAAATATGGTCCAACTTAGCTAAGAGAAGATTAGTGACAATATTAGAGAATCCATTTAAAAAATTGATTTTGTGCTATTTTCACAAAGCTGACAAGAAAGATATACTGCTCACAGTATTATTTTGTATTAAATTATTTTCTTACAAAAATATCTTAAAATATTTCTTTTAACAGGTGGCTGTCAACTCTTTTTAAGCATTTATTGTTTAATTTTTTTTTTAAACCTACCTGTCATCTAAGAAAAAAATAAATTCATATTTGTTTTTCATCAAAATGAAAACATTTTATTTGTTTGCACTAGACTTGATATTTATCCATCTTTGTAATCATTACTCTTTCCTAATTTGTCCTTTCTGTCCTTCAGTCAATATGGGCATAGCTCTTTTTTTTTTTTTTTTTTTGCAGTTGATATATGGACGTCAGAGCTATGCCCCTTTTATAGATTAAACTGTTGCATCTCTAAACACCATATAGCCACCCAAAAGAGCCTATAACCTATTTGCAAAAGAAATATGTTAAATAACAATCTCTTCAGGTTTTTTTTTGCTAGTTAATAATAAGTTGACGATTTAATGTGGATTTACAAAATATTTACCAGATTATACAAAGTTAACTTTGACACATAACACATTAATAAGTGGTGGTTTAAATATAATTTAAATAAACTGGTGGTGATTTTGTAGATTGTTTATTTTAAAATGTGTTCTTAAGAAAAGATTTGGGTAACAAATCATTTTTAAGTAACCCAACATAATGCTTTTGTTAACACTATTTAATATGTTCAATTAGTTCTTTAAAAAAATAGTTGCATCCTAGCTCCAAATCAGCTTGATTATCTGCTCTCAGTTTAGGCAAAAGGAAAAAAAATGACTAAGTATTAAAAGAGCTATTTCTGTGAGTTCTGTCTGGTGTTTCTATTGAATACTGAAACTATTTTTCCTTCACAAACAGTGTTAATGCTGAAGGAGATAGTGCCAAATTGAGCACAAAAAAGAGGTAACATTTACAACTTTTGAAAGATTTCAACCATTGTTTTTAGTTACTTTGTGAGTTCTCTTTCTTCTCTAAGCAGTATTTTTTTTTCTTTATCTAAAATTCTTCTAATATTAAACAATTAAAATAAGTTCTACATTAAATGATATTCTTATCTTTGATTGAAAATTGATTTATTTTAAGGTTGTTGACTAAATCAGAAACCTTAATGAACTTGTTATTTTAATAAAGTAAACATTTTCTATATAATATATGTTTATACAACAGCTAGTTTTTCTAATTGTTCTGGTTATGTTACATTTATGCTTAGTACAGAACAGACAATTGCATTCATTTAGCACCAGTTACTTTGTTCTGTCAAATCACTATGTAAATGTATTTATTTATTTTTATTTTTATGACATACTAATCACTGGCTTGTCAATTAGTTTTAACTTTTAAAGAAATGAACAAATTGCTTTGTTTCTATTTAGCAGTGGCACTTAGAGCTACAATAAAACTTTTGTTCCTGTAAATGGCATACATTTTTTGTTTGTTTTATCAGGAGTATTTTTTTTTTAAAATCTATAATCAGTCTAGATATCTGATAACCATTTAAACTGTAATGCCATTATGTTTAATAGGATCTATTTTGTTTCTGGTTCAAGTATTGCAAATGTAACATTTTCCTTCATCCTTCTAATGCCAAGTTCAATTGGTTGTGTCCTAGGTCTCCAACACCTCTAAAGTCCAGACGTATTAGTCCATCACCTAGAAAATCACCCAAAAAAAGAAGTCGATCACGTTCACCCAGGTGAAAATTTTTTAGATTTTATATGTATTAGTTGATATCATTTTGTTTCATAATTTCTTTTGCCATTACCTGCTGCTTCATTTTGATGATGTTTTTGCTGTTGTTATAGCCGACGTAAGAGAAGGAGGAGAACTAGGTCACCATCTCCAAAAAAACGATCTCGATCTCGAAGTGGGTCTAGAAGCAGGTCAGTTGACCTAAACTAACATTGTTTTTAGTTTGACTGCTCTTTAAAATCTATATTTCACTGTCTAGTTTAATCCATTATCTATCTAAAGTATTTGATCCTTATCTAAAATGATTGACCTCTTCATACAACTACTTGACAGATCTAAAAGAGATCGTAGCAAGAGGAGCCGCAGTAGGGAACGCAGACATGAAATAAAAAAGAAGAGCAGCAGAGACAAGGAGGAGAAAAAGAAAGACTCAAGCTCAACAAAGGTTTTTAACTTAGCACATTTGATCCTTTCTCTAAACTTAGCACATTTGATCCTTTCTCTATACCACTATCTTTGTGTAGCTCTATTAGTCAATTTCTATTAAACTATTTGACATATTTCAAGTTTCAATAACTCTTAAAATCCTTTGTCTTTTGTCTACCCAATAAACATTTTCTAACATGCTCGATGTGGACAGGTATCATACATTCTCTTGAGATACAGTTTTATCCACTGTATCTCTTTCAAACATTTAGAAAACATCCCGTTTTTTAAAGAGCATTTTATGTGTAACCATTTATGGCTGTAGATGGCATTACACTCACTCTTAATAAAGTAATTATTAAAGATTTCTGAAAAGATTGCTTTAATCAGTTACAATGGATTCGTGCATGAGAAGAAAGGTTTATAAAAGTTTTATTTTATTATTTAAGGCTAGGGTGTGGTATGAATGCCTTAGGCAACAGAGTTCAGGGATAAGGTTGTTATGGAGGAGCTAAATTGTTTCTCAATAAATGCTCTGTTGGAAGCATTTTAAGGAGGTTTTTTTCCTAGTATTACATTGCCGTGAAGTGTAAAAAAACAAAACAACGGAATAACATGTAATTAAAATGAAAAAGAATTTACCAAATAGATAGGATGGCCATTTTTACACTATTTAATGTGTGGTCATGAGTGGCCACAGAGTTTAGGATAATGTTTTTCATTCTTATTCATAAATCCTTTTGTTGATGTCTTTGTTAGCTGTCATGTAACTGACACTTATATTTTCTTTGACTGAGCTTTTTTTTTTTAAAAAAGTTTTCTTTATTGGTATAAATAATGGACTTAATATCTCTTTGGTGATGAAAAGCTAAAAAAAAAAACAACAAAAAAAACCTTTTTTCAGCTCTTAGACCTGAACCCTTGGAAGTTCATAAAATTTTGTTCTAAAACAATCATCTTTAATTTGTTAAGGTAACTGTAGTCTGTAAAGGGGCATTGTGGCAGAGTGGTAAAGTTGGAAGCATTTTAAGGAGGTTTTTTTCTTAGTATTACATTGCTGTGAGGTGTAAAAAACAAAACAACGGAATAACATGTAATTAAAATGAAAAAAAATTTACCAAATAGATAGGATGGCCATTGCTAGGCTTCTGAACCAACAGGTCTCAAGTTCAAATCCTGGTTGGACAGTGATTTTGAACTTCGGAATCTTTAGGACACCTCTGAGTCCACCCAACCCTAATGGGAACCTCACACATGTTGAGGAAGTGTGGGAAGCGTGGTCGAGAGGCTAAGTGCGCTTGAACTTGGCTTGTCTCAGCTACCTAGAAGGGGGCTCGAAGTTCGACACCCGACTTGCCTAAAGGCAGCACGGAAAACCAACTCCTAGATACCCCCTCCCCCCACCGGTCCACAAATGAGATTGGACCAAAGCGCTCTGAGCATGCTATAAGCATGAAAGTAGCGCTATATAAAACTATAATAAAAAGTAAAGGCAGTTGGTCATTATATTGGCCACATGACATCATCATCAAACTTCAATCATGGAAGCAGATAAGGTTTATATTATCATTAGATTCTTCATTAGATCGCAAGGTCTGAAAGGGATTCATAGGCTCTATAAAACATGTAATTATTTCCATACCGTTGCTAGCCAAGTAAAGTTATTTTATCCTCAGTGTATCTCATTTATTTCTCTATTTTGTTCAACTAGGTGAAGAGGGACTATGATGAGGAAGAAAAAGGTTTTGCTAGTGGCAGTGAGAAAGATAGAGAGATCAGTGAAGAGCGTTCCCCTTCACCTCCAACACTGGAGGCTGGAGACAAAGATTCTGACCATCAGACTGTAGACATGGATATGAGTGACTAATGTGTTGACCAAGTGTATAAAATAGTGCTGGCCAGCACATCAAGTTTTTTGTTGCTGTTGTCCTTTTTAAAAATATCATTTGTAACACGCCAAGTAGTTCATTGTTAATATTCAGATACCATTTTTAAATGTCCACTAGAACAATTGTTGCAATTAAAACCTAATTCACACCAATTAATTTGTTTGAGATAAAGTTCAGTTTATTTTTTAGTTGTTTTTTTTTGTTTGTTTTTTTTACTTTATCTTACATTATTCTTTTTTTTATGTTCCAATGAATAATCACAATTTCTTATCTCTATAAACGTAACTTTTGATGCTAGTTTAAATCATATTTTCTAAAAGAGTTGTTTGTTATTAAAATGAACCTTTTTTTTTTGTAATCTAATATTCAACATTTAAAAAAAACTTGTTTAAAATTGTTGTGCTTTACTATATTAATAAATGAATGTTTGTTTCTTTGTTGAAAACTGATCTTTTGATAAGTATTTCTTTCTTATAGAAACACTTTTTTGTTCTCTTCTCTTTTTTTCAAGATTGCTCTGTCAAATTGTACACCTGCAAATTAAAGTCTGAAATAAAATTGGTTCCCTTAACAAGCAATAATATATTGTAAATTAAACTAAAAGCAAGGCTCAGTCTATGTCAATCTGAATTCAAGAAGTGGTCTTGTGGCCAGCACAATGACTTTTCTTAATCTTATTAGAAGAGTGAACAATATAAGGTTTCTCTGAGTACAAATTACTTCACACCAGAAGCGTCTTTGGTTTGTGTGGATGCTTTTTTTTTTACAATTCCTATTATCAGCTTGAAAAAAAAATGGGTTAAAAAACAACCTGGACACATCTCAAAAATATCTTGAGAAATTTGCCAGGTTATGCTTATGTTTGTGAAAAAAAACTAGTTAATGAGCCACACAGGGAAAACCTCGGTTTGAACACAATCCATCAGCGGATATTTTCCCCTTGTATTCATTACAGACATTAATAAATAGACGGTCAGGACCATTTTGGGCACCGTCAGTGTCTAGGATGGCTGCCTGGTTGTGCGGTATGCGCTGGACTGTCCGGTATTCTCGATTGTCCCGAGTTCATACCTTGCCCGCTGCCATCCCCCGCGGTGTTGCGGGAGTTTTGGACTAGAAATTAAATTATCTTCCACACTGAGAGAACATTCGAAACATGTAAACCATTTTACAAACATTAGACTGCTTCTAAACCAGCAAATGTGGATCCAGCACTTGCCTCTTACAAAACACTCGTTTTCTTCGCCTTTCATTTTGTGCTTCAAAATATGTTTTGAAATATATCAATGTAAAATGCTAGACTAAATCTGAAACTAATTGAATGGCACCAGGTGTTGGACTCAAAAAGAATCGATTTGTCTAGACCTGAGAGAGCGAGGAGCGGGCTTATTTCAGCTGCAATGAGTTGGATGGGGGGGGGGGGGGAGGGGTTACGTGCTATCAGTAGTCTAGTTTTGACTTTTTTCTTTTAATGGTACAATGACTGGATCTGTATTATCAAACTAGAATTTAATAAACTCTGAGTAGATTTATTATCAAACTCATCATCATCAAACTCCATTTGAGAGAGGTCTTGAAAGGCTCAAATCCTCTCTTGCAAAAGTCCTGGACAGAAACCCTGCTGTCTGGCGTAGTGCATAAATGTCGCCATACAGGTCGAGAATTTTTGGTTTCCCAGACCTGTCGAGACGGAGATCAGCAAGTCTGGAGCAGTCAAACAGGATATGAGGCACGGTTTCCTCTTCTTCCCAGCAGCGGGGACACCGTGAATCGAAATTTGGCCATAGCCGTGAGAAATATGAGCCAACAGGACAACGGCCTGTCCTGCACTGTGCTATAATAGCTTGCTCAGACTTGGACAGCCTCCACCACGGGAAAGTGCGGTCAGGGCGCCTTATGCGCTCACAGACTCCACGGGCTTTTTGGGACTTGTCCCAGCACTCAAACAAACTTTTCCATTTGTTTTTTTTTTAAATTATTATCAAACTAGAATTTAATAAACTCAATGAGTAGATATATACATGCGCGTAACAAAATTTGTTTTTTGGGAAGGGGGGGGGCTGGGTAAAATGTTTTGTTTTTTTTAAAATGTCATTCAACTGTTAGCTTTACACTTTCTTCCCCTAGTCAAAAGGTGAAAGGAAGCTGGTCAAAAACTAGTACATTGTAGTAAGGCTGGATCTATCCCCATACTGGGCCCATACTGACCTAAAAAAAAATTGAAAAGTTAAGGCAAATCATTTAATTAGTTTAAATGGTTTAAATATAAGCTTTCCAAGTAGACCTGCCACAAATAAATGTCTCGTTTTCACTATTATAAATGCTTACAAAAAAAACAAACAAAAAAACCCACTAAAAAACTATTGCATACTTTAAAGCGAAGAATTTAAAACACTTCTTCCTTGACTTTAATTTTAGAGCTGGCTTTTCAAACACGACGGAAATTTGCAGCCAGAATTCTTGCTATGTTCGCTAGAGCTTATCTCTGAGAGCAGTTCGTTTCCATAATGAAGGCTACAAAAACACATCACCGTTTGAGATTATCTGATCGAAATTTTTCATCAGTGATGAAAGTGTCAGTGGCAAACAAACGTCAAATTGACATTATTTAAAGGCACATTCCTCGTTCCATATGCTAGGACAAATTTGTACAAGTGCTCCTTCTTCCCTAGTGCTATTAGAGCATGGAATGGGTTGCCTGAGCTAGCCAGGAAAACCAGTGACTTAGCAGAATTTGGGTCATAAGTTAATATGTATGACTAAATGCATGACACGTAGGGCGTAATCATCTTTTTTTGAAGTAACGTCTGTATTATATAAGATAAGATTAATAAAATTGTATCCCAGAAAAAGATGTCAAGCCTTATGACAACGAAAATAATGCGTGATCATACTAATTTTTAATCTATAAAATAATACTACAAATTTAGCTAAGGGCAAGGTATTCCATGAATTATTGTTTTCAATTGTATTGTTTCTAATTTACATAAAAATAGTAGGCCTAAGCTATGTTTTTCAACTAATTTTTAGCTGCGGCCCTTCAGGTCATAGTAAGTTTTTTATGTGGCCCATACATCTTAATGAGTTTGGCATGCCTGGTTTAGAGTCTTTCTTGTAACATTGCTAATCTTTCGGTTTCTTGAAACAGTTTTAAACAAGGTTGCAAAAGACAGTTTGTGTGGAAACACAAACTTAAAATCGGCCCCCTAAATGGTCCACCCAGGCAGGCTTCAATATTTTCAGAAAGAACATCCGAATGAAATTATATCAAAGACAAATGAGAGATAAGAATGGAGAAAGAAGGTTAACAGATCTTGTGTAGTGCCCCAACGGTCCCGCAGATCAAAGGATAGGTGATAGTGAATGTAAAGTTAGATGTGAACCTGGCCTAACTAGTTCCCCTTTGAGACCTTGTGGTCTATAGGGCAGATGATGTAAAGTTCATCTGTCTTTGTGGCCTACGGTTAACGAAGGTGTCATGTAACCAGCACAACGACGAACCGCCTTTACTTTTCCAGAACTAATGTCAGGTACCCATTAGAGCTGAGTGGACTCAGAGGCGCCCAAATATTCCAAAGTTGAAAATCTCAGTCTTCACCAGGATTCGAACACGGAACCCCCAGTTCGGAAGCCAAGCACTTTACCGCTCAGCCAACGCACCTCCCCTGGCCTAACTGATGTCTTATAAAATCTAATTGTTTTGAAAAGGCTCAATCTCTAATTCCTCCTCAAAAAAAAAAATAAAAAAAAATAATTTCGCAATAAAAATAATTTTAGGAAAATGAAGTTTACAAGATTACTATTCGTTTTAAATTAGGTCTATTTTATAATGCATGCTAATTAGCTTTTTCTCTTTAAAAAACTGCATGCATAACTGATTTTAAAAATTAGATTTTTCGCTTTCAGAAAAAAAAGTAGCCATTGCATCAGAACATTGAATGGTCTAAAACATTGTGAAGTCGGATTTTCAATATCTTTTCTAGTTTACGAGATCTAAACGGGACGGACGGACAGACATTTCGCACAAAACTAATAGCGTCTTTTCGGGAGCCGCTAAAAATGACAGAAAGCGTCTGGCTCTGATGGTCTTTCAGAAGTTCTTATAATGGGTGTGCTGATAATACGGAAAGGTTTACTTTATGATGGGAGGCCACCAGAATATCCTTGTTAAAAAGGCGATACGTCTGACTGCTCTAATTGTCAGAATGCTAGTTGAGCGACAGCCCAAATTCCATAGTGAGCAATGTGCTGTCCGAAAGTCCATGTAGTCTGGTAGAGGTCATCATTATAATGCTCGCAATCAAATTTGTGTTTTTTTTCTAGGTCATTCCGATCGTTGAAATTCTTCATCCACAGACACACACTTTTAGATTTGGTAATTTAATGTTACTTTTTGTTAAACATATTTAATTTTTATTTGGCCTTTTTCTACAACTACTGCTAATGTAGGCTACCTGTCTCTAGATCTTCCAGAGCTCTACTGCTAATGTAGGCTACCTGTCTCTGCAGATCTTCCAGAGCTCTACTACTGCTAATGTCGGCTACCTGTCTCTGTAGATCTTCCAGAGCTCTACTGCTAATGTAGGCATTCTGTCTCTGTAGATCTTCCAGAGCTCTACTGCCGATGTAGGCATTCTGTCTCTGTAGATCTTCCAGAGCTCTACTGCTAATGTAGGCATTCTGTCTCTGTAGATCTTCCAGAGCTCTACTGCTAATGTAGGCTACTTGTCTCTGCAGATCTTCCAGAGCTCTACTGCTAATGTAGGCTACCTGTCTTTGTAGATCTTCCAGAGCTCTACTGCTAATGTAGGCATTCTGTCTCTGTAGATCTTCCAGAGCTCTACTGCCGATGTAGGCATTCTGTCTCTGTAGATCTTCCAGAGCTCTACTGCTAATGTAGGCATTCTGTCTCTGTAGAACTTCCAGAGCTCTACTGCTAATGTAGGCTACTTGTCTCTGCAGATCTTCCAGAGCTCTACTGATAATGTAGGCTACCTGTCTTTGTAGATCTTCCAGAGCTCTACTGCTAATGTAGGCTACTTGTCTCTGTAGATCTTCCAGAGCTCTACTGCCGATGTAGGCATTCTGTCTCTGTAGATCTTCCAGAGCTCTACTGCTAATGTAGGCTACTTGTCTCTGCAGATCTTCCAGAGCTCTACTGCTAATGTAGGCTACCTGTCTTTGTAGATCTTCCAGAGCTCTACTGCTAATGTAGGCTACTTGTCTCTGTAGATCTTCCAGAGCTCTACTGCCGATGTAGGCATTCTGTCTCTGTAGATCTTCCAGAGCTCTACTGCTAATGTAGGCATTCTGTCTCTGTAGATCTTCCAGAGCTCTACTGCTAATGTGGGCATTCTGTCTCTGTAGATCTTCCAGAGCTCTACTGCTAATGTAGGCATTCTGTCTCTGTAGATCTTCTAGAGCTCTACTGCTAATGTAGGCTACTTGTCTCTGCAGATCTTCCAGAGCTCTACTGCTAATGTAGCATTCTGTCTCTGTAGATCTTCCAGAGCTCTACTGCTAATGTAGGCTACCTGTCTCTGTAGATCTTCCAGAGCTCTACTTCTATATTGCTGTGTAGAACTAAACCTAGGTTATTTAACTTGCTGGACTGTAATTTAAATACAATTTTTTAAATAAAATATGGAAATAGCAGGTCGATTAGCTCTGTTGAAAATTTCATCTCTGATACCTCCAAATCATACAATAAAATCTCTAGTCGTAAACTAATATCAAGATCCAAGATCTAGAATTTGATCTAAGTCACTTGAATAAGATTGTAATGAATTTGGTCATCTGACCTCGTTATTTACATAACAGTAAAGATAAGCCTTATCATCGCAACAGAACGGAAGCTCATTAAAGTATTCTGTCTTTAACTATAGGACACAAAAAGCAAATTGAGTTTGTAAAGCACTACTAGATCTAGTATATGACCGAGGTCCTAATATATATATATATACAAATTCTATATGAAATGAAACACTAAAATATTTTTTACTTTGTAATTTGTTAATAACTAGAGCTTTGGCTTGCTTCATTTTCTTTTTCTTGCAGTCTTTTAAGTCTGTGTTGGTTTTAACGCTGTGATTATTAATTTTTTCTTCGTGCTTATACCAACTGTCTGTCTGTCTGTCTGGTAAAAGGTTTGTACACGTTATTTCTCCCATTTCCAATCTCGGATCAATAAAAATTTTGCACAATTATTTCTTGAACTGTACCTGACAAAACAAGAATCAATTAAAAATAACAAATTAGTTAATTAACTATTGGTAATTTATTATTTTGTTTGGTATTGAACAGGGAAAGAAATCGTACTTCACAGATGTGGTGGTATAAGTAAATTAGACCCCTTGGGGAGGCTTGAACCCAGAGTGAACGAGTTTTTTTCAATGCATTTAAAAGTGGTCACAGTAGCATTCAAGATCTACCCTCTTTCCCCCCTCCCCCCACCTTTTTTTAAACTTGTCCAGACAGTGATGGGATCATAACACATTAAGAAAGCTAAAAGCATGATATTGCGCTAAACAAAAACCACTAGTAAAAATATTTGTAATCACATAGTTTTAGTATTGTTGGTCTAGAATACTCTAGATCTAGTACAATTTTAATCCTAAGACTGATCCTAACTAATGTATACAATTACGCTTAATATAAACTTTGTTTTAGAAGAGAAGATTCATGCACAAGAACACAAAAATAATAAGAATATGAACATGAAAATAGCAAGGAATGGAATTCACGAAAGAAAGAACGAGAACCCGTAAATAGGGACAGATACATTTTCAACCTTTATTTGTGTGATTTTCTACATTTTAGTCCGATGTTTGGGCGGGCCAGATAACACCAGGTCGCGGGCCGGATCTGGCCAGCGTCTCTTATTTTGGCATCAGTGATATATTCGACTTAAATAACTTCGCTACAACTGACATACTGGATTTTTTTCAATTCTTGCTTAAACTAATAGGGCAGGCAGAGAAAACAGCGGTGCATCATGTCCTACGAGTGTCCAAGAGCTGCGGGCAGGCAACTTAAGGGTCACGAACTGCATGGAAACTATGAGGCACTACGTTCAACAACAGAGTTTCTTACCAGAGCACTTCTGGAGGCCAATGCTTTCATTCCCTGCTACCATTAGGAGTTCATCCAAGGTTCATGCTGTCCTATACGTTTTGCATTTCTATACCAATTTTACGTATCAAAATTCAAATTTATGGATGCGCTGTTCAACCTTTTTCAAAACGTAGGTACATTTTGGTTCACATATTACAGATTCAACACATTTGTATATATCAAATAGACCAATTGTGTACATTTTAAGTGGCAAACTTTAAGCTTCACTTATAACTTATTAATTAATGACGATTAATACTGACTCTTGACCTTACATACGACAGTCCAGAGCTTTACTACACGACCAGGCGTAATCATTCATTATGCATTAAGCGCATTAATTTCACCTGTTAAAAATATTTCTGCTGCGACAATTAAAATGTTTGAAATCAAATCTGGATCAGCTGTCTGCAACATCTATCTTCGAAAAACAATAAAAATAGTAAATTCCATTGAAGAAAACAACTTTTACATGTTAGAATATCAAAAAAAAAATCCATATTTTCGATTATCTTTAGCGACCCCTGACAAATTGTCAATCGACCCCCAAGGGGGTCGCGACCCTCAGGCTAAGTACCCCTAATTCAACTGCTGAAGGAATATTTGGAATAATCGGTGGTGGAGGTCGATTTAGGACAGCTTTTCTCAAACTTTTTTCTCAAAAAAGGTCCGCGGCAAGACACCTTACTTAACATGAAGATGATCTTACGATAATAACGCCCATAACAGACGTACGTGCGCCATTTGCACCTCGGATGTCTCTCGCTAGTATTGGCATGTTCTGCCTCCTTCTTGCAGCGCTCCTTCTGACCCCCAGCTAATGGGGTCCGAAAGAAATTTTCCTCATTTGGGGGTTTGACATCGGTAAAAGTTTGGGAAAAATTTATTTGGACTTCTTGAAAGTGTTCCATTCAGCGCTCTCTTTGCTCTTTTACGTTTATCGGTGTTATACGAGTCTGTTAGTGCTTTTGCGACCAGATAGTCCCATCATAGATTCATATTTCCCGGTTTAGCTGCTACCTCAGCCTCTTTTATCAGTTCACAGATAAAGCGTTGTCTGTCTTATCTAGAACTCTGTTTCATTTCTCTGTTTATTTCCCGATAATGTGTTCCGAAATCTTTTCCCGATTGGTTTTGACATTGGTTTTCTACTTTACTTCCCTTCTGGACTCTACTTTTTGCCCATTTTCTAGAGTTATCCATTCATTTTTTTTAACTTCTATTATTGGTTTCCAGAATCGTTGGATTGCAAGCCCAGAGTGTTCTTTACTGTTCTATTAGTCCTGTGAGGGCGCTTGAATCTGTTTTATACTTCACAGTATTTTAATTCTGTGTTTTTTTTTTCTTTAAAGTTATTTTGCTGTGTCGTTTGGTCTGAAAGAATGCTAAAAGCAGAATGGGATTTGAGACAGCAGGTGATTTGAGACAGCAGATGATTTTAGACAGCAGTTGATTTAAGACAGCAGGTGATTTGAGACAGCAGGTGATTTGAGACAGCATTTGCACCACGTCTTGCTCGTACACTCTTTCAACTTCTTTGTAACTGTGATGTGGTCAGTTTGGATATTTGTTAGTCCATTGGGTAAAGTCCAAGATATTTTGTGGCAATTGTGGATTGTGTGAAAATACTGCACCACCATTGACCACCAATAACAAGTTCATTAAAAGTTCACAAAAGTCCATTTATAGATCTACATTTTTATTGCAGCTGCCTACTACTTTTCCATAACATAGCGCATAGCATTGAAAGATAGTAGTTTTCCTACTTTTTTCCATTAAATCTGGCTGGCATGTGGTGAGACTGGTTCCCCTTCAAGCAGTGCTCTTGTTGCTTCTGATGCCATCATTAAGGCAACTTCTAGAGTATGATCGTGTTCGAGGTCGTCATGACTGTTGCCAGCCTGATATGTCCACTAGCATTCCATCTTGTTTTAATATTCTATGATGAACTTTTCAGCATTCATGTAGAGTTCTAATATTCCAGATCCCTATTCTGGTTTTTGCTTTGGCCATTAGTACATTTGTTGGCCAGCCTTCCATGGGCTTTCAGTGGTGTGTGTGGTGAACTCTTCTGAGAGGAATCAGCATGACCAACGTCTTTCTGGCTTTGTGTTGTTGTAGTTTCTGTAGCATTGTAGTTTTCTAAAGGGTGAAGTTGCTAGCCTCACGCCCAAACCTCCTCTTTTTGAGGGCTTAAGACTGGCAAGATACATCCCGACTGTTGTCTCTTGGCGGAGTTGCTCAGTTTAATACTTTTTACTTTCATTACTAAACAAATGTTGTTGCTAACGCGTAGTGTTTTTTTTCACAACACACAATTTATAAACTTTTTGCGACAACCCCATTATGGCATCCTCCTCCTTTTTTTTTGGGGGGGGGGGGGGGGGGCTCAGCGTTGTCATGGTGAGTGTGTGTGTGTGTGTTTCTATGGTGACAGTGAGAAGAAGTCAGCGATTGGTTTGGGGGGGGGGTGTATGCATTGTGAATGATGCAAGATAAGCGCACTGTCGTAAGCGGTCTTGGCTACGCCAGATGACTCTAGAATGTCATAGTGAAAATAAATGTTTTTTGTAGTGAGTTAGATTTTATATTATTACTTCAGTCTACTACATTGATTTCATTTGTTTATATTGTAATAAATTTTACGTTTAATTTTGTTCACAAAGAAGTTATTCAAGTTATCTCAAGTTTTAAAAGTTTAAATAGAATAAGCTTACAGTGATTAAGTTGTCTACCAGCAGTTTGGTGCTACAAGTCAACAGCCGGCAACAAACAGGGGGATGGGTCTTTTTTGAAGTTTTATATTTTGGTTTATACTTTTTAACGTCTTTTTTTTTTATTAGGCCAATATTAATAAGTGGTCGGCAACATGTGACACACCGGAAGTTTCCATATGGCCCGCCGAGTGTTGACAAAACAATTATCACGCTACTTATGTCATTGTTTTTCTTAAACAATAGCAAACTGGTAATGTGCTTGGTTATTCTAATAGTTATTATAATATTAGAAAACATATTATTTTATACTTTCTATAATTCTTTATTGAAAACGAGAGCACTGCTGTCAAATGTCATACTAATTCTTAACGAAACAATGATAATCTATCTGTACGTTATAGAAAGAGGACATCCATTGTTTTTTTTAAATTTCTTTTTATTGTTAAAACATACACACTGGTCAAATACTGATTACTGCATTACTAAATTAATTACATAAAAGAAATTAAATATTGTTGCTCTGAATGTTCTAGTATGTATGCTAAATCAAGTGGTTTCAGTTTGGTATATGAAATCTTATGACAGGCTCTGGCAATTGTCTTTGTTATTTTATAGCGCACAGGTGACTGGTTGTCATCTGCACTGGTTGTTCAGTAACATGTGCAATTGTTTTTAGGACATTTGAGACGTTGATTTCTTTAAGTCTGTGGATTGAGAGAAAAAAAAGTTTATTAAAGCAAACTAAGCCAATAACCCTACAATAGCTACATGATTCGACATTGTCTTAATAGCATACTATTCATAGTTCTATATTTAAAAAATATTAATTACTCAACGAAATATTCTAAGGCACTTTATTAAAATAGGAAGTGAATCTTATATTCCTTAGTAAGACGAACTGTTGTTTTTTACATAATCATGTAAGAATTATAGTAAATTGTAGGAAAAAAAGTTTGTTTAATAGTTGTAGTGATTCAAACGCAATGTCAATTAGTGTAACGACTTAGCCTGCAATCATTAGCTAATTTAATTAAAACATTTTTCATATGATCAATTTTTAAAAATTATACAAGTAAGTGACTTTAAGTCTAGGGTTGCTTTTAGATGTTTATTTGTTTTTTAATTGCCATTTAGACCAGTAATGGGGACCAACTCCGGCCAAGTGAAAGGTTCAAACAGGCTCGACAGATATTTTAAAATTACAATGATAAAATAACAAATCAGTGATTGGGATCTGAGTTTTTCCTCGCCCAAAAAGGTTCAATACCCAGTCAGGAATATCCTAGGGAAGAATGTCTTCAAATCTTTGGTTTAGTTCGTCATAGAATAGTCCCCAATAGACATATTAATAAGTAATGAAGGTTGATCATTATTCAAATTTCCCGATCAGATAAGCTGGCTTTTAGCGAAGAAGTCACGTGGGTGACTGCACAGTCATGGCATAATGTAAGGTTTGTAAGACTTGCCCTAGTGTCTTATCTCTCTATGCCTATGAGTCAGTGACTAGGAGCAAGCAGAAAGTTATCTCTTAGAAAGGCTACAATATACTACTGGCCTTCCTTTGTAATTAATTGCATCATGCTCAATGAGATTAACCTGTGTTTTGGTTTGGTTTTGGGTCCACTCATTAGAAACTTTAAGCTAGATATAAACTAATGGAAAATTTTGTTTGCAAAATTTACTTGGACAAACTGTTACTTATAACTGTTTAGGGTGTTATACATATCCTTTTAGTTTAGCTACATAAACAAACTGGACCACTACCTTTAGAAGATGACAACAAGGAACAAGAATATTTTTTTTACTCACTGCCACTAAATCATCTCATCATTGTGCTATGTTAGGCGATCGTTGACGTCATTCTAGTAGCAGGATGATCCACTTTTAAAAGTAGATCCTCATTAAAGCTTTTGGGATTTGAACCCATTAGAAATAAGTTTCTCTGCCACTAAGTTAAAAGTTTTTGACTGAGCAGGGTTTTGGGGTGTTGTGGTGGGGGATAGTTATTTGCCTTGTAGATTTTTAACTTAATTGCAAGGATCAAATGTAACATACATCGTTTGTGTGAAAAGATCAGTGATCCTTCCAAATGAAATTTAGCTTTGGCAAGAAAATAGGACGAAGATACAATTTACATGTCGCCAAATTATCTGCCAATTTTATGAGAAAATTGGCGTATGAAGTCATATTCCGCTCTGAGATAAGGTTAATCTTTTTTCCCTCATTTCCAACAGCATTTCTTTGCGAAACATTTTTAGCCTTTTGGTTACCAAGAAGTTTTGATGCAGAAAAGGACAGTAAAAAAAAAAATGAAAGTTCCCCTTTCAGACCTTGTGATCTATGGGCAGATGATGTAAAGGTCATCTGTTTCTGATGCCCACTGTTAACGAGGGTGTTATGTGGCCAGCACAACGACCAACCACAATTACTTTTTCCCAACTAATGTCAGGTACCCATTAGGGCTGGATAGACTCAAAAATCCCGAAATTCAAAATCCCAGTCTTCACCAGAATTCGAACCCGGAACCCGCGGTTCGGAAGCCAAGCTTTACCACTCAGCCACCGCGCCTCCCAGAAAATGTCAGACTGCCCCAAAATTAGGGCTGGATAGACTCAAAAATCCCGAAATTCAAAATCCCAGTCTTCACCAGAATTCGAACCCGGAACCCGCGGTTCGGAAGCCAAGCTTTACCACTCAGCCACCGCGCCTCCCAGAAAATGTCAGACTGCCCCAAAATTTCTGATCTGGCAAAATTGAATAATGGTCAACCTTCTAACCGACGTCGAATTATATGCATATATTATCGTAACAGTTTTGTAGCTATGTAGTTTACTATGATTGGTATCGTTGTCAATGCTCCATTTCGCTTTTCGAATTGTCTCATTGTATGTAAGATGGTTTCACAAGGTTGTTAACACCGGAAGTGGTAATGGGCTTAAGCCAATAAAATGCTTTCAATGGCATACGTCTCAAATAGCCTCTGACAACCAGTCCAACTCCTGGCCTTCATGTGTAGTTCAGATACTGAGCCCAGCGGAACTGTTATCACCAACAAGAGAAGGGGCAAAGGCGAGCAACTGGCGCCTAAACCAGTAAGCTTCGGGCAGGAGGGGCTCGTTAGCTTTGGTTGGCTACCCATCTAGGAGAAGGAAAACTCTGAATCCAAACCTCCGTTGCCTTTCGGCTATACCCAAACACGTCGAAAGGCTTTGGGAGATAACCCTGAGGAAAAATCAGGAGCTGGTGACACTTAGGCAGATTGTGGCACACTGTGCTACAGCCTGGCAGAGCCTGCGGCGCTACTGATCCCAAACTGTATTGGATATTCCGTTCCTTTGGTCACATCAGTTGCGCGGAGAGGGGGGGGGGGGCTGCTGTGTGGGCGACATCGTTCTGATGAATATGATGACTACGTAAAATAAAACTAAATAAATGGAAGTCATTGAAAATATCTTTTTGTTTTCTGTAATTTTATTGAATACAGATATTTATTTTACACACAAATTAATTTAAAAAATCTTTCGCTAAGTTCAGTATCAGCTGTTTACTTTATGATTACGATTTTATAACATGAGCAGAAGTAGCTTGGGTCAATGAAAGAAAATAATTTTACGGTTGAGGGTCGTCGTATAGTTATAACTGTAAGGGTTCGCGTATAGTTAGAATTGTATGTAAGGGGTCGCGGAACTACAAAGTTTGAGAAAGCTGTTCTAGTCTAACCTGAGTCACTAGCTAGCCTCGAACCACACCATACGATTGCAAAGCAAGACCACTAACATCTTTCATTTGTTTAAGTACATATCATCTACATTAGTTTGATAATTTAGCACCCATAAATCATATTTTGAATGGTGCTACGGGCTATGTAAGCCGATGGTCAGCGCTGGTCGGTAGCCTGCTTTATACGTTTCTGCAGAACTGAATGCAGAAATAGCTTGGTGGCCTGACATCTCCTGACATCACTTGAGGAACTTTCATAAAGGACGCGTTTTCCAGTCCATTCGTCTCCATTACAGATAAAGTCTGAACCACAACAGTCCTAATCCCGTGTCTCTGGCCTTTTTAAAGATTTCTTTTTCTTTACTTTCTACTGTTTATTTTTACTTACAATTTCGTCCTAGTAAAACTAAAACGTTTGAATACTTCCTTTGGAGCACTTCTAGTCACTCCTCCTTAATCGTCGGAATCAAAGTCATTGTCATTATCTGGCTAACATTTCACACATAGTCTAGCACAGGCTGCGCAGCGTAACAATACATTTTAAAATTATTATAGAATTAATTCAAAAAATATTTACCATTAAAGTCTTATGTTCTATGGGACTGATTGGAATTAATAATGCTGCATTTATTTTAGTATTAATTATCAGTAAGATCCCTTTGGCATATGGCAGCTCCCATGCAAAAGAAAGATACAATCTTTGTTTTATTAATATTATTTTAAAATAAAGTAGAAATTGATTTAAAAAATATAATACTTATTACTAATTAAAACTTATCAACTTACTCTGGTAAAAAAATTGTACACGTTATTTCTCCCACACCCAATCTCGGATGAAATTGAAATTTCACTCAATTATTTATTAGCATAGACAAGACATGAATCAATAAAAAAGGAAGCAATTAGTAATTTAATTACTGGTAATTTTTTTTATGATACCAATAAGGGAGATTAATCCTTCAGTATTCACAGATATGGCTAAATTTGTATGGTTTTGTCCCATAATATAATTGAAAACGCTATTTCTCCCACACGCATTATTTAGATATAAAATTGTAAAGCCGGAGTTCTTTGCCTTTGATACTTATTTTAAAAAGATTTTTTTTGTATTTTACTTGTTTAAATTTCTGTTTCAATCTAAAAAGCAAACAATCCAACAAACAAAGCAATCTACGTGCATTTTTATGGAAATGGTAAGAGGTAAATGAAATATTTTGACTATTGCGTCAAGTGACCTAAACGTTTATGGTAGGGCAATAGTCTTCCAGTGGACTTAAAGCAAGCATTAGCTAATTACGTGATTAAAATCCAGCTTCAAAACTTACCCAGTTAGCTCGAAGACAGAGCGAGGGAACTCACATTCAAGAATAAAACAAACGAGCAATCCAAAAGAGTGTAAACAAAAAAATCCCTAATTTGTAAAATTTCAGTCTCAAGTTCATTCCTTATGCTAAATCTTTGAACGTGAACAAAAAAATATCTAAACCTAGATCAAAATTAAAGTCGGACATATTTACATTTAATAGCTTTAACATGATTAAAAAAAATCACGATTCACACATTTAAAAAGAAAGAACTTGACTTTAGAAAAAAATTAACATATGGTTTGTTGTTCATTATTTTACATTTGTTTTTTTTTTTTAAATTCAGCTTATCAAGTAATCAAAGCGTTGACGATTAAAAATTTGGTAGATCTAGCTAGTATAAAAAGGTGAGATTTGATCGAGTCGTTACCTCCGACACTGAACATTCCAACAGTAAGACATTGAACTGTGAAATTTAAGAAAAAAAAGTTATTGCTAATTGTCAAGATCTGTAAAGCGATCACTGCTGACTGCTCAAATGAAGATTCTGGCTGTGGTAGTGATAGCGTTTCTGAGTTTTGTCGCATCACAAGGTAAATAATCCTCTTTCCGTCTTTGAGAACGAAAGAACTACATCTATATAGACCTACCTGTCGCATTGTTTCTAAGCTATTAGATAATTGTAATATTGTTATAACTCCGCCATGCGCACCGCCATTCAGGCTAGTGCTAGAAGGTGTGATAGACTAGACCTAAAAGGATGTGAACATTAGAAAGAGAACGATTTCCGCCCAAGTAGAGAGCCAATATGGAGAGATTGTGCCTAAGATGTTGTGTTGTGTACCTGTGATGTCGTGTAAATAAAGATATATGTGCCTTGTTGAGTTGCCTCCCTTAAGTTATTACAATTGGTCCCAGAAGTGGGATTATAAACAACTCGACGAGAGGAGGTAGGCTTTGATTACAATGACATATTTGAAGCTATTACATCAGCTCTCAATTAAAGAGATAAGACAAGAGCTTCGGGACCGAGATTTAAAATCCCTCGGTAGCAGGGAAACGCTCACGGCTCGTCTGCGATAAGCTCTGATCAATGAAGAAGGAGATCCGGAGACCTACAAATTTGAAATTGAACTTGGGATTGTTAAGTTCTTTGGCAAGATACAGGAAGAAATTGTTGCAATGCGTGAACAAATTAACAGGATGGGGAGTAAGGTAGATGAAAGTGTATTGCAAGTGGAAGGACAAATAGACCAAAGTGATAAAATTGTGTCGCAAGCAAAAGGAGGACTAAACTCATGGAAGGAGCAGTTGCCTGGTCAGGACTGTGGCTGCACAAACAGTGGTGATGGAGGCGCTGGGGATTGGAGCGCCGTCTGTGACTGTGTTGTGGGCAAGTCTGGCGGGGATAACTTTCAGGGCGAGAAATGTGACAGCGATTGCTGCGACGATCTCAATGGGATATACAGAATTGGAAGAAAAGAAACAAATGAAGAAACTAGAGAAGTCTGTTATTTGCCTGAAACTTTTGTTCCTGGTATACCTGCAACGAGCCGGACAGATCAAGACAACGTTGGGTCTGCGTCCAAGCTGGCTGCTGTGGACCTTAAAGACCTCTGTTTATCTGTCAGTACCTTTGATGAGAACTCAAACCATGAAAGCCTCAAGACCGTTTCTGATTCCTTGCCTTTGATGTCGTCGAGTGAAATTGCGAATACGGGCCACAACAATGGCCAAGACAGAAACAACGAATTTGACTTTGGCAGCGGCATAAGAGAGAACTCGATGCTTGGCAACTGCATCCAGGCGATTGACATGAACTGTATATGCGGGGACAGCGGGGACAGTGCCCATGCCAAGAAACCCAGCTACAAGATCTGAACTTGACAGAAATGTGTACTTCTGCCCACTTCATTGAAAATGACTTGAACGGTGGTGAATTAATTCCAGCAAAACCTGATGTAGTGGTGTATGAACATTACAAGGATGCTTCATGGGCATACCTTACAGATGAGGCTGAGAAAGACTATGTGCTTGAAACCATGGCTACAAGTGGGCCTACAACTGTGTCACGAGACGTCCATGGAAAGGTTCGCTGGAATCTACAGTGATTGCCACAACCTCCATTTGTGTTACGTGGGTGGCAACCCTAACATCCAGTAACTCTCCCTGTGTCAGCTGGCTGGCATCAGCGACTATCGTCATGAGGTCAAAGCAGCGACCACGATATCGTCTCAAGCGTAGACTGGCCAACAGGAAGAAGAGGAAGCGACGACCGCGGCAAACTGTGCAGATGGCTTCGGTGGCAACAGGCACCCTACCGTCTGTGGTTCCCACCGATCGACCTCCACCTAAACTGTCAACCCTCCACTGCAGTGTTTCTTTTCGGGACGAAAAGCTCTAAGAAGGGGGCAATGTTATAACTCCGCCATACGCATTGCCATCCAGACTAGTGCTAGAAGGTGCGCACTGTGATAGACTAGACCTAAAAGGATGTGAACATTAGAAAGAGAACGATTTCCGCCCAAGTAGAGAGCCAATATGGAGAGATTGTGCCTAATATAGATGTTGTGTTGTGTACCTGTGATGTTGTGTAAATAAAGATATATGTGTCTCGTAGAGTTGTCTCCCTTAAGTTATTACAATATATTAAAACTTTATTCTGTTAAGCTTCTGAGAGGTTAGCTAAGAACTGTCTTTTTTTTTTTTTTTACTTTTTATGGGAGATCTTTAACATAGGTTTAACATTTTAATATTCTTTTAACTAAATGTCGATAGTATTTTAGAAATGTGTTCTACTTCATGTTATAATGTTTTGTATAGGCGTAAATATACTAAAATTTAGTTTATAGTTAACATATATTTTACTTAACAACAAAAGTTCTATTTATAGCGAGGAATGTAGAATAAAATGTTTGATGCTGAAAAGTACACTATTTTTTAAACATAAATACATAAAATACATTTACATATTCTTATAAAGGCCTTATAGGATATATTATTATAAATGTGGGTGTCATGTGACTGAAATCAGCCTGTTTTTAGAATCTGTTTGTAAACATGACGGCGTGGGAATAGTTCGAGATATGGTCACGTGATCTTCTTAATTGGAAACCCGACAGACCGAGACCAATCTTTATAGTAGGTCTCAAACACTGACCGGCGACGTCGCAACCTGTTAGATAGCTAGTTTAGTTAGTTGGGTTGCGCACTTTGTTAGACCGATAGTGAACGGATATTTTAGAATGACGACATAGACTTTGGGTTAGAGCTTAGGATAGACTTTTAATTAATCAGTTACCGCTAGATTCTCAAGGGGATAACATCGTTCTATAGTGACAGACCAGACTGTGGCCCATTCTGTATTAAACGTTTGTTTGAAGTTCACCTTGAGTCAACTTGGTCATTGAGTCTGTGTTCCTGTTTAGTACCTTATCTATATTTGTAACGGTGTGCATGAAGAGCTCGCAGATTGAAAATACATCATACAAGGTAGGCACGCAATTAGTCTACATAATCATCTTTAGAAATACTTCAGCTACATCTGACTACACATGCATCCGTTACAAACCTATGGACAATGGAGACCAATAACCCGTTACCACGTCGTACATAACGTGGCAATTAGTTATTGGTCGCCACTCCCACTTGTTATGATGTTGCAGGTCTGTGTTAAGGCCATCTGTGACGATTGGTCTAGGACAGACGCTGCACTTTTCTGGCATATTCTAGAAGCTTGTTTGGATCTTACATAAACCAGAGAGAGAATGTGCAAAGACAATCGTTACAGTCGAAAGGAAATGTGTACCACTCGGTACATGTCATAGTCAGTAGAGTTGAGTATATCGGAATACTATATATATTTCGGATTGGCCTTTATAGTTATACAATAGCCAATAATATTCTCAGTACTAACATCATTACTCATGCATTAGTAGCTAATGTGAACATGTCGACGTCAATTTAAACAATCATAACAATAAAATAAAGTCTATTTTTTCATTTGCCAACAGAGAGCTGTAGTTTTTTTTCATGAACGTTTACAAAGTAATTGAACTACAAACTATTTTGATTTTCTATTTCTTTTCTAGACTTACAGCACCCAGGAAATAATAATGTAGTCCATAATCATCATAGTGATGTTGTAAGTCCTGCCGATAAGAGACAAGCTCATCAGACACATACGCCACATCTACACCATGAGGGCCATACTACTGATGCACAAGCCAAACGTCAAGAACATACCCCACATCCACACCCAACTCACCACCCAGTTCAACGTCAAGAGCATATTCCACATCCAACTCACCACCCAGTTCAACGTCAAGAGCATATTCCACATCCAACTCACCACCCAGTTCAACGTCAAGAGCATATCCCACATCCAACTCACCACCCAGTTCAACGTCAAGAGCATACCCCACATCCACACCCAACTCACCACCCAGTCCAACGTCAAGAGCATACCCCACATCCAACTCACCACCCAGTTCAACGTCAAGAGCATACCACACATCCACATCCAACTCACCACCCAGTAGTACAACGTCAAGAGCATACCCCACACCCACATCCAACTCACCACCCAGTTCAACGTCAAGAGCATATTCCACATCCAACTCACCACCCAGTAGTAGAACGTCAAGAGCATACCCCACATCCACACCCAACTCACCACCCAGTTCAACGTCAAGAGCATACGCCACATCCACATCCAACTCACCACCCAGTAGTAGAACGTCAAGAGCATACCCAACATCCACATCCAACTCACCACCCAGTCGTAGAACGTCAAGAGCATACCCCACATCCACACCCAACTCACCACCCAGAAGTAGAACGTCAAGAGCATACCCCACATCCACCTCACCACCCAGTAGTAGAACGTCAAGAGCATACCCCACATCCACACCCAACTCACCACCCAGTTCAACGTCAAGAGCATACGCCACATCCACATCCAACTCACCACCCAGTAGTAGAACGTCAAGAGCATACCCAACATCCACATCCAACTCACCACCCAGTCGTAGAACGTCAAGAGCATACCCCACATCCACACCCAACTCACCACCCAGAAGTAGAACGTCAAGAGCATACCCCACATCCACACCCAACTCACCACCCAGTAGTAGAACGTCAAGAGCAAACCCCACATCCACACCCAACTCACCACCCAGTCCAACGCCAGGAACATACCCCACATCCACACCCAACTCACCACCCAGTCCAACGCCAGGAACATACCTCACATCCAACTCACCACCCAATAGTCTAATCTATGGATCACTGTAAAATTCTAAACCAGTTTATACAAGAATAAAGAAGACAGATTATAAATTGTTTTCCTCATAATTATTCAAAAACAACAATATTTAATAAAATTTGAAACTGAAAACTTGTTTTCGAACTTTTTTTTAGCTGTGCCCAAATCGGCAAAGCTAATTTTACTTTTGTGTCGTCTCTCTTTCAATCTGTCTGTTTGTTACGTTGAGATTTTAGAAAACTGAAAGCCATATAAAAAATCGAATATCACCATATTGTGTTGCATCTTAAAAAAAAAAGGCTATTTTTCTCTCTTTTGAATACGAGTCCATGTGCTTTGAAATGATCAATAAACCTTATTTAAAACAATTTTTAAATGACTGATATGTACTTAGAATTGTAAGCAACAATTATAACATGTAGAGGCCTTCGAAAAATCTTTTTTTATTGTCAAATTATGTTTGAACTAATAACACATTCATTTATGTATATGCCACCTACAATTTTCTGAAAATTGTTTTCGTTTAAGCAAAAAGAAAACACTGTTTTGAAGATTTTCATAAAGTGGACTCGAGCCCATAAAAAGCAGCGTTTTGATGTAGCCGGTGCACAGAATAAAGAAAGTATAAATATTTTATACATTTTTACAAAACCAATATCAACTCACTCTGTCTGTCTGTCTTCTAAAAATTTTGTACACGTTATTTCTCCAACACAAAATCTCAGATCAAGCTGAAATTTCGCACAATTATTTCTTTTACCTGGCAACAAAAGAATCATTAAAATAAATCGACCAATTAGTTAATTAACTATTTCTTTGTTTGGTATTTCAAACAAAGGAAAAAAATAGTACTTGACTGAAGTGGTGTATCAGCTGAATTAGTCCTCTTTATATATTGTCGTTTGGCTTATTAAAAATTTAATTACATGACTGATCCTAACTAATTGATACACTTAATATAAGCTTTCTTTATTTTAAAGTATTTTTTTTTTGTATTTTGCTTGTTATAAACGTATTTTCTGTGCCGCAGACCTGTATGTGCTAGATATAGGTAATGTTAGTGCACTTTTCTTTTGGCTCTGTAGAATCAAATAAAAAGTCAGATTGTAGGTTTGTTGTTTGTAAAATGTTTTACATATTTCGGATGTTCCTTCAGAGTTGAAGATAGTTTACTTCCTAGTCCAAAACTCCCGCAGGACGACGGGGGATGGGAGCGGGCAGGGTTTGAACCCTCGACCGTCGATAAATCCGAACGACAGTCCAGCGCGCAAACCGCACGACCAGGCAGCCATTGTGAGACTAATTCAACTTATACCAACACATTAGTCAAATAATATTTCCTACACTTGTTCTAAAAATCTAAACCAAACAAAATAATTAATTACCAATAGTTAATTTCCTATTGATTCTTGTTTTATCCGATAAAAGAAATAATTGTGCAAAATTTCAGCTTGACCCAATTTCTACTTTGTTCACGCTGGCTGTATTCAGAGTTTCAGACAGGCGACAGTCAGGCCTTTTCCATTGGATATGCGTTTCGGAAGAAGATATGAAGATATTAACAGTTTGTGGTTTATGGTATTTTATATATCGACACATGCAAGTTTTCTATAATTGCAATAATATGACGTTCCTCATTGGTAGTAGAAGATGAACTAATTTCTCATTTCTTATGAACTCAAAGATGGCTATAGAGACCAATCCTCACTATAAAAGCCGGTCATATGCATGGTATGAGTAGCTTTGGTCTGTTGCAGAAGTTTTTTGTTTTTTTTGAGATCTGCCTTGCCTCATATCTTGAAAGTCTGAAACTCATGGCTTTACGCCATTGGGAGCGATAGAGCTAGTGTTTTCCAGCCGAGAATGTCCGAGGGAGCTCTTATAGGTGTCTTTATAACACTTGTGTTGATTCCCTGATAGCGCTTTCCTGCACAGTGTTCTCCATAAACAAGTCCTTTGAGTAGGCGATTTTCAAGCATACGGACAACATATTTCGCCAATCGTAATTGAGTTTGAGACCCTTTAACTGTGTCGAGGATACTGTTCATCTGTGAAAGCTGTAAGATTTCAAAGTTTGTTATATGTGGTCAAACCAATTCACCTGATTTTCTTACACATCGTAGCTGAAAGGAGTTTAGCTTTATGATGTGTCGGGAATATAAGTTCTAGGACTCTGATGCATATAAGAGTAAAGGGAGGGCTATAGCACTGTAGACTTTCAGTTTGAGTCCTCTCTGTGACCATACTTGTTCTTGATGGCGGCATTGGCATGTGCAAGACGGAAGTCTACCTCGTTATCTAGGTTAGCGTTTACGGATAGAGTACGTACTTCCCAAATAGACACATTGTTTTTTTTTTACCTTTGCTAGTGCTTGGACATCTTTAAGAATGTCTTGCTCTATGACTGTTTTATTTGATGATGCCAAAATGTTTGCAGACACTCTTTTGAAGATATTCTTCATTTGAGGCATTTTCGTCACGTTCATCTATGAAAAGCAAATACATTCATATTTGATTTTGGTTTTCAACTAAGTCTTTGAGCGCGGAATAGACTTGCGTCAGTGCGATAGGTATGTCTACTCCAATTCTTTCTTGCTGAAATGTATCTTTCAGCATGGCAATGAACATTATAATGAATAGTGTTGGATCCAGCACACAGCCCTGTCTCTCACCATTTTAAAGCAGAAAAGGCTTAGATTATTCTCCGTTTTCTTGGACACTTGCTTGCGTGTCATCATGAAATTAGCGCAGCACTGTTGTGAATTGATCTGGGCGACCAACTTTGGATGTAATTTGTTGTAGACCTTCACAGTTGACGTTATCAAATGTTTTGGTCAATTCTATGAATGCGGTATAGAAATTTATTAGAAATTAGATTTTTGCTCTCTGCATTTTCCCAAAGTTGGCGGAGTGCAAACAATCATGTCTACCATACCTCTACCTTGCCTGAAGTCACATTGTCTCTCCGAAAGTAGGCCAGCTTCTAGGTGGTGTTTAGTATAGGCTATTGAACAGCACCATAGCCAGTTTTTTTACCTTCAATGGATAAGAGGGATATGCCACGCATATCTGCCTATATCCTTTCCTCTAGTAGAGATGAATAATGGAGGCATCTTAAAATAGTTTCATTTGTGCTCACATTATCTGGTAGTTTTGCTAGTTTAGCTATCAGCTCTGTGCTAATATGCTTATATTGCGTCATTGTTTGTTGTGAATGTTTTTGTGAGAAAGTACTTGAAAGGATGTGACGAAATTAAATGATAGTCTTCAATATCCACTTATATCAACACAAAGTCTCTGTTCATTAATTGTTATTATTAATGTCTACACTATTTTATTTATTTCTCTGTGACAACAGAACATTGTGTCAGATTTGGTGTCAGATCTTGTGATTGAACCCGCTCGAGATATCTACAATACTTTTCAAGTATGTGACTATGAGACTGTAGACAAAGTAATTGAAAGGTTTGACAATCATATTTTCCCTAAGCCCAACATCCTGTGTGCAGGACAGATTCAAGTTCTTCACAAGAAGTCAGACAGACGGTGAAAAAGTTGAACAGTATTAGACTGAGTTGAAGAGTTTGGCAAAAGAATGCAAGTTTGACAACCTTCGAGATGAACTTATCTGAGATCGATTGGTATATGGCATACAGTCGGATCGAGTGAGAGATAGACTTCTGAAAGATGTAGACTTAACTTTAGAGAAAGCAGCAAGCATAAATCGTGCTGACGAGCATACCCAGAACCAAATGATAGATATGAAAGGACTACATGAAGATGCTGTTTATAAATTAAAGATGTTGATCGAAACATTTAAAGGCTGTTGGTTCAATGAAAGATGAAAGTAGTCAAACAAGCAAATGAGTTGTTGTTTGAAGCAATTTGTTCTGACAACACTGTCAAAGTTTGGATGGTTGGTGTCAATTTTATGGGAAAAATAGTCAGTTAAAGCACTCAAATACTACCCTACGAGCATTAGAGGATAAAGCATTAAACCGAAGGTTCATTAAAAGACAGTATTCATGAAGAGAATGGATTTTGTTTTATGATAACAGAATAATAATTCCTTCAAATATGAAAAATGAAATTCTCGACAAGTTGCACACAAGTCATTTTGGTCTTGAGAAAACCAGATCGAAAGCAAGACATAGTGTGCTTTGGTCAGGATTGTTCAAAGATATTTTTTCGATAATAATGAAATGCTCATCATGTGCAACGTTCAAAAGAAGTAATGTGAAAGAAAAATTGCTACATCATGCTGTGCCAGACAGAACATGGAAAAAGGTTGCGACAGATTTGTTTGAACGGCGGAACAATGACTACTTGCTAGTTGTGGACTATTTCTCCAAATACCCTGAAATAAAACGACTGGAAAACAAAACAGCAGAATGTGTTATCAGGGCAATGAAAGGTATTTTTCCTAGACATGGCATACCAGAAGAAATAGTGAGCGACCAAATGCCATTCAACAGACCAAATGCCATTCAACAGACCAAATGCCATTCAACTGACCAAATGCCATTCAACAGACCAAATGCCATTCAACAGCTTAGACATTACTTAAAGAACGACAAATAAGATGCGAAGTGAAATACGCTGCTCATGCAACCTAAAGATTGCTCTGTCCGAGAGAACGGGAGAGCTCGTATTGGACAAACATGGGGGAGAAAGCAATTGTCGTTAAAAGTCAGCACCCAGATATTATATCATAAAGACAAACGATGGAAAAACCTACCGACGAAATCAACGCTTTTTAAACAAGAGTTTCGAGGAAGACATCTCTGGGTACTATGATACCGATGAATACAACAAATAGCAAACTGTTGGAACAAACGAAACAGACAGTTATAGAACAACGTCTAGAAAACTTGTTGTGCCAGTCAAGAAAACCAGAAGTGGTCGAGTTGTTAAAGTTCATAGTAGATATCAGTCTTAAGAACTATAAAAGGAAGGATGTGATAAAAATTTTCAAAGGAAAGATGTGCTAATATGTTTATATTGCGTCATTGTTTGTTGTGAATATTTTTGTGAGAAAGTACTTGAAAGGATGTGACGAAATTAAATGATAGTCTTCAATGTCTACTTATATCAACACAAAGTCTCTGTTTATTAATTACTATTGTTAATGTCTACAGTATGTTATTTATTTCTCTGTGACGACAGAACAAAATCTTCATGTGGGAATATCATTGTCTTTTATTGGACATATAGACAAAGATACATTGAATGCCAACTATAGAAATACAATACTTGGCCTACGAATAGCATATGCTATTAAAATGTCTGCCGCAGTTATTACTGCCTAACTAACTGCCTTACTGCCTAACTGTCTGCCGCAGTTATTACTGCCTGTCTGCCGCAGTTATTACTGTTGCCCTATAGCTGTTGCCTTATAGCTGTTGTTTTATTGCCGCTGCCATTATTTCTGTGTAGTAGCTTACGGCTGTGGTTTTGCCAAATAGCTGCTTTATTTGTTAGGTTCACTTAAGTAGGGTGAATCAATAGTTTAGTAGTGTGTATATTTAGTTTTATTACTGTTGTTTTGGTTTCATGTAAATAAAGTATATTTAAGTTCCTTTTATAATTTCAGTTTGTTATTTTATTTTTAGTTAGCAAGTTTAGTTTAGTTTAGTTTGATTGTGCTGTCTGGTTGCTTAGGCGACTCTAGCCCCTTGGTCGCAGACTGAGGTGCACAGATTGGGCCCACCCAGTAGAGCTACCACCTGCCTACTGTTATAAATGAATAAATGTTGAGCAGCAGATAACAAAAAGGCCTCACTCCTGACCTGCTCACACTTGTTCAAAATGTGAATGAAAAAGAGGAAACAATTAAATGACACTATGAAGGAAAAAGTGTCAAATCATATTACAATTATAAATCAATTATCTACACTTTCATAATGATACATTTTTGTGCAGCTCAATACTTATCCTTCACAATCTCTCTCTCTCTCTCTCTCTCTCTCTCTCTCTCTCTCTCTCTCTCTATATATATATATATATATATATATATATATATATATATATATATATATAGCGTAACATTGTCCGCCTGTGGTCGATTATATATATAATTTATAATATATTTTATTTATATACGTGCATATAGATATATATGTATAAATCACGATATTTCATTCCAATAACTGATTATAATTTTCAAAAAAAATAGCAGCAACATTACCTCATAAAGAGCTCATTGATGTACCACATCACGCAGTCGGTAGTTCTACGATATGGCCCATTCAAATAACAGTCATTTTTTCAAATGTAAAATTTAATGTTATTTCCATGTAGACAAACTGATTCAGAAAAATCATTTTTTTTTTATTATTTTAAATTCATTTCTTCTTTTACTAAATGAATCAATCACAACACTTCAAGCTGCTAATAAACTATTTCAACTTGAACTTACTCAAACGAAACTTTCCTTGGTGGTGAATGCAACCTTGTAATATGAATCAAATGTGCTCAGAGTTAAAATAAAAAATATATTACAATTGAAAACAAAGCGATCTTTACTCCGCCCCTTCATTTGCATAAAAATAATGTAATATGCCATGGCTGTTTAGAAAAAAAAACACTTTTAATAGACTCGTTGAATGAACAAAAAATGTTACACAAACCTAAACGTGTCTTTAAACACACGACTTCAAATCACGATTTCATATGGCAGATAGGCTCAAGAAATTCTTACATCTGTTCTTTTCCTCGCTAGCTTTATCTTTCGTAAAACGTGACATGTGTATGGTCTAGAAAATAGCAGGTATAAAAGTAACCAGATTCCCCGGAGACTGCAGCAACAAACAGCAGGATCTCAAAAGACATCTAGACCGTCTTTGTCTCTGTCTCAATAAGACATCTTAACCTTCTTTGTCTCAGTCAGAAAACAGCTTGTGATTAGAGTGAGTTGGAAGAGCACCAGTGAATACAGTATTCAAAATGAAGCTATTGCTCCTAGTTACACTTCTTGGTCTGGCTCTAGCACAAGGTAGATCTAGATGTAGTCATTTTGTGCATTTGTTTTTTCATTGTGATCGCATTCTTTTGAAGATATGAATAATTGTAGGGCAGACATTTTGTTTGTTTAACGATATTGATTATTTTTTTGAGTTATTGAGACTTAGATCAATAAATAAACAAAACAAGGTTGAAACGTTGTATTGACTTAGAGAATATACTCAATTAAGATTTAAAAGTTTATTTTGTCCTTGTCGATCAAGTTGTAGGCTTCTAGCCAGCACATCATACATCCGCTTTAGGACTATCTATTCTATGCCAGGTGAACTAATTCACTAATTGCGGTCCTAAATGCCCACATTAAACACCTCATCTCACTGAGTCCTTTGGTTGGTTGTCAAGTATTTTAGCAATCTAAGAATCAGTTACAGTTTACAACTAATATCGTCAACAATAAAAGTATATTACTATGATTTAACAATTTGTACATGTTTTATTAATCAGAAAGTCTGTAGGAAGTCTAGCTAAAATTAAAACATTTTAATAAAGTTATTAACTATTTTATATGTTCTACTATCCATGCCTGTTTACCAACAATTGTTCGAGCTGCCAACTTATATTGTAACTCAGCACTTACAGCCTAAGTTAGAATATTTTAAAAAAATAAACAAGATTACAAAGAGATTTTGTGTTATCACACAAACTCAGAGGCGGCCCAATCAAATTCACTAATGTTTTGATCGTTTAAAGAAACATTTGGCGTTATTTTTCACATAAAAGCAAACAGTGCAACACGTTGTCTTTGATAAGACTCTTCTAACTCTTCTGGAATAAGCAGAGTACGTTTAGTGATCACATAAGATCAGCATGGAAACCTCCCGATACAGTGTGAGATGATAACCTACTTGTATTGATTTTTACTCAAATGTAAAATCCCAATATTAATTACATTTATTCAATTGTTATTGCACATTTTACAATAATACTTAATTAAAATTAAAAACAGACTTAATATCACATGAACATGTTTCTTTTGTAATACTTTAAATGGTATAACGTTGTGCTTTATCATTTATACTTAAACTTCCATCTAGATGTGTCAAGGCATATTTGGGCATATATCTAGAGATTTTATTATTATATTTTCCCATGTGTCTGCTTTTACCAAATTATAATATTTCCAACTTGGTTGCCACCCCCTAAATGGTGTCGACTGGTGCAGACCGCACCCCTCACCCCCCAGTGACACCACTGTTCCAAGATCTATCTCGAGATTTCATTATTATCTTTTTCAATGTGTCTGATTTTGCTAAGCTATAATTTTTCCAACTTGGTTGTCACCCCCAAAATGGTGCCGACTGGTGTGGACCGCCCTCTTGCCCCCCTCCCAATGATGCCACTGCTCCAAGATACCTACTTCTTCCCACAATTTCGATTAATATATTGGAGTAGACGTAGTAAGAAATAAAAGAAAGGGGCCTGCACAACTTAACAGGTTTTCCATGCAAATAGAATAGGCTAATACACTATTAACCACTAGTAGGCCTACTCATCCTTATCATAATCGCTTTAGACTCTATTTACTTAATATGTCTAGATTAGATACAGAATTTAGAATATATATAGAATGTAGATCTAGACAAGATCTAGGTTTCTTGACTAGTTCTAGATATGATATATAGCAAGTTGAAGATTTAGATCTATCTAAATCTCGATCTAGAATCTAGACTAGGCCTAGAAAACGTTTGTAAAATAATTTCCATATTTCGGATGTTCCTTCAGAGTTGATGATAGTTTACTTCTTAGTCCAAACATCCCAAAGGACGGGATGGGAGCAGGCAGGGTTTGAACCCAGGACATCCAAAACATGAAAAATAAATACAAAATACTATTCTCAATAATAATAGGAAAATTGTGTATGATTTATTCAGAGTGTGATACTGCTGGAGACTTTGTTGTAAGAACTCTCAGCAGTCATTCCCTTTTAGGGACTAAAACAAATCACCATCACAACTATCAGTTTATGTTAAAACATAATAATAATAAAAAGACCAATCCTGAAACCTTTTCTACATTTTTTACGTTGGAGTAGTTCTGTTATAGGGTAATAAAAAATGACAGTGTTTTTCTTATTGTCTCCTCTTTCTCTTAAGGTTTTTTTTATTTCCAGTGATCATCATTCCAGCATACACAATCTCTCGCCATATTGTCTAATCTACTCGATTTCTTTCTTAGAATTAATCTGGAAACTGTGGTACCTAGGAAATGTTATTATTAACAGTAAATTATAGTCTTATAATAAAATCATAAATTGTTGCTTTTCAGAAGTGCACAACCCTGGAAATAATAATGATGTACAACATCCCAACGATGAGGTCAATGAAGAAGATAAAAGGCAAGAGCATACTACTCATCCACATCCAACCCACTTTCCTGTAAACAACCGTCAAGAGCACACCACACATCCACATCCAACCCACTTCCCTGTAAACAACCGTCAAGAGCACACCACCCATCCACATCCAACCCACTTCCCTGTAAACAACCGTCAAGAGCACACCACCCATCCACATCCAACCCACTTTCCTGTAAACAACCGTCAAGAGCACACCACCCATCCACATCCAACCCACTTTCCTGTAAACAACCGTCAAGAGCACACCACCCATCCACATCCAACCCACTTTCCAGTAAACAACCGTCAAGAGCACACCACCCATCCACATCCAACCCACTTCCCTATAAACAAACGTCAAGAGCACACCACCCATCCACATCCAACCCACTTCCCTATAAACAAACGTCAAGAGCACACCACCCATCCACATCCAACCCACTTTCCTGTAAACAACCGTCAAGAGCACACCACCCATCCACATCCAACCCACTTTCCTGTAAACAACCGTCAAGAGCACACCACCCATCCACATCCAACCCACTTCCCAGTTAACAAACGTCAAGAGCACACCACCCATCCACATCCAACCCACTTCCCTATAAACAAACGTCAAGAGCACACCACCCATCCACATCCAACCCACTTCCCTGTAAACAACCGTCAAGAGCACACCACCCATCCACATCCAACCCACTTCCCAGTTAACAAACGTCAAGAGCACACCACCCATCCACATCCAACCCACTTCCCAGTTAACAAACGTCAAGAGCACACCACCCATCCACATCCAACCCACTTTCCAGTAAACAAACGTCAAGAGCACACCACCCATCCACATCCAACCCACTTCCCAGTTCCTCAAGTGTAAATTCAAGAAATATGAATACCTGTTACTAATCCAGCTGTTGATTATTGTTTCAAAAATAAATAGTAAATTATTTTTAAAATGACAATAAAAAACACATTTGTTTACTATTTTTAAAAATATTTTTATTTCTTAACTAATCTGCTAGCATATGGAACGAGGAATGTGCCTTTATCTTGTGTATTTCTGAGTATTTTATTAGATTTTGTTGTTATATTTATGAAGATTATTGTTCAGTGTTTTAGGTATAATTGCTACTTTACTTTCGTCTTTTCTCCTGAAGACTTTCTAAATTTAGTGATGGATTTTACTAATGGTGTTACTCTAGTCAAATGTGAATATTCGTAAGTTATGAATCTCACTGCTCTATTTTGTGTCTGTTCCAGTTTCGTAATGTTTTCTTGAGTTGAAAAGTGCCAAACAGAGGATGCATATTCTTTTATTGGCCTAACCAATAGATCGTTATCACTTCTCAGGTCTGATACTTTGACAGGTTGCTGAAATGCACTTAATGCACACATACTCGCGTTTTTTTTTTTTTTTTTTTTTTTTGTATTTATATCGAAAACTGCTACGAAATAGATCTATCGAATGAAACCGGAAATACTTTCATGCATGCATATGCCATGACTTGATGATATGATCGTAAGGTGTGTGTAATACTAAATCTAGGTCTAGAACAAGTAAGATGTTTGCAAATGTTGACTGAACTCATTAGTTAAAAAATTAAATCTGTTTGTTTGACTCTCTCTCTCTCTCTGGGTCTCACTTTCTTTCTATTTATAATCTCTATCTAGCTAGACAGACTACTAATACTAAGATAGATAGTTAGATAGATAGATAGATTTATTTATTTCCTTTTACCAGCTTCATTTTGGCCTAGATCTAGATCTAGATAGATAGGTGTCTACTTTAAGTTAAAAAATGTTCTTATCTGATGAAATACAGTCGTTACTTAAAAAAAGATTATTATGTCCTACGCATGTCCCTAGGTCAATCTAGTCATACAGATTAATCAATGACTTAAATTCTGCTAAGTCATTTCCTGGCTGACTATGGCATATGGCAACCCATTCCATATATTCAATATATGTTTGTAGTGCTATAAAAAATGTAGAATATGCAATTAAAAGTTTCGTGCATTAAAAAATAAAAGAATTTGATTTAGCCAAAAAAAAACACAAAACATTTAAAGCAATGCCTTTAATATATGATTTTTTGTTCCCATACTAATGGAAATTCGATTTGACTACAATTGTCCACCTCAGCATTGCTACTATAACGATAACAACATAGACGCAAACACATCATATACTCATACACAATGAACTCTGCATGAATTTGATTCTATGTAGACTACTTTTCGCGACGAAAGTGACCTTGAAACACCAAGACTAAAAGTGAATTAAAGATTTTTAAAATATTTCTGTTCTGACCTTATTGGAATATCTTGTTAGATTTAGACATAGCAACTTTGTGTTCTGGCCTTAATTGGGACATCTTGTTAAATATAGACATAGCGACTTTGTGTTCTCTCCCTAATTGGGAGATCTTGTTAGATATAGACATAGCGACTTTGTGTTCTCTCCTTAATTGGGACATCTTGTTAGATATAGACATAGCGACTTTGTGTTCTCTCCTTAATTGAGAGATCTTGCTAGATATAGACATAGCATCTTTGTGTTACTCCATCTTGTGGAGATTAGTTGATTAAGCCTAGCTACAAAATAAAAGTTTACTTTACTTTTAATTTAGTTATCTAGATGTAGCGGTTGTTTATTTCGCTACCTTGTGGGTGTCAACCAATGTCTACAATTCGTTAAGTTGAAGGCCTATTACACGTGACGATGCCAAAGAATGATATATCTGAAGTTTTCCTTGCAAATTTTATCCAACTTAATTACCTTTTTTTGACTTAGCCCTAAGGAAAAATTCATAAAGGGATTGTTCCATGCTTGTCGATGGTAGCAAATTAAATACAAGTGTATTGCCAATATTGAGATTTGTCAAACGAAATGATGTGGTTGTGTATGCCTCCACATTTCTGTTCTAGACTAAGAAGAGCTCTTAATTTACTGAGATGTAGCTAAAGGTTATCACTATCTGTGACATGAACTCTTTACTTACTCTATAATCAGCAAATACAAATTGCTTATCTTTGACCTACAAATGAAGAATGTGTACGCGTGATTTTTAAAGCAACTCTAAAACTGTAGAGCTTTGAGAAGTAGGACTACTGGCCCGGCTTTCACTGTCTAGCCACATAGTGAGAACCCTTATAACTTTCTCTAATGTCAATATTTTGATTATTGCAAGCAAAAAAAAAATACTTGAGGAGCTGCAGTTGTTTGCTGTCCTATAGAACTTTAAAAATCGTGTCGCTTCCATATATTAACAGAAAGCATTAAACACAAGGAACGTCACACATGCTTATTAAGTTTTGATTTCAAATTACATCAACTAGGGACTTATGCCTACACACGCGTAGGACATTATCATCTTCCTATTTGAAGGAACCTCTGTATTTTATAAGATAAGATAAGATATTAATACAACAAATTCAAACATTTTTCACAAATGAAATAAAAAAAAGTTTCTCAAACGATACAATGCTGTAATGAAGGATGTAATTGACACATACACAAGTTAGAGCAACTTTTATTTGTCTTTGTTTTATAAGAAGCTGGCGTTGAATCAGAAATGTAAATGATTTCCCTTTAGCCCAAACCTCTTGCTGCACTCTAGAGAAAGACTAGGGGCTGAGTTAGAACTCGGGACTATAGTAACGCCAGTCATAAGTGCATACCAAACGAAGGCAGTCCTTATGTATGTAATAACCATTGCTTAATTAAAAAATATAACCCAGTGTGATATAGAGGACCATGTTACAATGATTGACTTCAAAATAAATGTGGGTATTTCAATTTTAGATGCAATCATGTCATGCGATATAGATTGCTTCATAAACATAAGATTACTTAACATCATAATGGTTTGTTATGAGTAATGCTCACATTGTAACACACTTCAAGGATAATAAATATTATTATTATTATTATTAGGCCTAAGTGCTAATATCTTTGCAAGGAATGAAAAGATGAAATCACTGAACCAAAGTTGAAATATAACTAGTTATTTTCCATCATTATCTCTTTCCTTTCTTATCACTATAACATTTCTTCTACATCTCTCTCTATGCAGGTTATACAATCTCTAAGCTATGTTAAGTACGCTATATTATTGGATGCTATCAATAATAATAAGAGAGATGGGAATCTAAGAAAATCCTGGTCATCAGGTTAGCATGTTTCTTGGATACAATGGGACAACCTACGAACTTCTGGTCAGTTTCTGCAACTTTCTTAGCTACACAGTTGTTGGGGTTACCTGCATCTACAAGGCGCCTCAGGTGTATGCCGTGGTCAGTTCTGGCTCATCTTTGGGGATCGCCATACCCAGTTTGACCTTAGAGTTTACGTCGTGAGTACACAACACACAGTCTGACCCGACACGTCTTCCAATACAAAGGCGTGCACACAACTAGGACATAGACCACAGTCATACAAGTACAGTCCTATCTGCTTCTGTACACGAGAACGATGGGCTTGTTAAATCTGTATTCATGCTTCGAATATTAAGCACTCACCTGTTTTGTTCCAACTACAAACTGTTATACACTATATTGTTTTGTTATAATGTATTTTGAAACCGCTGTAATCTCCAAATTCGTTTAATAGATTTATAATAAATTAAATATGTAGCTCATTAAATTGTAAACCGATGGCTGTCGAAACTAGTGCTTCGAATCGAAATCACTTTAGAATTGAAGATTCTAATTGCAGAATCCTAAAGCGTCCACGAGTCCAGCCAAACTTCATTAGGTACTTTAGATTTAGTTGGGGAAGTAAAGAAAGGTGATCGTTACTTGGCCATAAGACATCTTCGATTAACAAGTACACCCCCTGTGCTGTAGTACTTTATAATTGTCCTTAAAGTTGAGTCGAAGATTCTTAGAAATCTAGACAATTGGAATCTTGCATGTCTGAACAAACTGTTCTGCCTGGAAAAGATCCAAGCAGATGTCATTTTTTTTTTTTTTGCATTCTTATTACCGATGGCTGGTATCACAAAAACTCTTCGGTTAGGGTCGAGGCCATAGGCCGAGCGCACCTGGGAAAATCCTCCATATTCCTTCATTGTAGCACATTGGCCTTGCCGATTTTCGCCATAAAAACAATCCACTTGAGGAACGGCGAGTGGATAGTGACATGTTTGTTGGGGCTTTCTTCTATCCCCGTCAGTGCATTGCAACTAGTTTATCAGTAGAAAAAACGTTTCTTTCACCAGCTGTAAGTCCAGTTGCAAAATTAAAATGAAATGAATTATAACACAGATGACATTTATAAATTTTTACTATAAAGCTTATATCAACTCACTCTGTCTGTGTGGGTTTTGTATAAGTTATTTGTTAATAGATAACAATAAGACCTCTTTTACAAAGCTTACATCAACTCACTTTGTCTGTCTGTTTGTCTGTCTGGTAAATACTTTGAAAATGTTTTTTTCCCATTTCCCATTCTAGAATCAAGTTAAAACTTTGCATTGAACCTAACGACAAAAATAAATAAATAAAAAATTAACCAATTAGTGAATTATTGGGGATTAATAATTTTGTTTTATATCGAAATATAAGATAAGATAAGATAATTTTTATTGATTCAATCAAATGAAAATTCAGTTTGACTACATTTGACGACTTCAGCGTAACTACTGTACAATAACAATATAGATGCAAATACGAACAACATTCACACAGGAAAACACAAACACACCCATAACCAGCGCTTTATAAATTAGACTTCTATGTACTTCTCGATGACGACAGATGATCTTGTAACACTTCGACCGACAATGGGATGAAGGAGTTTTAAAATCTTTCTGTTTTAGTTCTAATGGAAAGGAGACAACTTCGTTCAAATCTTATGTAACAGTGGTTTAATGGGTGCAGGTTATCTTTAAGAATCGTGTTTTGGAAATATGGGGAATAGCTGCTAATTCATGCGAGAAGTGGATGTATGTATGGATTTAATCCCCTTATTACGTTTTGACTTTTTTTTTCGCCCACTTCCCATTCTCGTGAAGTTAAAATTTTGCAAAATTATGTATAGTCGATGACAATACACGAATCATTCCAAAAATTACAAATTACTAAATCAATTAGTACTAATTAATTAATTTCGTTTTATATAGCAGAAACGGAACTAAACCATTGATATTTACAGATAAATGGCAGTAATTAGTGATTCTTTCCCTCAGATAAGATTTTTTTTTTTTTTTTAAAGTAATCTTTTTTTCTATCGCTTTTTATAAGTACTTGAATAGCTCAGTAACGCAGGTCAACCTTCCATCGTGGAGCTCTAGACGACCTCGAGTTTTAATTCAGACTCGAGCAACTTTTTGTGTGTAAAAATAACTTTTGAAAAGGCAGCACAGAAACCTTCTTCCAGACCCCCCTCCTTATTTCCCTTCTTTGTTCACAAAAGTGATTGGGCCATAGCACACTGAGCATGCTTTAAGCATAAACATGAAAGCTGCGCTAAACACTATTTAAAATATTTCAATAGCACTAATGTTTTACTGTTAGTGTTGTAATGTAAGAAATTAATGGATTCAAAATAATTGATGCAATTTCATTCAATATAAGCTTTGTTTTGTTTAAAGTATTTTTCTTTAAATTTTACTTGTTTATAATTATATTTAGTAGCTCTAAACCTAAATCTTTTTTATTATACCATTAAGATACACTATCGAGACTGGATATCAGTACGGTATGGGGTATCCTTTGGATACTTATTTTGAGACAACTCTGATGTGGGCTCAAGGTAAGCAGTTGTCACTCGTGTTGTAAAGATATTTGAACTGATTAGAATGTAGACATTATTATTATTATTAATTATCATTGTTATTATCATTATTATTATTGATCATCTTAATCCAGGAATATCAAACAACTTTGCTCTCTGCTTAAAGAGAATAAAACCGGAAGACATGATTGATACAATGAAAGTAGTCCACAATGCAGAGAGGATAGAATCCTAGAGGAAATCAAAATAACATAAAGTCTTATTTGCTCCACAGTACCTCCTCTTGATGTGTCGGAAAAAAAAAAGATTAAGCAAATATTTCGTGTTTAAAGGAGTAAAAAAAATAATTTAACTCCTCATTCGACGCTAGGCCTACAATTTACCACTGAAACGAACACAGAATTTTTCATTGTCCAAGGTTTTCACCTATTCAGGAATGTCCATTGTGTCTCTATATTTAATTCACCATTTTCAATCATCAATCACCAACTGTGCACTTATTCTGACCTTTATAAATATTCAGCAATTAGCTGAAGAAGAAGAAGAAAGAAGGTATTTATGCGTTGCACATGGCTTGAATATATATTGCTAGGACAATATCAGATTGCACAATGTTAAGGCTATGTGATCCTACAAAATTGTTAAGCTAGTTGATGCGTATAATATAAAGGCTATTATGTTTGGCCTACAAATATCAGCACTGCGATTTGTAACTTTTTGTTTCACTTATATTTTCAGATGTCATTCTGTTCTGGGTGGTTCTGGAAAATCGGAAAATGGTGAACTTGAGACTCACACCGTATATTGCATTGTATCCTTTTACCATAACAAGAAATTCAGGGGGAAAAGTAAAGATATCTCTAATGTATATTCCGTTAAGTGCATAGTTGCTTGGTACAGGAATAATTAAAGTTATATAGCGCTGTTAGCAAAAACAAAAAGGTAGCCTAAAGACGCTTCAACAAAGTAACAGACAGTTAACTCAATGAAAACTCAAGATTACAAATGAAACCTGCCTTTTTACTGTAAGTGATTCTTGAGTTTTGATTAACCTGCAAGACATAGCTGAGTGAATAGAAGTAAACAGCTAAGGGAATCAAAAGCACAATGAATTTAAATGTGAAGATTTCCTAGACCAAATTTTAAACCTTGCTTAATTATGCCAAACCTAGCTAAAATATGTCGTAAATAGAATGCACATTTTAAATCGCAATTTTAAAAAGTCATTAGTTGACGCGAATTAATTCTCCAGGCTTTTAATCTAGAATTTTAACTAGACCTACTATTTATACTTTATAGATATGTAATGTGTTGTACGGTAGTTTATTTGCTTAAATAGTTTTTCTCTTGTATATTAATCTTTTAGTAATTGAGCAAAACTAACGTTATTTGTATATTATTGTAATATAATACTTAAAGATTTACTGCATTTGATCTTAACGTAAAAACATCTACGCATTCCTTGCTACCTTCCTCATGAATCGCTGCTTCCCTGACGTTGTTATGTACGCTTTCATTGTAAGTCATCAATAGCGCAAGGAAGAGATAACCCCTTTTTTCCTTAAGGAACGACTTTTGTAGGGACTGATCAACTTCAAAAGTAACAGGTAGCGGGAAAAAATAATGGGGAAAGGGGGGGGGGGGTGTCCATGTTTTAGAACAGGTGTTCTCAACCTGCGGATCGTGACCCCCTAGGGGGTCGAATGACAATTTTCCATGGGTCGCCTAAGACCATCGGAAAAAAAAAAAGATTTTTTTGTCTAAAAAACTTGACATTTAAATTTTTTTTTTATGGAGAGCTTTATTTATTTATACTATAATTGTCATTCGAGAATAGATGTTTCAAGCAACTGAATCAGAATCATTCCAAACTTTTTAATAGTTGCAGCATATGTATTTATAACAATTTAAATGCCTGTTTATTTAAAGGTGTAACGAAACGCAAGAGAGAGAGGGAAAAACGAAAGAGGGGAGAGGTGGAGGGATAGGAGTCAGAGAGAGAGAGAGAGAGGGGGGGGGGGGAAGCGAAAAAGATAAGCATATAACAGTAGCAAAAATGTGATTTTACGGTTGAGGGGATCGCCCAATAAAGGACCATTGTAAGACGTTTGGCTTACGAACCGAAGGGACTCAAATTAATATACCATAGAAGACTTGGAATCTAAAAGAAGACTTGGAAAATTTCTGGATTTTTAAGGCGTTTTTTGAGTCCACCTAACTGTAATATTAACTGGGGGAAAATTAAGTGAGGTAGGTCATTGTGCTGGTCACATGACACCCTCTTTTACCGTGGCCATAGTCTGAAAGGGGTACTTTACTTTTTACAAAGTTTAACTTAGGCCTATATCAACTTGCATTGTCTGTCTGGGTGGAATCGTTTACGTTATTTCTCCAGCTTTCCATTTTCGGCACAAGTTAGTTATTTGGAGTTTGGATATGACATTGTCGTTCTTTAAAATAAATTCAACTATCTAATATAAACATTTCATGTGTAAATTATGAGTGAGTCTGGTGTGAATGCATATTTTGGTTTTCTATAGTTATAATGTTTTGTTTGGTGTAATGTACAAATTGTAAGACAAATTTCATTATGGATAATAAAGATTATTATTATTAATAATCATAACTAATTAATTTTATTTAAGATAGGTAAAGTACAAAGCTAAGGGGAGATAAACCCTTTAAATAGCTAGAGATAAGGCTGCTATAGAACGGTGTTCTCCCTTCACTCTCTATTTTTTTTTCAAAAAGTATTTTAAAACGCATTTTAATTGTTCTTATGTTTACTGATTGTCCCACATTCGTGCGATATTTTACAGAAAAAATGTTGTGATGCAAATCTGACAAGGAAACTATAAATCAGCTCCATTGCGTGTCGCAGTCTGGTGTACTCCATAAAAACGATACTTTTGTAATGACAAGATAATCTAAATCGAACACACACACATACACACAATTTCCTTCATAGTTTCTTTCTTTCTTTCCCTTACACTTTTTCTTTATATTTCATTTTGTTTTTACAGTTGTCAACAACTCCTATCATATGTAGCAGTAAAATTGTTCAGTTGTGGAAACTTTTGACTACCCAACAGCCCGGAAGTCTGAGTGCTTTGACCTGGGGGCTTCTCTCTTATTTGGCAGGAGGTAAGAATGGAAAGAGTACAAAGATGATCAACTTGAGACTCGCACCCATATTATCCTCTTAATTAACCATTGTTTAGTCCAGCGATGGACACACTACGGCGCACTCAGATATCAAGACTTCAGTGTAATTGAAAAAGATTTAGATATTTTCAGTATGCCCTTTACAAATAAGTAAAATAAGTAGGCTTGCAGTCTGATAGATGGAACTCTAGTCTTGATGATCTCCTTCATGGCTACACTTATTTTTAAATGCACCAAAAATTTAGAGTCCCCCAAGGGATTGTCCAATTCAATGATACATCTGCACTACCGGCATCTCATGATGAGTTGTGAACACTGGGCTACATGCATGCCCCATAGGCGAATTGAAGGGACCACTAAAAGTAAAGACAAACTTCAAAACTAGAATTACAATTTGATTTATATTAATAGAACAAATTTAATTTAGATAAAGTAAAACGAGAGCTATGAAACTAATGTATTACTACTAATAAATCAGTAAGCACTAATTGATCATTCTCTTCAATTTGTGAGTAGAATGTTAACGGAGCCTTAGGGAGCGGAGAGCGTCTACTTCCCCCCCCCCCCCACACACACAGTTTGAGCAATGAAAACGCTTTTCAACAATTGCTGGGCAACTAGCCAATCTGATTAAATGTGTTCCCACCACTACCGGTACACCATTTGTAAAGTGACTTTTTTACTTGACGTACAACATTTTCAGTGAGTTTGCCAAATTGTTGGTGTTTAAACCAGAAGATATAAAGATTTGAACTGGATTGCTCAATACCATACAATGGTGGGAAACAACTGAATGCAAACGGACATTTTCACACTTTAGGCCAAGGCATGCCTCTTTTAGCCGAACATCTGGAAATCCTATGATTACTAATGGCTTTAATTTACGTCTCATTTTGAACCAAATTATAAAAATTTCCCGGTATTATAAAAACACGGGCAGCATCATGCATCGCGTTATTTTTATTTTAGTAGTATTAGTAACTATTCTTACCCTATTTTTTTAATCAAAATTTTTTAGACTCGCTCCTTGAAAACATTTACCCACTTCTGTCTCAATTTTCTGATAGTCTTGCTGTTAGCATTACTTTTTTTCCAACAGCGGTATATCAATTGTCATGCTTTAAATAATCATTTTGTGTGGCATGGAGGAAGACGGCTATTGATTTTTGTTTGTTCATTATTTCTGATATCCACACTTGATGCTTTTTTCAATTACTTTTTTTTTTAGGCCCCTAAACTTCTTAATGCCCAAGGTTGCCTCGGTTATATGTATTAATCTATTAAGAACTATAGCCTTATGATTGGTACTGGTACTATCGTTGGTCACTATTGACATTCATCTGTCCAAAACTTAAAAGATGTATCTAATTTCATTTTCCTGTTCAATGTAAATAAAAAATATTACCTGTTTGTTGACTTACAGAGGAGAAAAAAAAAGCAAATTTATATTAATAAAAGTTGATTAGTTTCTCACAGTAATGTACTATAGTCATTATATACAAATTTGTGTTGAATAGTACCTTCAGGATCAAATTAATATTCTTTATTTCTTTTCCCCACCAGCCAGGGTGTTAACAGCAATTGTGATAACAGGAGATATACCCATGTTCTTCAACAATTTCTTTGCCACATTTCTAGATATTTGGCTGTGTTGTGCTATTATCTACTATAATAGAAAAAAGAGAGCCAGGCGACGGTCCTAAGATGACCACTAAGATGACCAACGGTCCTAAGATGACCACTAAGATGACCAGGCATTATTAAGTCAATATTTCAAATTTATGTCAGTTACAACAGAACAGTAACAATTGATACCTTGGATCTTTTTTCTAAAACAGTTAAAATGAATAAAGGAGTGACTTTATAAGGAAACAAATCAACAAATTTAGTAAATGGTTACCCTTAATTTATTATACTGTATTAGCAGTAAATTACAATTACTATAACAATAATGTAATACAGATGTTCATCTGAATATTTTATTACAGATATTTATATGCATACATATCAGGTATATTTCGCATTTTATTTATAGATCATATTCATATAGATATGGTATATCAAAAATTAGTTACAGACGTAGTTTGTAGTTGGAAAGAGTGCATACAAGGAAGTAACCACTTAAAATACATTTTACGAATCACACACATTAAACAATATATAGTATAAATAGAACAAACTAACATGTACTCTTCAATGTGCTAAAGATACAGTCTAATTTTTATGACTCACCCTAAATAATAATAAAAAAAAACACTTTGGAATAGCAACAAACAAAAGCATTGAACCACACAAGCTGTCATAACAGCTAAAAATATGAATAAATATGGTTTGTTCCATTCAATGGTTCTATTATTACAGAACAGTATTGGAAAGCATCACAACAAATTGAAATGTAAAATCATAACATAGTACAACACATGCATAGCATTAATGAAAAAAAAAACGAAGATATACACATTGGTAAGCAAGTAACATATATTAATGAAAATTGAAATGTCAAATGTAATAAAATCCCATTACCGTTTGTGGATTACAAAAAAAAATGTAATACATATATGTACACTGTGGAATGTCTAAATGGATATCAAATATCAGTATAATATTAATGCATAAATAAGGTAATAGTAGATGTTATGCAGAGCTAATATGTACAAGAAGAAATTATGAAGTTAATTTTAAAAAATGGAATCACATAAGTAGGTTACTAATTCCACATTTAATTTTGATAATTTCATATATCTCTCAATTTTCTATGTTTCTGGTAGCTTTCTCATTTGTGGACCATTTGCACAATAAAAAACAAAAATAATAATAAATTTGCTTAAAAAACATTTTCCATAAAATCTTCCAGAAAAAAAAAACATAACATGCTACTACAGCCCAAGTAAGCAGACAACCTGTTTAGAACTATTTTTTCTTTTGAAAATTTATTAGTAATAGTACTAATAGATTAACTAATGACAACACAAGGCTATAAAGGTCATTGTTTTCTTACCCAGTATACTTAAGCCCATGGCTGTATCTGGTGTAACCATCTTTATATCGCTTGTGAGGGGAATGTTTTGTTCTCACTGTGTCTGCATTACTTGGGCAATAAGAAGCAGTGTGAGCATTAGAACCAGTTGCGTTACAGTACGGGCAGACAAAAGACCTTAAAGTGGGACAAACGATTTTGCCCTTGGCATCTTTCAAGTTGTGAGACTTGTAATATTCTTCTGTCTCCCCATTTTGTCGACAAAAGGTACACAGAAATGGTGTTTTGCTCTGTTCATTTTTTCCTGAGCTCACATGACACTGTCTGGCATTCTGAAATATATAAATAATATTATTTTTTAAACACTATTTTAATATTTTATTTAATTATAAGGCCAAGACGTCCCTCAAAATGAGTATGTGAACAACTAAAATAAATTACAATGAAATTGTAAGACTATTAAGTAGGAGATAAGTACATTATCTGCATTTATTACTTAAACAGTGACTACACAATCTTTACTATCATTTGATAGTCCACCCTTTTGTGTATATTGTACACAGACAAATCTCAGGTTGAGAAAAATTTGCATATTAATTGAACATTTGAATGAATGGATGTTGTTTGCATCACTATTTTTAACTCTTAAAAAAATACGTAAGAAAAAATTCCTCAATAAAGAAAAAGTTATTTTATATAATTCTACAAATTTGTGCAAGAAAAAAAAAAGAAAAAGCATGGAGTGTGAATATAAAAGGTATCAAAAACATTTGTGGTTATGTTTTTAGAATTTCTCAAGGTTTTAAAAACATTTGCCTTTGAGTAAATAAATATAACATCAAGATGATCTGTGTCTATAACACAGCCCAATGGAATGTAAAAAGTTGATAAAATAGGCTAAGGAAAAGGGCAAAAATGGTTTCAAACAATAATGTTTGGTCATCAAACAATAATGTTTGGTCAACATGCAAAAATGTATTGCTATGTCCAGGGCTGGATCTATTGCAGTGCATAAATGCATCTAAGCAGGGCCTCACACTAAGAAAGGCCTTCAGAAACTTTTAAAAAGAAAAACAACTAAATTATAAATGTGTTAGGACAGAATTAAAAATTTGACCTTCCACCAAAAGGGTTGTTTCATCAGAAGGGTAAAGTTTTGACTTAGCAACAATGACATGACAAAAACAAGGCTTCAATTTGAAGTAAAATAAAAGTAAACACATAATACTTTTGACGTCTTTAGAGAGAGGCAGGTTTTAAGAACAGCGTCGTTCATCTGTGCCTGACAAATGAGACTCATTGTCAGTACTGTACATGTCAATGCTCTAGTATTAATTATGCACATCTTCATTAAAGTATTAAAGAGGGTAGAATCCTGTCCAGAGCTTGCACTTACTTAAGTCCGCCCAGGTTATTTCATCATCTGGCATCTTGAACCTGGTGATCTCCAAAATCTGATTTTGATTAAAAAAAAATACATGCATGTTGGAAAAATTGTATTGGTCATTTTACTGATTAAAAGTAATGTCTCTAAAAAAAAAAGTAAAAAAAATACAACATACAATATTTTTTTGTAGAAGTAACACAGGACTATCACATAAGATTAATTTTATAGGTATATTACAAATATGTTAGCCTCCATGTTTTCTGAATACATTCTACAAGAACACATTACAGAAGCATGTGGAGAATGCTAGATTTGCCTTAGTATAGAAAGTTTAGATTATTGAAGATTATTATCTTCTATTTATTTACATTATGCTTTTTAAGATACCTTTTATGCTATTTAGGTTATAAAAAAACAGTAAGAGAGTAAGAGAGAAAAACAGAAAACCATATGAAGAAATATAGTGATGATATTATGGGGGAAAAAAGTGTGGCATTTTCAGACTAAGCAAATCCAGTTATGACCTGCATATTTTTCAACATCTGATGTACCCGGTGTATAAATAAGCAATGTCTTGAATGCAAAATAAATAATAAAAATTACTTTATGCTACATGTAAAAGGACATAGAAATTTGATTTTACCATCTGGTTTAACAAAATACTTTGCTTTCATACTAGTATCAAAGAATATCCATATTGATGAAATTTAAAAAAAAATCAAGCAAAACATTAAGGTTTATTGAAAGATATTATTACAAATCAAATAAGAACATAAAACTAAAATGCTATTTAACTTTAACTATGCTAATATTAGAATATGCATGCTCTGAAAACATAGATACTAGAACAAATACCAAAAAATTTTAAATAGAGATGTGAGATTTATAACAAACGAACGAATAACAAACAAATATTCCAATTTGATTAGAGTTTAGCAAAATTAGTAAAATCACTAAACTTATAGACACTTCAGGACAGAAAAATAAAAAGTAAATGAACTATAGCCACCATGCTTTCTGAATACATGAACTATAAAACACTAAACCATAATGTACAAATAAAAAAAATCCAATGAATCCCTCTGAAAGATACAAATATAGAGGCTAATATCTTATTCCATATGCTAGATTAAATTCGTACAAGTGCTCTTTCTTCCAACCAGGGAAAAACTAACGACTTTAAGTCATTGATTAACATGCATGACTAGATTGACTGAAATGCGTAGGATGTAATTATCTTTTTTTAGGTAATGTTAGTAATATGTAAGGTAAGAAATGTAATTTGTACACAGGAAACACCAGAAAAAGCTTGCTATTTATGTTTGCCTCCAGTATGATAATCTAAGTATGAAAATTTCCAATATTAGTAAGAAAGTCTTATCCATGTTTGTGGGATAGATCACATATTTTTACAGGATAGGACTATATCATAGCTGAGATACAATTCAATAAGAGTGGATAAAATTTTGTATATATCACTATTTTACATCATATCTGAGATACAAATCAATAGAGTAGAAAAAATAATACATTTGTGTAGGCCACTATATTATATCATATCAGATATACAAATAAATAGAGTAGAAAATAATATACATTTGTGTACACCATTATATCCATTATATTATATATCATATGTGCGTTACAAATCAATACACCAGATAAAATTTGTGTACCCCACTATTTTTTATAATTTAAAAATCAAGGAGATAAAAATCAAGAGAAAATTTTTTAAATTGTGTAACTAATGTAACACCAGCGGATCCAGAACTTTGGACGGGAGGGGGGGGGGGGGGGATTTTTTTTTCAAAACCCTAACCCTAATGCCCAGTAAACCCTAACCCTATGCATAAATGCACATACAGCATATATATAATTTTTTAAAAGCAGTGTTTCTCAAACTACAGCAAGAAAAAAACAAAGAAAAAAAGCTATGTTGAAGCCTTTCTCTTGACAGTAGGGGGTCAGCCCCAATGCCAAAAGTGCTTTTTTGCATTCTTCACTGCAGAAACACATTCTCCTGACATCTACAGATCATTATTTATCCTATTTTAAAAAAGGACCTTTTGAATAATGTTTTACTTGTGAATTTACAGGCCCTTACTACATTGCAAATACAACCAATTGGTTCGTTGAAAAATAAGACCTGAAATATTTAAATTTAGGCATTGAGGATCGCCGCCGAATTTTTTTTTTCGAAAAATAAACAAAAAAAATCATTTGTAAGTGATACATTTTGTTCAATAGGCATGTTTGTAACTTTGTTTTGTTACAGAACTATAATTCAAAGCTCTAAACAATAAATTTCGGAAAAGGGAGGAGAAATTTAAGTGGACCAATTAGATTCTACTTTATTAGATTTTAATTTATATTTTTTGCATTTTTAAGATTCAAGCATAGATCTATATTGTGAGTTATAGCCCCAAATTTATTTATACAATAGAAAAATATCAGTAGGGCCTATGAGTACAGGTTGGAAAAATGGAGACTAGGAAAAGAATATTTGGGTTCACAACTCATCTCAATTGTTACTCTTATACTAAAAATTTCGTAGCATTTCTAAATTTTCCAAAATAAAGTCTTTCTTAAAATAATTATGATAAATCATGTGCAATTACATTAACTCATCTACCATATTTGACTATTCTGTTTTAAAATGTTAGGTTTTCTTCTGGAAAGGTGAGGGGGCGGTAGAGTGAATCCTTTTATAATTTCTGCTAATGATTGCATTGGGTATTAAAGAATAGGGGTGGGGTGACTCGAAATAAGAATTTAATTTACAGCATATAAATTATATTAGTGACAGTTTTTTTTTATTTTGTAATTTCTTAACTAAAATACAAAAAGAAAAAAGTATTAGTTTGTCCGATAGGCGGGCGGTGATTGCATGTATTGCCCCTCCCACCTGGTACAACCCTTTTTCATTTAAATTTACTAATGATAAAATTAGATTGTGTGTGCGACATAATATAATTGGTTCAAATATCAATAAGTACCTTGTATTATACCAGAAGGGTAGCAACATAATATAAAAATGATATAGTAATTCAACTAATTTTGTTCACAAACTATGATTTCTCCATAAAAAAAGGACTGCCCCACCACTCAAAGGGTTTAGGTTGGAAGGGTAGAAGATGTATTCACCCCCCGCCCAAAAATTGGCTAACAGAGGAACGACATCGGTTAAAATATCAATAACAATTTTTAATCATATAGATATTTAATTGATTCTGTTAACAAGCTGTGATTTATAAAAATAAATTGGACCGCCCCCCAACTCGAAAGTTTGGGGGGGGGGGGGGGGGGGGATTGATACCATTACCACCTCCAGACCCCACCAAATTGGACAACATACAATGGTGGTGGGTGTGAAATAATCTAAAAATTTGATAAAATTTCAATAATTAGTATATATTATTAACATACTATACAAATTGTGTGATTTCTTTACTAAAATTTGTCACCCCCCGCCCATGGATCCGCCAGTGTTATGTAATAATAGATTTATAAATTGTGTAACTTATGTAAATCTACTAATTTTAAGTATTCAAGCATAATATAACAACTATTTATTATTTTAGAATAAAAGTAATGGGTTCTTTTTGTTAAAGCTAGAAGAAAGACCAGGTGGGGTACTAGGTTAGTCATGCAGACCAACTAGAGAAGAAAGACCAGGTGGGGTACTATGTTAGTCATGCAGACCAGCTAGAGAAGAAAGACCAGGTGGGGTACTAGGTTAGTCATGCAGACCAGGTAGAGAAGAAAGACAAGGTGGGGTACTAAATTAGTCATGCAGAACAGGTAGAGAAAAAAAAAGCAAGTAGGGCACTAGATGATACAGAACATCTAAGATAAATTAGATGTTACAGCAATTCTTTGAGCTGGAAGTTGTGAAGATTCAAAGTGTTACGGACAAAAAATGAACTGTTCACGCTCTAAAGGGGGTTGGGAGGGTTTAGGCAGAAGGGGGGGGGGGCAATGGCCCTTACCACCCACCCCCCTGGATCCGCCAGTGATTTTTGTAATTTATACTTAAGGGTCAGTACCATAAAAATAAGTATTTGTGAGAAAATAAGTGTAGAGGATACATTGTTTTAAAACAAAGGACGTAATATGAAGCCCCTACTCTATTATCTAGATTTGCCAAATTTCTATATTCTTGATTTTGGCTTTGAAAATTTAGAGCATGAACAGTTCATTTTTTGTCCGTTACACTTTTAAACAGAATGAACAAAATTTGTTGAGAATCTTTAAAATATAAGCTACTGATTGATATTTGAACCCATTTGTCACACCACACTGAAATCTCAAATTAAATCATTAGTAAATGTAAAATAAAAGAGGGTTTTACAAGGTGTTTGGGGCGATAGATGTAATCATTTTCTCCAGGCAGACCAATACTTTTTCTTTTGTATTTTAATTAAGAATTTTTTTTTCAAAAAAATTGTAACTAATACAAGTTACATATGCTATAAATTACATTCTTATATCGAGTCGCTCCAACCCATACTATTTCATTGCCAAATGAAATTATTAGCAATAATTATAAAAAGGAGAGATCGTTTCCACTCTACCGGACCCGTCGAAAACATGACGCTTTAATTAAAACAGAATAGTTATAAATATGGCAACAGAGTCTATGTGTTGCACATAAATTTAAAATAAAAGAAATAGAAAGAATATGCTTTGGTAAATTTAGAATTCATAAGAATTTTTTAGTTGCCATATCCTAACCTTTACTCAATCTGAAATTTTTCTATTGCATAAATAACTTTAGGACTATAACTCACATTTTTAGACTTCAATCCTAAAATAATAAAAAAATAGATTAGAATCTAATTGGTCTACCTGATTTCTTCTTTGTCTTCCAATTTTATTTATTTATTTTTTTTTGCTCAGTGCTTTTATTATAGTTCTTAAACAAAACCAAGTTACAAACAGGCGTATTGAACAAAATTATAACATATTTAATTTTTGTATATATTATTTTTCAAAGAATTTTTTTTTTGTGGCGAACCCTCAAAGCCTTAATTTAAATCTGTGGAATATCTTTTCTTTTCAAGGAACACACCTGTTGTATTTGCAATGTACTTAGGCCCTATAAATTTACATAGTTATTTTTAAAAGTAAAAACATTATTCAAAGGGTTCTTTAAATTAAAAAAAAATTTTGCGCGTGTCCAAACAGTCCCATATCTAAAGAGCATTTAATCATCGTTCTTATGGGGTCTTATTTTGACCAAAAAACAAAAAAATAAGAGGTCTCGCTTAACATGAAGATAATATGATAAATATGCGGAATAAAGATATACTTATGTATCTAGATTGTCACTCACACTTCAGTATCGGTTATTGCCCCCACGTTACTTAATTTTACTAAATTTGACCTGCCTATTTAAATAGAATGTACAATGGGCTGTGGATGTCAGGAGAATGCGCATATGCATAGGGATAGAGTTTACTGGGCGTTAGGGTTAGGGTTTGAAAAAAAAAATTGCCTCACTTTAAAGTTCTGGATCCACTAGTGCATAGGGTTAGGGTTTACTGGGCGCTAGGGTTAGGGTTTGGGAAAAATCCCCCCACTCCAAAGTTCTGGATCCGCTAGTGTTTACAATGAACTTAGTAAAAATTGTTAAAAATATTTTGACTAACCTGGTCTTTTGTTTCGCTTTGATTTAAAGTTGCAGGGAATTTTCTTTCAGACATTGTGACAACTGATGGTGAAAAGGCAGATGATGGATATTTAGGCATTTGTTTCAAATTCTTAAAAGCCAGCATGTCAGCACTATTACAAATAGGATGAACTTCAATTGAGTGAGCTCTCAAAAACTCTGCCAATTCTGCTTGTTCTCTATCCAATTTTGAAACTGCTGCCAAAAAGAAGAAATATATGTGAAAAAACAGAAATGTTCTCCTAGGTTTATATATGGTTATTATATGTGGTTTTTAATTATATATGGTTAGTCACAGCACAACTTAGCCATCAAACAGTATAATTGAAGTACATATAAATCTTTTATAAATCAAAATATATATATTCTAAATATTTCATCTAGCTGAAAAACCAAACAAGCAAAAGTTTACATGTAAACTGAAGTGATGGGTTAAGTTATATGCACAGGAATGCTTGGTGGGATGCCAAATAGGTATTAGAGGGAGAACTAGACTTATCATGCAGCTATTGCAAAGAATTCAAGAAAAAAACCTTGCCTGCGAGAGGGCAAAGTCTGGGTCAGGCTATTCTTAGATGGGGATAATGTTTTTATTTTAAACTATAAATAATTTGGGTTGAACTAACAAGAAAGTTTCATCAAACTTTCAGTCATAAACTTGAACCCTAGCCCTGATGCAAAAACAACAAGAAAAATGTTTTTTTAATGTAGACAAAGCCTTGTCACTTCCACTGTGTATTGTTGAGAAATCTGAAGAACAGAAACTAAGTTTTGAATAATAAACATTGGCAGAGTATTACACAAAATGACTGATGTACAGATTAATATATAAGTTAATCTTTAAGACCCAAAAAGAGCAGTACTTGATTTTATACAATTTATGTAAAACAACATCATCAGAAATGTTTTAAGTTAGTTTGCTTTTTAAAGAGTGAAGCAATTAACTGTATCAGACGCAGTTGTTTTCTCTTTTAGAGAAACTAAACAAAGAATAGAATTTGAAGACATTTTTAACAATATTTTTTCCCTCTTAATTTTTAAATAAGTCTACTAAGCAATCTGTTGTATATATGCATATTTAAAAAAACAAAATAGCTTACCACTAAAATTGTTACATTTTTCTGTACATCTTTTGGCCTTCATGTCCAGTACCATTTTTATGTAGGAGGACATATTCATATTTTGTTCTCCTTCACATGAATGATAAAGGTTGCAGAGATCATCAAATTCTTTAATTAAGTCAAAGTGTCCAACTATAAATCAAAGAATTAAATTAGCCATAGAGAATTTTTAAATTTTACTAATATTAAACTTAAATTAAGAAGTGTTAAGCATAAGTGTTTTTATTTTCTAAATCCACCTGAAATTTTTTTTCTAAGTACTTTCCACATATTTGGTGGTGTATGTGGATTGTTGTTATGTGCAGTTTCATTTCTACAGAGAAAATATATATGTTTAAGAAAAGTAAATCTAGACTTTAATGAACTTTTTTTAAAATTAGCATTTTTAGAATCTCAACTTAAGTTTTACTTCAATATGCACAGTTATTGTTGAATTTATATCTGCTCTACAGATTGCAAGGTCTGAAAGGGGGACTTCATTCTGTTACTTAAAAACTGGCCCAAAGTTACCTCATTTTGCATTAGAAACATACTTCTTTTTAAATCTTTTGGTAATTAGTTTTAAATTAAGTAAATGTCTTCCATAAGACTGTTGGAAAACAGTTAATTAAAAACTCAAGATAACTAAATACCAAAGACAAAACATATTCTATTTCAGCATTGTAAAATGGCCTACATACTGAAGAACTGATTATGGTAGAATAGAATACAGAAGCATTTGAAATGAAACACTGCTTTTTAAAAAATACATTTAGAAAAAAAAAACTATTGACATTTCAAATCATCTCTCCATTGTTTTTACCTTTTTTTTTTTTTACTTACTATTACTATTAATGGAGTTCAATGACTCCCAACTGTACCACAGTTGGGTGTAGGCCATTGTCTCTGCAATTGGATCTATAGGTGGTGGAATTGGTGGGCGTCCAACTATTGGTCTGCCAACTGGTTGTCTTCCTGAAATATATTGATAATAAATGAAATATTGAATGAGCTCATGCTATTTGAAATTGTGAAACATATATTTGAGGTGAATTTGATTATCATGTAATACACTAGATAAGTTTAATTTTTTTATGACTATGGTCCAGAATTGAAATCCTGCTATCCTGCAAGAGACTTTGGGCTAGAACATTGCTGATGGATTGTCTGAAACTTGGAAGTCAAAAGTCATTACTTTGAAATCTAAGTTTAGGCTTGCCATTAATGAAATAATAATATAAATGTGAAGCTTTGTGGTAAAAAATGTCAAAATAAACATGTTAAATATGAAAAAAAAACAAAAACATAATCTAGTTCAATTTTTAAAAGGGAAATTAGTTTTCAAAATATGGTACAATTTCTGACCTGCGCCAGGGATTAAAGGCCTGGCAGCAGAACAAGGACTATATTGAAATTTCATAGAACCATCATTCCCCATTACTCTCAGAAACAAAATGTTTTTTTAGATGTTTACTTGACCAGCATATTCCACCTTCCCCCCCCCCCCTTTTCAAATAAAACTGACCATATGCCACTATTCTACAAAAATTGAAACAGGTATTATAAATTACATTTATCAATTTATATTCTCAAATTGTAAGAAGATAAAAGTTTGAAAGGGAAATCAACTGCAAGCCACATAGGTAATGCTTTGACGATTTTTTAAAAATTGCCTGATTTATCTTTTTATGAAAACTATTAATCTATAAGTTATTAAGCAGGCTATCTATCATGTATACTTGTCTTGTATTGTATAGAATACAATCAAGATTTAGACTCAATTTAGAGCCTAGCTAGATCTAGATGCCAAGAATCCTGGGCCTAGCGCTATTTAAATTAGATGAGAATCTAAATTTAAAAACCTAGACGTACATCTACATAAGTCTAAATGTCAGCATAACAAAATTTGAAACATTTGATATTATTAACCGAAAATCCTTTTAATACTAGGCCAACATCAACACTAAGCATTATGGCCAGATAAATTCAACCAGTTAAGACCAAGACTACAACTGGTATTGTTTTTATTTTTATTTCTGATTAAAATATTAGGTAGACAAGGTGTACAACCAGGACATATATATATATATGTAGTTTCGTAGATCTACTTTTGGCACAATGTTTTTTTTTCTTCTTAGAAATTAGATACTTAGTCGTAGTGTATTCATGGGCCAATCTAGACGTGCATGTTAATTAGAGGGACAGAAACCCTTCTGTCTGTCTTGCGTAGTGCATTAGCAGCCCTTACCTTGTATTACTTTCTGTCTCTAATGGCACTAAGAAAGAAGGAGAGTATACGATTTTGTCCTAATCTTAGTAGGCCTATATGTTTGTGTCTTTCTGTATATTTTATTAGGTTGTCTTTTAGTATTTGTAGTTAAGTATATTGTGAGATATGCTACTGTATTTTTTGTTTTAGTCTTTTAACATTCAGTGTCTTTAAATTTAGTGAAATATTCCTTTCTTATAGTTCTCATGACTCTACTTTTAATGTTTTTATGTGCTGAAGGATCCCAAACAGTGGGACGCATATTGGCCTAACAAAGACTAAATAGAATTTTAGTTTGATATTTAATTTTTAAAATAATCTCGTCAATATGAGATCTCCTTGACAGATTTTCATGTATTATACATTTATTATAAATGTATTTCATATAGCTAATAAACAGGTTCAATAAAATACTCAGAATGACAGATATTTCTTTTCCATATGGTAGGACAAATTCGTACAAGTGCTCATTCTTTCTTAGTGCTAAGACTGCATAGGAAGGGCTGTTAATAAGGTAGGAAAACCAACCAAAGACAAGCAGAGTTTAATGAAGTCATTGATTATCAAAGATGACTAAATTAAGGTGCCTCTTTTAATTACAATAGCAGAAGGCTAAAATTCAATTCAATCTTATTTTGGCATCTTTTCTTTCTCCATTTTAAACACGTTTTATATAATTTGAATCAAGTTTTCGTTCTGTTTATCCAATGTAGAGAAATATAATAAAGAGTTTTATCCTAACATATTAACCATGGACTATTGTTTGATTAAGTATGTATTATATATAGGTATGCGGTAAACTGTGTACTCTGTAAAATCACATTTGTAAGCCTGTAAGACAGACTCTTTTATTATTTGGATAGGCAGCACTGATATTCTTATATATTGTCATTGACATGCTTAGAATCGAACATGTATCTCAAATAGACAGCAGCTTTTTTTTTTTTTCATTTAGCAAACCTTCTTGTAAATTAGCCAAATATTTAGCATACTTAAGAGAGAATAAGCAAACAAAATTCAAACAAATACATTTAAAAAAAAAAAGCATACATTAAGCGCAATTAGCTTCGATAGGTCATGTCATTAAATTTGTAATAAGCCTCAGACGACAATTTATAAAGGGTGCTAATTCAGCTTATACCACCACTTCAGTCGAGTACTATCTTTCCCTTGTTTGAGATACCAAATAAAGTATTGTATTACGATAATAGTCAATTAACTAATTGGTTATTTCTTAAATTGATTCTTGTGTTGTCAGGTAAAAGAAAATAATTGTGCAAAATTTTAGCTTCATTCAAGTTTGGGTGTCGGAGAAATAGTATGTACAAAGTTTTGGCTAGACAGACCGAGAGAGTTGATATAAGTGGTATACAAAAAGGACATAAAAGGTAGATATAGATCTAGTAAAAATAGGAGACTTACTTCTAAACTGTACAAAGGTGGGGTTGTTCATTCTCCCTTCTTGAACTGGAACAAAGTTTTTTTTTGAGGTTTCACAAGTCTGGCCGGGGTAGTCTTGCTTGGAAGTAGAGGATGTAGGAACGTTTCCCTCGTTGTTACTTGAAGAATTTTGAGTAATCATTCCAGTTGATGGCGGCGAAATATTGTGCTCAGAGTGATATCCCAAATCTTTGATAACTTCCATTTCTTCAAGATAGGAATTAAACACTAAATAATTGCATCACAAGCAAAGCAAAAAACGCCTGGGACATTAATCCAGGTTCTTTTTATAAGGTATCTAATTAATATAAATGCAGGTCAGCGGTCATGGGCAAGTGGGAGGGACTTAAGTTTCGACTGGTCATTCTTAAACCCCACCCCCTTCCTCAAAGTAAAACTTATTAAACAGCGGCATCTCTTATCAGTTCATCCTCCCCAAGATCACCCCTTCTCCACCTTTGCGCTAACCATTTGGTCATCTAGCTCCTTTGTTCTACCGGCCAGAAGTCGTGTTGTCTACATGTCTGTGTGCGTTACATAAGATTTAACTTTCCCTTCGATGCTCGATCGTTAACAAGGTGTGACACCATCGGCATACCTCCCCCCCCCCCTTTCCTTCCCTTTCCTAGTGGGCTCGTCGCAACTTGAAAATAGAACCTTAATGTACTCTATCTATACTCCAATACGACAGTCGTCGTCTTATACTAGAGATAGGGAGGGGAGGAGGAGGGAGTAAGGATTGTATCCCTCTTAAATTTTTTTTTCCCAGGTGGTTCAGATTTTTAAAATTCCAGTTTACATTTAGGCGATGGATTTCATACACCCATTTGAACTAGACAGATTAACAAACTTGGCAAGAAAGTAAAAAGAAAAGAATATGCCTAAAGATACGTGTATATGCTTTACAAAATGTGGTTGGTAGATGGGAACGCACAAGAAAAGTGCCAATGTAAAATTATGGTTTCTTTATTTCCATTTTCCCAATAAATATTTTCTACTTCTAAGAAACTGTGTGGTATGCACTCCAGACTCTGGTCACGATTCTCTTAAATCAAGTAGGTCTACACTGTCCTGCAGGTCTCACCTAAGGCGTGTCCGAAGAAACGTCTAAAACGAGACCTTTACAAATGCATTTCGTATTCTTGTTGGGGAAAAAAAAGACCATTTAGATTCCTTCCTATTGCCATTTGAATTTGCTTGGATCAACCAGGTAACAGGAAAACTAAATACTTAGTAGAGATCTAATTAAAGAAGGCTACACAACTATTTGAACCCAAAGATAAGTGCAAGACGCAATTTTTTGTTTTTTAGAAGTAACATATTGTATATTATTTTTTTTATCATAAATATTAATAGAAATAAACTCCTTATTTAAAAATAAAGATAAAGGTACATTCCTCGTTCCAGGACAGATTTGTACAAAAGCTCCTTCTTCCCTAGCGCTATTAAAGCATGGAATGGGTTGCCTGGGCTAGCCAGGAAAACCAGTGACTTGGCAGAGTTTGGGTCATTGGTTTATATACATGACTAAATGCATGACGCGTAGGACGTAATCATCTTCTTTTTTGAAGTAAAGTAACGTCTGTATCATATAAGAATAAAATACAATAAAAGCTATATAAATAAACATTGGTAACCTTTTAAAATAGAAACTACATATCATATCAACAGTTCCAATATTCTGTACACCAGATACACCTAAATAGCTGGCTATTTAGTTTATTCTTTAAAGTTGAGAATCTCAACTAACGTATTATTATTTATGTAATCATCTAAGCAGAGGTTGCAGTGGCGTGGTTAGGGATTTGGGGCCCGGAGGCTTGACCTATGCATTTTGATACTCGACATCATGACATGGGATAATGTAGGCCTACTTAATAAATATATGTCTAAATTCCATATGGTACAGTATAAAAGCAAAATTAACAAGAAATAATGATTAAGACTCTTTTAATGAATAATACCGTTGTTTATTGGCGAGGTAAAGCACAAGTGACAATTCTCAATTCATATCGCCTCTCGTCGTGCTTTCTGTGCAGTAAAGGTATCTTTAACATCATCTACATCAATGCTGTCAAGTTTTTTGTTGTTTTTTTTTTACTCCACGCGAATAGCAAGATTTTATGGCAGTGGCGTAATATTTAATGTAATAAAAAATTAGGACATTCATTTGGGGGACCCTCAAGTGGGGGACCAGGGGGACTTTCTCTAGCTACGCTACTGAGAGGTTGTAGACATTAACAGCGTAACAAAATGTTCAGGTATAGGTATAGGCGATTGTAAAGTATTTACTTTTATACTTTAAATACTACAAATTGTTGGGAAGGAATTGGACTACGCTAAGATGTCTAGATGTTTAGATCTGATTCCAAATACATTTAAAATAGAATATGAATGCTTTGTAGTGGCAGTACCAAACAAAATATGAACACAGTGAAGTTATTTATAACCTATATTAGAACACTTACGCCTGCTATAACAGATGCACCAACTAACAATGCCTAATAAATGTTTCCGGTATATAAATGTTATTTATGCAAAGTTACATTTTAATTTAATTTTTTTTTTTTTTTTACAAATATTTTTTAAACCGTTTGTTGTAACAGTATCAGCTAGGTATCTTCAGTATAAGCTAGGTATTTAATACTGCAACAAGAAGTCAACAACACAGATTAAGACTTCGATACTCTAGATCTACTGAAATAGCATGTGCTGCGTCAGCGAGACATCCATTAAAAACGTGGACATCGACTCACTAAGAAGGCGTGGAAGACAATTAAGAAAATCAACTAACTTTAGATTTAAAAAAAAAACGAAGAATACATCAGCCAACTAAGTAGCTTGTCTATGTTTAAAGACGATGATAAGGCCCTAATATGAACTTCGTAGGCAGGTCAATAAATTATTAAAAATAATTGAAATGTTAAGACTTTCCCTATCTGAAATAAAACTTATTTAAAGAGGGAACTTGTCTCTTATCTCATCATGAGGACGTTTTGTACACGATCTTATTATCCTGCACTTTGTTTTGATTGTCAGTTCACAGACGCACATTAATGCTAATCAAAATAAAATAATAAACTAAAATCCAAAAGTCATTAAATGGGAAGTTACAAAGCAACAAGTGTCCCAGACTCAACAGATGATGTGCATTAAGTAAATTATGAGTGAGTCTGGTGTGAGTGTAATTTTTTTCTTGTAGTTTTAATGTTTTGTTTGGTGTAATGCGCAAATTGAAAGACAAATTTCCTTACGGACAATAAAGATTATTATTATAATAATTGTTATTATTATTATTATTATCCCAGTTTTTTTTCTTCTGGCAGAGAACATCGTTCAAATACTGACAGGTCTGAAACTTATATATATTTTTTTTTTTTATTTTTTTCTTATTTTTACCGACATTACAATCCGGACCTGACTGAGTGCGTGTTTGCCTATATAGTCTTATGAAGCGTTACTCAAATAAAAATGGTTACGAAGTGTTGTAGTTAGTAACATCAATAGCTCAAAACAGTTTTGAAAGGAGGAAAGACAAAAACATTTTGGATTGGTATAAAAGGGAAGGAGTTTGAGAGAAAAAATAACGAGACTTTAATGGAAGCTTGCAGCTAACAGATTGAGATTCACTGCAAGGTAGATTTAGGCCGACATTTTCTATTAATTTCCCCACTAAAAATGACTTTTATATTTAATTTTTTATATGTTCAATAATGTAACTTCTAATAAAAAGGTTTTTGCCAGGAATTTTATTTCGCTTTTCCAACAACAAAAAGTGAATGCATTGTTAAATTTGATGCTAGACAACTTTTTTTTTACGTAGATAAGTAAAGTAAGGAATACATCTCAATTGTGTTAATATAAAAACTACAAACAGTAGTTAAATTTTTTTTCTTAAAAAAGAATCTCCGAACAGTTCTTTAATTGGCTCGTATTATCTTGTGACATTACACTTAGTCGAGCTATTCATTAGGAGAATTCAATAAGTATAGTAAGGAATATATCTCAATTTGTGTTTCGTTAATAGGCCTATAGTACTGACAAACAGTAGCTTAACATTTTTTTTCTTTAATAAGAAACTCCGGGCATTCCTTTTATTGGCTCGTATTATTTTGTGACATTACACTTAGTCGAGCTATTCATTAGAAGCATTCAATAAGTCTATCCTGTGGGACTCAAGACAATGTTTCGTAATTAAACAAACACTGATCGTCCCAAGTGAGTGAAATAAAAAAAAATGTTTTCTGTCAAACTACATAACACTCTCTATCTATACAAATTCAAGATAACAACTCTACTCTCTAATCCATTATCTGTATTCTCCCTTCAAACTACATAACACTCTCTAATCTATACAAATTCAAGATGACAACTCTACTCTCTAATCCATTATCTGTATTCTCCCACTTACGGGGTAAAACACACACGCAAGACAATGTGACGACGAAGTCTTATTCGAACAAAACAAGCGTCTGGTCAGTCAGACGCGACGAAACGGGAACAAAAGGAAAGATGGCATTTCCTTTATTGACTTTGCGGTCAGTCGCTAAGCCAGTCGGTGATGTTTTCACCCCCCTGGCCCCCCTACAATAAAACAAAAGTCGTAGATGTTATCTACCTTGTTTGTGTTAAGTGGATTAGTAAAAGAAAAGTCTACATGTCACCTTTGAGTGGTCATGCCTTTTATTCAGGGAGGGGGAGAGAATATGAACGAACGTGAGAGTTTGATAGCACAGGGTCAAATGTTGCAAACAATAGTTGCCGTAATGGAGGATTATTAGGTTACCTTGAAATCGACTTATAAACTTGAAGTGTATATATTGTACAAGCTAAAGAGAGTAGTTGTAGGCCTTTCAGTTGGTTTGGATCAGTCATGTAATTAAATTTGAAATAGATCTAGACTAACATTATAAATTTGCGCGATTAGAAATATTTTTTCCAAATCATTTTTGTTAAGCGTAATCGCAAGCTTTCTCAATACGCTATGATCCTATCACTGTCTAGTTAGAAAGAGGTAGAGATGGGGGAGTGGGAGAAAGAAGGGAGTATCTGGGTCAACGCTTTTTAAATCTTTTTTTTTTTTAAGTGAGCGACCTGAATTCGAACTCGAGAGCTAAGGCCTCTTCAGCCTCATCAGAAGCCAATACGATCACCACTGGGCCAGGGGTCTGCTTATGAAAATAGGTTTATAGTTATTTATAATTATTTACATTTTTTTCTACAAACAATAAAGGGGACTAATTCAGCTTCTGCCACTTTATCAACCAAAGAAAATAATCATGCAAAATTTCAGCTTGATCCGAGATTGGGTGTGGGAAAAAACGTGTACAAATTTTTACAAGAGGAGGCTGAGTTGAAATAAGCTTTGTAATGAAAACAAGTAACTTTTTAAAAATTAGCTTTTTGAGAAAACTAATGTTAAATCTATAACAAAACAAAATGCGCAAGATGCCAATGTTTCTAATAAAAAGGTAGGATGGTCATAAAAAACATATTTATTTATTCCTTTATCTGCGGAGGGCTGGGTTTTGAAATCAGCCCACAAATCGCGTTCCAAGTGATGAGCACTCATTCGTACATGCCCTCATAATAATAATGTTAATCCTGATATTGCATCGAAACTTATCTAATGCATACGCTGTCACATCTGAGAGAAAAATGGTGTAATACGATGATTCCAAATAACACATGCATTACGACTTAATTTGCACGCCTAGTTAGGAAGTGTTACATTTGAAGCCTTTTATTAAGCATTTATATATTAAAGCGTTACAATATAAAGTTAATAATCTGACGGTCAAACTCGAACCAATGCGGACGTTATAAACAGGTATATAGCCAAACCAAATAATTCATTACTATGCATTCGAAAACAATGTTTATTTCTGTGCCGGTACTGGTGTAATTGGTGAGGTGGTACACATGCTCTTGCTGAATTGAAGCTTTTCATAGACTCGACTGAGACCATTTAAAAATCTGTTTTGTCACACAAAGATAACATGAAACATCTGATCCTGCGACGTGACACTAAAGAGACCCGTGATTTTATAAATCTAATTTTGAAAATGAAAAAATTATCCTCAGATTTTAGATTTTCATACATGGAGGAGAATCCAAAAACAGCAACATTATAAATTATTGGTGTATCCGGTGTAATAAATAATGGAAGTGCTGATAAGCTATGTTTTTTATATAATTTTTTTTTCACTCTTTAGAACCGCAGAAATAAATTGTCTAAGCTCTTCCGTTTGAAGCTTTTAAGGAGTTGGCAACATTCAAGTTCCAATAATCGACTCAGGGTTCTATTTGTCTGGAAAATCTCCAATGATTAGAAAATGTGTGCAGTCTTATAATTTCTAGTCTGCAGCTAAGGTAAGAAACAGTAGACCTAGATGTATATTTCGATCCTGAGTAAAATTAGTGATGATAACAAACAAAAGGGAGAACTTGTCCTTCCAGACCATGCAGTTGGCTACATGCTAAAAGAAAGTATACACTTCAAAATGCATTTCCTACAATCCCATCATGCCCTTTTTTTTTTATCCTCTCAAGTTGGAATTGAAAGCGATGGGAAGACAACATAAAAGAATCTCATTGAAGGAGATTCTATTCAAGGCAAAGGACAGAGAGGAATGGAGAGAGACGGTCGAAAGATCACACGTGGAACCCCATAGATTCAACAGTTTAATGAATAGGTAAATGTGATAAGATAAGAAAATTATGAATGTTTCATTAATACATTTTTCAAGGAAGAACAGATATGTCTGGAGGGGGGGGGTACTGCTTTTTTTTTTTCGATGAAAAATATTGCTCACTCCCAAGTAAAGGTACATCTGAAAGTATTGTGTTCGTTGATTATATAGATTTTAAAGAGATAACGAAACTTTACAAACTTTGTAGCCGGTATCTTTTGACATTCCCACCGTCTGCTATGAAAGGTTCAGGAAGTATGAGTTTATTTCGTTCTCAATAAAAGTATTCAACTTTTTACATACACCTGAGGTTGGGTCCTGACATTTATAAGGTATAGGGTTAGGGTGATGAGAGTATAGCCATTCTAACATCCATGAGGAGGAAGGCAGATTTTCCAATAACGATAACAGTAGTCTAGGTATAGTTGATAGATACACTTTGTTCTTTTCATTATCACAGCAGGCTTAATTACTAGGTCAAAACTCAGCACTTAAATAATTTAAAACAAACAAAGTCACAAAGTCATTTTTGTAGACTTTTTGTGTGGGATGAGTAGCTGAGTGACATAAGCCAATCTATCAAGGGGGCTCAAGTTCGAATCCCGCATCCAGCTGCGTGGTTGCTTAGCGTCCATCTGAGTTGGGGTTGCTTAGCGTTCAAAAGGAAACCTTCTCCCAATACCCCCGACACACACGATGTATATAAGAGCGTAAAAGACACACTTTACAAAAGCAATACAAAGAAAAGAAACAAAATCTGATCTATAGGGGCTTGAAATGAAACCTGATAATTCTTACCCCCCCCCCCCCTTTTCCAGCCCCATTGAGACAATAAAGCTGATGAAACTTAGTGGTCAATAAAGCATTTGAGACCTAATGAAACTTAGTGGTCAATAAAACATTCGAGACCTCATGAAACTCAGTGAACCATTGTCTTGTGAGCAAACATTTTACTCGGTAGTCGAGATGACAAGTCTTTCCCCCCAAAACTTCAAATTCTACCATCTCTCAGTGTATAGCAATCAATTGTTTAATTTAAAAAAAAAAAGAAAGAAGAGACAATTAATTTATTGGTACATACAAATGAAAATTGACCACCTCAGCATTAATAGTATATTAATAACAACATAGACGCAAACACAAATAACATACACTCGACAATATAGAAAGGAACCATCAGCGTTTGATTACTCGAGCTCCTATCTGGAAATTTAGGCACCGGATATTTAGGCACCCGGATAATTAGGCACCCGGAAATTTAGGCACCGGATAATTAGGCACTTTTTGACAAGGCGGATAATTATGCACTTTTTGACAAGGCGGATAATTAGGCACCGGATAATTAGGCACTCTTTAATTAGCGACCTTAATTTTGAAAATCATTTGAAAATGTTAACGTATATTTTATCCTTAGGCTATGGGCTATCGGTGACGTTATAACAAATAGCAACTATAACGATTCTAACTAAAGAAAAGCTGGCAAAATGGGAAGAAAAAGACAATCATAAGAATGTGTGGAAAAAATGACTCCTGAGTCATTATATACTATAGACATCACAGGATTCGGGGGAGGGGAGGTAGAGATGATTCTCCACTCATTGCTTCAGTCCATCACCAGCCTCTAAAAAGTTGACTGGTGAGTTTTTTTTAAATAGATGATTATGCAATCTGTGAGCGCCACTTGGTTGCAGAAAAAACTCTAACAACTTAACGAACAGGAAAAACACTATAGTAGTCTGTATCAAAAGCTTTCGAACATTGAGACAGAAGCTACAGTTACATAAACACCTTTTATACAGTGGCCTGCTGAAAGAGGCCACTAACACTGGACCACAATCGACTTTTATGTATCTGGATAAAAGCTTTTATAGCATCGGCATGATATTTTGCATATCGCGGAAAAGACTCAATACCTTTCGAACCCAGGAATCTCATAGGATCAACAGGTGGACCCAATTTCTTTTGAGATACCCGCCTGATTAATTGTTTTATCATAAATTGTCAACATAATCATCATATTAAGAACTTTAAAGATTTTCAATGAAAAGAGACCACTATTCCAAAAATTAATATAGAAATTTTCATCTCATCTGTCTTTTCCGTAAACTCTTTATTTTTTTAAATTTCAAAACATTATATTTTCTCGCGTTTTCTAGCTATTTTGCAATGTCCAACCATATATATTTTATATAAATATTATAGCACATAAATTTGCATATATTGAATATATGCGTAGGTATTGGTAAAAATTAATTACCACAAAAAACAATTTGAAGGAGGTAACACACCTATACACTCACACAATAGATCTTCCTAAAGAGGTTGATAATAGAGATTAATGCTGTTATAAAAAAAATGAATACTACTTTAGTTTATTAACATATCTAATCCCTATAAGTAACGCAAGCAAAGCCACCTCCTCATTCCCATAATCTGTTTAATGGAGACAAGTTTCTCCAGACTTCCAATTTAGCACCTATGCTGTTCCATACCCTTGACCCCAGTGTGTAGCCTTAAGATTCACTAAGTGACTTTTACGACCAAGTTTTCATCTATCTGCGAGAAATCCTCTCCCTTAAGTGGGAATGTGTGCCCCCCCCACCCCCGCCTATCCCATTTTAAAAGTACGACCCCTCCCTTTCCCACAAGCAGAGGGCGATTGCGATTATATTTATCGCCAACACTCCCCGACATAATAAAAATATTTTATAATACTTTAAAATCTAAACTATTTACATTAGTAACTAAATATTTACACAAATTGCATAATCATCAATTTAAAAAACTCACCAGTCAACCTTAGGGGTTGGTGATGGAGGGAAGCAATGAGTGGAGAATCATCTCTACCTCCCCTCCCCTGAATCCTGTGATGTCTATATTATATAATGACTCGAGTTATTTTTTCCACACATTCTTATGATAGTCTTTTTCTTCCCATTTTGCCAGCTTTTCTTTAGTTAGAATCGTTATAGTTGCTATTTGTTATAACGTCACCGATAGCCCATAGCCTAAGGATAAAATATACGTTAACATTTTCAAATGATTTTCAAAATTAAGGTCGCTAATTAAAGAGTGCCTAATTATCCGGTGCCTAATTATCCGCCTTGTCAAAAAGTGCCTAAATATCCGGTGCCTAAATTTCCTAAATTCCGACGAATGACATGGAAACACCCTGCTGTTTTGTATGTTAGCTAAACGAAAAGTATTTTTTATCGCGGACACTTTCCCATTGGCCGAATAGTTTACTTCAAATGGACTCACAGAGTTGAATTGTAAGACCGAATCCATATATCAAGATATTTTGTAACAATCGAGAAATGTAGCGCTTGTCCAGAGATACATAAAGTGTTAGGGAGATAACTGCTCGCCTGATTAAGAATGTGAGTGTGTGTGTGAATGAAAGAAAGTGAGAAAAAGAAGGAAACCGATTAGAATGAAAATAAAAACGAAAAAAAAAAGTTCCAGCTTTTGATAATTAAATAAAGAAATACTAGGCGCCTAGTTCAATGTTAACTCCACACACACACACACGCACACACGCACGCACGTACGCACACACACATATATATATATACGAGGGCATGCACTACGTTCAAGATGTAAAGGTTTAGATCAAAAAGGTTGCGCACAATGTCGCTGGTTCACTGGCGGATCCGGGGGGGGGGGGCGGTAGGGACGATCGCCCCCCTTCCCACAACAAAGATCTCGATCCGCTAGTGAGCTGGTTGGGGGATCTAACGGTTACTTTTCTTACGTAACTTGAGAGTCCGCTGGAAGACTGTCTCGGTACAATCAAACGATGCCGAGACTGCGGCTACGATACAGTCGTTCTATTTTCCCATACTGTGGCGAAAATTCGTTACGTGGTCACTCTCAGCGGCATATATCCACGTAGTCACTCTCAGCGGCATACAGCCAGGTGGAGACAAGATTAAGGACACGCACTGTGACTGCTTTGAGAGCGTGAGAGAAAAAAGGGAGGGGGCGGGGTTAACTGTAAGCGAAACTTGATCAACCTTTTATAAAACTAAAATGGAATTGTGTGCTTAATTGTTGCTTTTATAATATATGTATATTGTGATGGGGAAAAAATCCACACATACTGTGGAATAAAGTTTGCAACAATAAAAAAAAGTATAATGATGGACTAAATATAAACCAAAAAACGAAACAAAACATTAGTTAGCTGAATAATTTTGTTCCATTGTACAGACCATTTTTTTAAAATGATTTTTATTTGGTACATTTAATTTTAACAATATGCTTTACCTATCCTCTGCTTTCGTGGTGTTTTGAAATATGACCACTGGATATGAAATTAGGCCACCTGCGAATTGGGCACCGGAATTATGACCATCAGAAAAAGGCCATCGGTAACATGGACTTTTTTGACAAGATAGAAAAATGGTCATCGGGAAAAGAAACAATCTTTAATAGCAACTTTAATCTTGAAGATTAGTCGATTTTTTGTGTGACGTATACGTTATCCTATTGCTGGTGACGTTCTAAAAAAAATTCCAAATAAGATTTGAATAGTATTTACATTACACACTCACACAAAACAAAAGGCTAGAAAATGAAAAAAAAAAAAGCAGTAATAAAAATTGCTCAGAATAAAGTGCCATTATCTAAAACATACATTTTTTTTTATTGAAGGATAATACCCTAGCCCATATGGTATACGTTTAAAATCAAAAGTAGCTTAAATAAATCTGAGCGAATAGAAATATTTTTACTAATTGTTTAATCGTTTTCGTTTAGCACTGTTTCATGCTATTAGCTTTCTCATATCACTATGATCCTATCACTTGTCTAGACCAGTTGGGAAAAGGGTGGGAAAGAAAGAAGGGGGTTTCTATATTAATGTTATCATGATCGCTTTTTAAAAAACCTTCTCAAGCCACTACACTAACCTTTGTTCTTATAGTTATCTATTGTTAGTTTAAATCTTTTAAGCGATGTCCTACACAGCGCCTTCTATAATGGGGACTAATTCAACGTATACCACCACATCTGTCAAGTACCTCCCCTTGTTCGATATTTAAAAAAAAATAGTTACCAATAGTTAATAAGGTAATTGGCAACTTTAAAAATTGATTCTTGTTTTGTCAGGTAAAAAAAAAGTAACTAATTGGCAAGTTTTAAAATTGATTCTTGTTTTATCAAGTAAAAGAAAAGGTAAAGTTACCCTTTCAGACCCTGCGATCTATAGGGCAGATGATGTTGTGAGATAAGTGGCATAGTCGTATAGCCGCTTGGCCACCTATCAAGGGAGCTTGAATCCGAATCCCGACTTCAGCAGTGTTTGCAGAGCGTCTAAAGGAGGCTAAAGGCATCACGTTACAGTTCATAGATGTGGTGAAGCGGTTCTTTAAGTCAAGTAGTAGTATTAACCTTGGTCACATCATTACCAACATTTCCTAAGTGGTTTCAGTTCCATAAGCAACATTTTCGAGTCGCATTTGGGATAAAATTGAGTTCTTTGCTGAACCATCTGGGGCGGACTGGATTCCAGCTTCCGTCGCCTCAGCGTGGCACCTCAGTGGAAACATCCGCCCGGGGAAGCGGATAGGCTAAGAACGAGAGCAAACATGGCTCCCAGTGAACTAAAACAGTTATGCTCTAGCAAGTGTACTTGTACGTGGTGGGGATGTGAAAAAGACTTGCTAACCAGTCCGAGTCTTCATCCTCCATTATTTAACTGCCCATCTCACAAAGTCGTGAGTGGTTAAGCACTTGGCTTCTGAACCTGGTGTCTTGGGTTCGAATCTCAATGAAGACTGGGATTTTGAGTTTCGGGAATTTAGGGCGCCCCTGAGTCCACCCAACTCTAACGGGTACCTGACTTTAATTGGGGGGGGGGGAAGTAAAGGCGGTTGGTCGTTGTGCTGACTACTTGACGCCTGCTTGTTAACCGTTGACCAAAGAAACTCTGAAAGACACAAAGATAAAGGCACATTCCTCATCCCATATGCTAGGACAAATTTGTTCAAATACTCCTTCTTCCCTAGTGCTATTAGAGCATGGAATGGGTTGCCTGAGCTAGCCAGGAAAACCAGTGACTTGGCAGAATTTAAGTAATTGGTTAACATGCATGACTAAATGCATGAGGCGTAGGACATAATCATCTTCTTTTTTTCAAGTAACGTCTGTATTATATAAGATAAATAATATAAGAAACATATGAGCTTTACATCATCTGCCCCGTAGGAACTTTACTTACAATGTCATATACTGCTTTCTCAATAACTTGGAAACTTAAGACAGCCTGCATCTTAGAGCTGACTCCACACACAACTGAATATGTTCACTTGATTGAAAGGTAATTTAATATCCTTACTTTCAGTAAAACAAAGGCTGTCAAGTTTGTTTCATATTTTAGCAAAGCCTCTTTGTATTTCGACCTAAGTCTATAACTTTGTCTTCTTGGTATTAGTTATGGCGTTGAGCCTGTTCATTCACAAATGCTGTCATCGTAAGGTTGACGAATCTCTACTACTTGTAAGAAAACTTTCATAATTTCAATATACATTCTTTTGCGTAGGATCAATAGTTGCTTTTTATATTCTTATTTTCTTTTATTTCTGCTCCTTCTGTTTGGATTCTTTTGCATTTTGATTTCAATCAACGCATTGCTACACTGTTCAAGATAATAATTGTGATTTGTGAGAGACTTCGTAGCGGGGCCAACTCGAGATCATACTCCACTAAATAAAATTCTTATGTGACTGGACATGTCATCTATAGATAGAACTTGGAACATTGTTGTTGGTCCCTTTATAGATTCATCCGAATATATTTTTACGAACGTCGATCTTTATAAGAAATAAAGGTTTCTTGTTTATCGTTTAGTAGCCTATGAATAAAGAATTGACGCCTACTGGAAGCATTATAGGCCTATAGGGATGTAGGGTATTTACGACAATGCTTTAGGTTAGTATTAGACTTTAAAGTGTAGGGGCCTAAAAGATTTTTTTTTTAAATCACTATGCTCAAAGTGTTGCTTTTAAAGAGAATATTATAAAATCTTTAAAAACAATTTACTGGTATTCATACGGCCCTTTCAATGGCCCTACCGGCCCAATTGGTACCGACCCACCAAGCATTTGCCTGAGTGCCCATATAGCCAGTCCGCCCATTGCACATTAGAATATCCTGCTAATGTCCAGCCGTGCTACGCTACCCAGCAGCAACGTGATAGCCGGATGGAAACAGTCGTTCGAGGAGGCGGCTAGGCCAATAGGGTAGCACAATAAGACCTGTTGGGGGTGCCTCAGAACATTGTTCTATGTACGGGAATTTATAGAGAGCCCCCAAAACGCCACAAGCAGTTCCTCAAGAGGCAATTCTATTGCCAACTCGCGCACGGTTAGTGCAGTTGACCTAAATTGAAAGAAAATGATGGAGAATCCCTGGTGTGCTTGGCCTTCCACCTTATCTCTAGTCCCAAGAGTCTTGGATTTTGAGCCACTGGAAATAGAGATGGGACCTATTTAGCCTACATCTGCCAGGCAGACGGACAGGAGCTTCGGCTAGCCTAGAGTTTCAAGAGTGTAGGATTAAACTCTCTCGACAATTACAAATTTGGTACTTGTATATAGATTGCCGGATTGTACACTTTTCTGCTCAAGTGTATTAAGCCAGCCAGGAAACCAGTGACTTAGCAGAATGTAGGTCATTGGTTAATATGCATGACTAAATGTATAACGCGTATGACGTAATCATCTTCCTTTTTGAAGTATCGTCTGTATTATATAAGATAAGATAAGACATCACAAGCCTAAAATGAGGCCCATATTAATGTTAATAAATTAATCTGATTGCTACAACTAATTTGAAGTGACTTAATTATCTTCGGTGAGGAGAAACTAAGCTTCAATGAACAGGATGGCCAAGTTGGTTTACACTTTGTAATGCATGTTGTTTCTGGTACAAAAATCTGGTCACCCACCTTAATTGATATGAAAAAGACATGCTTCTCTAACAAAGTCACTATACAAACCTTTGGAAACAATATTTTTAATGTATTTTTTTTTTTTACGATTGAAGATAATGATATACATGAATTAAATGAAATCAAATAAAATAAATTCCATCTAAGCAACTACAGTGAATGAATGAATAAAACAATGTTGATTTTACATCTAAGTTAAAATAAATGTTTTATGTGAGAACAATATTTGAACTTTTACTTAAAACACAAAAGAAAGTATTATAATAAAAATAACAATATCAAGTTTTTAATGAATCTGTCAAGTCCATATCGATTGTCACATTATGCAATGTTTGCAATTTAACTCTATTTAAAGCTACTTGTGTATTTAGTATGAACATTATTTTATTTTTGGTATGACAACAAATATTTAAAAGCTTTTGATATATTAAAATAAATTGTTTTTGGTAAAGTAAAAACAATCAAAGGAAAACATTTTGCTGATTAATATAGAACATTGAGATGAAAACATTGAATAATAAAACTGCACTCTAAATCTCTCATGTCAGTGATGGTACATACGATGTCAATACATAATTGTCATTTGTTTGGTAATATTTTTTTTATGGTGTTTGAACAAACTTACTTTTTAATAATTCATAAACATGTTTTAATGTCTGTAAACGTTATACAAATAAAAGAGAGAATATGATAATAATAAATGCCCTAATACTGTGATATCAAAATAGTTTATTTCAATACCTGCAAACTAATGAGATGAAAGGAAACTTAAACATAAACAATTAACTACAATGACATGTCTACACACACAGATATATACTACAGCAGTTCAATGTTGTTGTTTTTTTTACAGTAATACAAAATTATTTATATACAAAAAAATTACAAAACAACAGAAATAGATGGTGACTCTAGGAGCTCCTTGTACAGCCACAAATAATCAGTTTCTTATTCTTCCAAATACTCACATCATTTCAGTCAAAAACTTTCAAGATAAATATAAAAAATAGATACATCTGATGGTTATTATATAAATGAAAAACCATACTTAGGACAAGAACATGTGAAACACACCAACAAATTTATTGCTTATGTGTATCTACTATATTTTATTTGTTGATGCTTATATATACAGGTTTACATAACATCTGGTATTTCATCTTTATTCTTGACCAGATAATGGATCTTTAACTGTGATACTACATGTAATCAGAGACTTCAAATGTTTGTGATGGTTATTAGTTTAAAGAAAGTACTGAAAGGACAATTTTAGACTGCAGCAAAAGGAAAGCTCATCAAGATTTGTAGAGAACATGATTGAATATTTTTAAAAACACTTTCTTTAAAAGATAGAGAAATGTATAAAAAAAAAGTATATAATTAGTATTATAACTAGTATTATAACTAGTATTACCAGCCAGATATATCTGTACTTTGATTCAGTATTTATCATTTAGTAAATTCAGAGGTAAAGCCCAAAAAAAATTTAAAAAATCAAGATAGGGGAGATTTTAAGAGATTGGTTAAAATATTTTGTTTTGAAATTTTTCCTCAAAAAAAGATGCTGGACTTAGACTAGACCTTGATGCATTCTACTCTCAATAGTGACTGCACACTATATCTAAATAAATATCTTCTCTCTGTATGTATTTTTCAGTTGAAAAAAATTAAAAATAGTTTCAACAAACAAGTATGTAGACCATGGGCATCCAACTTTAAACAGCATTATAAAAAATGTGTACCAATAAAATATAAGACACACATTTTTTTCTAATGTATTGCCCAATAATCAACCCAAAACTATTTTTAAACATAATATAGGCCTATATTATTATTTGTAAATGGATCTTATTAAACATTCTGATTATATTTTAAAATTTTTAAATGGTTTCAAATTTTTGGATTGATATTAACTTCGAAAGATGTTCAAAATTGTAATTTACTTCTCTTCAAGCAAAAGTCACAATTTGTATATATAAAGGCTCTTACAAAAGGATGTCTACAAAAGTTAAAATTCATTCTAAAACCAGTGTATCAATTATGGGCTCATAAGTTTTTTGGATGATGCTAACTGTCTTGCCTTTCAGTTCCAGATGTAAACAGACTTTTAATACTGACACCTGGAAGGGAGCTTGGAGGTACAAATAAAATATAACTTGCTTATGTAAAGTTCCCACTTTAAAAAAAAAAATGATTAAATCAAGATAGTCAAATCTACACTCATCAGATTTGTTATCAAAACATTCAAAAAATTTCCCCAAAAATGACTTAACATTGTTTGAAAATGTATAAATAAAATAAAATACAACTACCTAGATAGCAATAAGTTAAAAAAAAAAGCAACTCAAATCTAAAATACTCATATAAATTAAGATTTATATCTACATTTCTCTAAGATAAGTATATCATATAGGCATATTATACAATGCAAATAAACATCAGATAGTAAAGCTACTGGTTCACTGTGGCAAACAGGACAGTAATGCTTTTAATTTTATTAGTTTTAAAAATGTATGTTTAAGGAAACCGCTACATCAAAAAAATTTGTAAAAAACATTTACAAAAATAAATTTATACAAATAAAATGTGACTATGTAATTTTATGATAAAAAAATCTTTAAAAGATGTATACTAGAAAGTCAGTGCTCCATGCCAGCAGATGTAAAAAAAAAAAAAATGAAAAAAATTTAATTCTACATCCAAAGGGCACTCACTCCCAATATTTTGATAAATTGTGCTGTAAGAGAACTGGGACAAATTACTGGGAAGATACAACACAATTACACTATAATTACTATAACAAAATAATAATTCAGTATACACATGTAGCTATCACATGTATTTAAATTAATACAGACGCAATTCTAGAGCAATCATATGTAAATATTATGTGTTCGTTCAACAAATCAACCAGACTTAATTATTCTTCTATACCAAGATAGATAATCAATGTATAAAAGCCATGTTACTTAAAGACACAAGTTATATAACTTGGTCTTACTGTTGGTTCCAGGGAGACAATACATTTAAAAGTCTTAACACATAAATGGCAGAGTTGTGTATCTTGGTTATAATGTAATGACTTGTTAAATTCCAAGAACACCAACAATAATTGAATATTTATATTGAAGTACAATATGTTAATAACTAAAAATCCTATCTCTTTTATGCAACATAATCATTACTAGAATTCATGAACAGAGTACCATTAACCATTATGCTTATCTATCTAGAAATATGACAAACAATGTTAGCCTACAATCAAAGATAAGTGGTACATTTGTTTTCTTAGTAAATATTTCACAAATAGTACAGGATGATCCTGACAAAAATTTGGATTTGGGATAAGACAACCCTAAACTTCTAGGAAGCTGTCATTTTTTATTTTTTTATTTTGGTCCTTAATATATGCAAATGACAAGCAAACAGCCGTTTGATTATTATGTCATGTTTTTCAAATGCTATAAAAAAATTGTTTTACTAATAAATACACACAAAAAAATCAGCTTATCACATGTCAGTCTTACCAAAAAGATAAAAAAAACAAGCATTCTAACATTCTGAATTGTCATGCCATTTGCGTTTTGAAGCCCTGAAACTTCTGCAATCGATTGTTTATCACAAGTAAGTCAATGAACACTTTCAGTCCATATTAATAGGTACATCTCTTGTCATGTAGTTTTGTAAGTCATTTGTAGCCTAGAATGTTGTTAAAATGAATCAGGAATTTCCATAGAAATTGAAACCATTTCTAATGGGCTGGATTCTGTCTGTTATCCTTTGGTGCCTTGTCTGCCTCTTAGTGGAGCCTCTCTTTGATTTCAGTGGCTGTTTAATTACCTCAGCTGGCTGCTTATTGGGCAAAGCCTCACACACATACCTGGCCTGGTAGTTGTCACACTTCTTATTGCGCCATTTGTATTTCTTTTTGACGACAACACAGTTTTTCTTGTGCCCCTTCCGCCACATGTGAGGCTTGCCATTTTGCCAGTTGTACATTGTAACAGAGTCTCCATTGGTGTATTGCCATCTGCCATTGTGAACTTTGTCATTGAGTCCTATGTTGAACAAAAAAAAAATTTTACATTTTCTTTTTTTGAAATAATTTAGTTAGCTGATACAAAATTTCCATTGAAGCATTAGCTTTCAATTATCTTTTCCACAACTTCCTTTCGTTTTAAACATTAGTACTTTTAATTATGTAGGTTTAACTATTGTTTTTGTTCTATTTTACATGTTTCAGATGTTCTTTTAGAATTGAAAAATTATAACATCTTGGACCAGACATCCTTAAATATATCAATGGATTGTAGCGGGCAGGGTTTGAGTCCAGTACTGATGAGACCACAGTCCAGAAAAAAAAAGGATCGTGGAGGGGGAGAACAACAAGGATATAAAAATTTTTTTTTCTCCAACAATGTCTGAAAGTGGAACTTTACTTTTAGTAGGATTTATTGTGTATAAGCTCTCTTATGCAGTGTCTTGTTGTGTATTATAGTAAATTTAGTCTGTTATTTTGAAAGAAACATGGAATAAAATTAATTAAATTTGTATACTTTTAGTTATTTTGTACTTCATTAGTTATGATTGATCTAAAGTAGGCTCATTCATAGTCACTATTATTTAAAAGCTTCTTTAGATTAAAAATAAAATTTTAAAAAATTCTATATTAAAAGATTTAAACCAAACACATCAAATATAAGTAGTTTATGATTAATACAAAGAAAAAACCTCATTTCTTAATGAAACCCACAGCTTTCTTTGGGCATATCAAGAGAGTTTTGTAAGAGATATTTTATAAAAGGCAACTCATATATATATATAAATGGGTTGCCTGAGCCAGCCAGGAAAACCAATGACTAGGCAGAATTTAAGTCATTGGTTAATATGCATGACTAGAGGCATGACGCATAGGACATAATCATCTTTTTTGAAGTAACGTCTGTATTCTATAAGATAAGATAAGATAAAAGTGCACTGACCTATCCAGAATGGTTTCTCCTCCAATTTTTCTCCCAACCATTTCATGTGCTTGACATTTTTGATGGTGGTAAGGTGTCCATGAAACATCTTGACACACTTGTCCTCAGCTTCATCCCATGCCAGCCTCTCATTCATTGGTTTATAACATCGACCCTCATAATCAAACCAGCCTGAAAATATAGGCCTATAATTGAAAAAAAAAAATACTATGCCAACCCTAAATTTTTTAGATAGCAACAAAAAAAACCAACCCAAAATCTATGAAGATTTTTTTGAAAAATTTGTGTAACACAATGGCTTCATCTAAATGTCAACATAATGACTTCATCTACATGTGAAGAAATGTCTAAATCTGAGGCAAATAAAGTTTTTTGTGACTTGATATGTTGTATACCATGTATACAATGGATGGCTGCCTGGTTGTGCCATTTGCAAGCTGGACTGTCGACTATTGATGGTCGAGGGTTCAAACTCTGCCCACTCCCATCCCTGTCATCCTGCGGGAGGTTTGGACTAGGAAGTAAACTATCTTCAACTCTGAAGGAACATCCGAAACATCCGAAACATGTAAAACATTTTACAAACATTTGTACCAACAGAGAGAATTGTTTGGTTAACAGTGTGTGAATGATAAAGTCATGTTATTTGCAGTTCTGAGATTTACAGGCTTGAAAGAAAAAACAGTGCATGCAGTGTGTTCAAAGTTAAAAACTTATTTAATACTAATAATAATCTTTATTACGCAAGGAAATTTGTTTTAAAATTGTGCATTTAAAAAAAAAAAACAAGATTAGAGCAAATAATTGTATGATAGCAAACAAGCTATACATTTCTCTTTAACATTACATGCAAAATTTACAACAGTAATGTACATATTGTTCAAAGATTTAAGTTTTTGTGTCTATTTGTTTTTGTGATTGGTGACTAATAGCTTCTTTGTGATGGTAAAATGTTAAAATCATGAAGAAGAGGATGATTTTTTATGCTTGAAAACTTTATAGCTTACTTAGCAATGTTTTTCTCAAATAGGTCTCCAAGTGCAGTTTTGTTTGTTGCCTATCATTTTACTAGCAGCATTTACAATTTTCTAAATTTTATTTTTATTTGTTTGTTCAGAATGCCATACCAGGCAGTGATGTTGAAACTTTAAAAAATTCTGCAGATGTGAGCTTGTTAAAATATTGACAATGCTTTTTTGCTAACATTAATGGATGACATTTTTATGAGTAGCCTTAATCTTTTTGCCCTTTTTTGGTGATCTGTTTTTTCAATAAAATTTAATTTATTGTCTAATACAGTTCCAAGGTACTTAAAGCTTTGAACTATTTCTATGTTCTTATCAGCTACTGAAACAATATCATTTTCTTTCTTGTCCTTTTGGAAATCAATAATCATTTCTTTCATTTTTTTGACATTAAATTTAAAAAAAATTGTCATGCAAATTAATATTCTAACCAGTTTCACATATAGGAGTGGTGACTCCATCATTGCCAGAGTTTGGGCTCCAAGCCTGCCATTCTTTGCCATCACATTTACGCAGTTGATAATTGATGTCATCATAATGGAGGAGGTCTTTGGTTGCTGGAGTGCACTTTTTGATAACCTGGTATAGTAGGGAAAAGGTGATTAGTCATTGTCATGACCTGGTATAGTAGGGAAAGATGATTATATTATTAAAGATGATTAGTCATTGCCAACACAGAATTAATCATACCAAATAGCATTTCTCAGACATTGTGGACTTTAATTGTTCAGTGAGAAGGTTATTCAATTTAAAAAAGGAAGACTTGTCTTTTCTTTGTGGTGGCTGTGTTCTTAATGGAAAAAGACATTATTCTTTCCTTAAGACATTTCTTTTTTTTTTTGCTAAAGCTGAACTCCATAGCATTTAATTAGGGAAACTACCATACCCGTAGCTCTTGAGCTTTTTGAGCCTCTGGAAAACTCCAGACACTTTCTTAAAATTAGCTTTCAAGGCATTATCATTTCTACCATTATTCTGTTCTTCAATGTGATACTCACTTAAGGTAAATAGTGCTTGTCAATGGATGGTTTTTTTTTGAGGTTACAATAATCATGCTAGAAACTCTAGAAAAATACCTCATAGGTATATTAGCAAATATGATCACCCACCTGCTTTGTGGACAAGAGGTCAGGATAAGTAGGGGGGGTAACATCAAATGGTCCTTTCCCCCCAGGCATCAGTGTGTCATTCTTTCCTCCAGGCAGCTTTTTCTTCTTTCCATTTCTTCGCCTCTTCTTCCTTCCTTTATCTTTTTCCTTTTCTTTCTTCTTTCGCTTCTTTTTTAGGGGAGAGGAGGAACTCTTAGGAAGAGAGTAAGATGGAGAGGATGTTTCTTTTGCTAGAATTTTCTGCTCTGCCTCAGTGTTAAGGTAAGTGTTGTCAAATCCATGAGTCAATTGACGATTGCCAACTTTGTTGTACTGAGGAATGCAAAATTGCAATCTATTTTACACATTTCAGACAGAGTAGCAGGGAATGTTTTAACATTTTCTTTTGTAAGTAATAACTTGATCAAAAATATGTTTCCCTTCCCAAGCTCAAGTTTTCAAAATTTTTCTCTCTTTGAATAAAAATGTTTGCAATATTCTCAGTTTGGCAAAAGTCTTGAGGTTAATTTAATGAGTAGTTAGTTGTTTCTTTCTTTTGTTTATGAATGAATGATTGGTTCATAATTAGTCATGTGATCTGAACTATATTATGCCAAAAAAAAAAGGTATAAAAATGCTTTATCTAATGATCTGAGAGTTGTAAAATGAAAAGATGATTGTAGTATCAAATATTGCATTGCTGAAAATATTATATGAGGTTTTCTTTACAAATGAAATAAGTCATTCTTCTGTATGATGAAATCATCACCCTAATGGTTCTAGAAGTAGGTAGCCAAATGTTATGGTATCAGATATTCTCTCACCTGTCCACTAGACTGACCAGCAGTAGACTTGTCATCAGCCATGGAATGTTTGCTAACCATGCCAAGAAACTGTTCACACTCACCTGTTAATAAAAATTCATCTGACAAATATATATTGTAATATAAAAGAAACAAATATTGGAAATCAGCTGTGAATTAATAAAGTGTGATCAATTGAAAACTGTGCCCATAGAAAAGCTTGGAAATGTGTAGTGCTCACTAAACTACAAACAAACAAATCAAGTAAAAAAAACAACAAAATCTAATAAAATACTCAGAAAGACACAAAGATAACAAAGATAAAGGCGCATTGCTCGTTAACTTATACTAGGACAAATTTTTCCTTCTTCCCTAGTGCTATTAGAGCATGGAATGGGTTGCCTGAGCTAGCCAGGAAAACCAGTGACTTGGCAGAATTGAAGTCATTGGTTAACATGCATGACTAGATGCATTTGTATTACTGATGTGAATTTCTAGTGTCATTGAAATATAAAAAGAAAAAACAGAACAAAGGAATGAAATGTTGATAGGATATATACAAAACATAAGTATACTTTACCATTCACAGCATTGATGATTAATACTTTTAGCTTCTTGTTCTTGCCAAGTATTGTGTTGACAGGGTCGACTAATGTTAATCTCAGTTTTTTATTAGGCTCATACAGGCCATCATCCAATATAGAGAACTGCCATGTAGCTTTAGACTCTCCTGAAATATTGATTGATATAAATCATCGAAAAATAATTACAAATAAAAAATAAAAAAATAATTTAGAATTGGAATTAAAAGTTTCAGCTTCAAAATAATCAAAGGTAAGATCAAACATCTAGTAGTTCAAAATATTTATCTCATTAAAGGGAAATATCCATTTAACCAATTTTAGGTTATTAGATATAATAGGTACATAGCATTGCATTAATAATAGTCACAATGTTATGCATTTTGTTTAAGATTTTTGTTATTTTCAATGACTACACAATAAGTAAAGCAGGAAGATTTGAAAGCATAGATGGCAGAATTTTGTTTTCTTGTATTCCGGCTGTTACCATCCCTTCTTTAAATAAATCTTATTTTTTAAACCTATGCATATGTTAATAAGGCAAATTTTTGTGTGTGTTTAATTTTACATTGAAATGTCAACTCTTCTTATGGCTGGCTGCAGCTGTTAAATGAGCTTTCATTTTTCATATAAATGTAACCATTGTATCTTATTTCTTTTTTTTAGAATTAAGTAAATTCAATTATGAAAATGCCAGTAAACAAAGCTGCCTGTGTTTTCTTCAGCAGTTCTATACCACAAACATAATGCCTAGACTCAACTACAAACAACCAACCATTAAAACATTTGCTAAATAATATCCTAACAAAAGAATCAAATCCACAGGAGCTCAAAGTAGGCACTCTCAAAACAATTGAAATCTATCCAAAAAACAGCTATTGATATATATACAGATGGATCGGCCTTCAAAGCCACCATCAATGCTGGTCCTGGTGCCTCATGGTCTTCCCCAAAAATAAACACTTTGAAATAAGTGCACCCTGTGGCGATTACTGCTCAAACTTCCAAGCCGAAATTGAGGCAATTACCATAGCATTACAGACAGTGGAAAACAAATTATATGAAGGAGTGCAATCACCATCAGATATTGTTGTCTTTACAGACTCCCAATTCACTCTGCAAGCACTTAAATGCAGCACCTCAATAGCCCAAGAGAGTTGACAACACTATTGTGATAATCCATTAGATGATATCCAAATTTTAATATCAATATCACACTACAGTGGATCTCTGAACACATTGGCATCATGGGAAATGAAAAGGCAGATAAACTATCAAAGGCAGGATCATCTAAGGAACAAACAGATAGATCTGTTAACTACCTCACCCTGAGGTCAATGCTAGTCAACAATCACAAAGAGGAGTGGCTCAACCAATGGGCATCAGAAAACACAGGCAGAGCTATGTACAAAGAAATGGCTATGCCTAACAAACTGGACAGTATTAACTTCCTCCACTGCAAAGAACAATCTACAATTTTCCAACTAAGAACAGGACACACACCTCTGTTAAATTACCATCTGAACAAAATAAATTCCACACAACTTCCCCTTTGTAGACACTGCACCCACCTTTATGAAACCGTAAACCATATCCTCTTTGAATGGGCCTTCCTAATCCACCTTAGGCAGACCCTACTTCCACTACAGCCTAACATAACCAACACCCTGTATGGCAGTGCTGAACAACTGAAGAAAACAGCACACTTTTTTTTCTTTGCACAGTCTGCAAAAGAGCTCACAGCTCAGCAGCAATAAAGCTGGCTAGAAGAAGAAGAAGATACCACAAAAAAAAAAAAGATGTTGGCTTTAATTTGAAGCTTATTACTGAGGTTAAACATTCCTTTTTTCATTTCATATATTGCAAACATTCTTTCAGACATGAAGATTTTTAGGTCTTAGCCCAAACCTCCTGCAAGATGGCAGAAGTTAATAGCAGTTGGCAGCAAGCAGCATTAAAACCCAAGACCATCATGATGACAGTCCAAGGTGCATGCCACATGATTGGGTTTCTGTATGGTGGTTTCTATGTAAGTTTTAAATCCAAAGTTCTGTTTAAATAACAATTAAGTGCATATCCAGTTCTAAACTGAATATATTACGAATAAGCATCTTTTCTGGTAGTTTTTTTCTATATTTTCTAAAAACTACCTGAAGCAAAGTTAATCTGTTTCATGGCGCCTGGAGTAAAGTCTATTCCTTTCTTTGCAGATTGTTCTCTTAAGGTAATACCAACAGATGCAGGTTGAGCCAGGTTTCCAGACCTAGTCACTGTAACATACAATATGCCAACATTTTCACAGGCCACTATTTCATCTCTGTCAAACTGTGTCCTTGACCAACTAAACACATAGCTGAAATGATTACAGACAAAAAAAAACTTTTTCAAGAAATCTTATCAAATAAAAAATAAAGAAAGCTAAAATTGTATTAAATATATCTACTAAAATGTTAAATAAGATTCATAAGAAACAAATATTTTTTAAACACATATTTCTTTTACTTAGTTGAAACATCTTTGCTTATGTTCTTTTCTTTAATATTAATATTAAACATTGCTATTAAATAATAAAATAGTTCCAACAAATCTGGTCTATATTTATTTTGACTATCATCAATCAGATTTACAATGTTATTTTATCCATTTGAATACAACAAATTATATAACAAAGTCATACTGTTGTCCATCTAACACGTTCCCTCGAACGTCTTCTATTCTAAAACTGAAGGAATCAGCAAAGTGTTCTGCTTGGTGGTCCAGGATGTAAACTAAACTACCGTCATCCACATCTTTCTGGGTAAATCTCCTCCTAACGTAAAGTTTGGCCTGTGTATTCTCAAGATGTCCATATTTTGGTAATGTTGTCATGACATAATGGAGACTGGCACTATTGAAGTATAGACAATCATAACGTATTTGAATAATTAAAAAAAAAAACAACAATGTAGAACATTATTAGCTTAAAAAGAAACAAGGCAGATCATTACATTTAAGACTTAACAAATGGCTATTTTTTAAGTATTATTCTAAATATAACTCTTGATCCCAATAACTGGTAAAGAATTCATTATTATATTACTATATAGTAAAACTATTAATAAAAATAAAATAAAATATGCATTGATTTCTAAATTAGATTAAATAAAACAATTAAAGACCTGTCAGAGTCAGTATCCACAGCCCTCAACATTTTATTGGTCAGTTTGTAGCCATATCTTTGTCTGCCTAAGTGTTGTAACAGGTCTGGACTTTTATTGACCACTAATCTTGGTGCATCCTCCACAAGAGGCTGGATAAATATACTGGACAGAGAAAATCATGTAGCAGTGTGAACATGAAAGTAAATCAGAGTGGCAATTTCTTAGGTTTTGGAATTTCAGACAACTTTGTTGTATTTAAACTTTAATAGTTAAAATTCAAAATGTTTATTTATCTATGTCACCATAAGATATTGCATTAATGATAATAAGGAGCTATTTAGAATCCTTTTTTTTTCTTGTGCCTGTAAATACTTAAAATATATTTTATAGTCTTATTTTAGTTATCACTAAAATTCCATTTGTTAGATTATGAATAAAAAAACAACAAATAAATTTTTAAATAGATCACATAGTTTAAAATTATTTCAAATCTTAGCAAAATATATTTAAAGCATAACATACAAATCAACTATAACTAATAATATTTTTAACATTTTTAACCAATTTAAAGTTTGACCTTTGTTTTACTAAAATAAAAAAAAAAATTAATTAATGTACAGTGCTACATACAAATAGGCTATCTTTCTACAAAGTTCTGACAACCTATCCCTTCTAATGATTACTTTGATGGTTGTGGTTCAAAGTATAAACAGAAAGAATTATTTTATGAAGGGCTACAATTCAGTGTCACAAATTTTAAACTATTTTAATGTTATCTATAAAACACACACACACACACTTGTTTACCTCATCATGGCTGGTTGTGTCTGGAGTGTTCCATTTATGAGGAATCCCTCATGTCGCCCATCGGTCAGTGTGAAGAGGAAGTTGTCTAGTCCTAATAATGTACAAATGTACAAAGAGATTAAGGGAGAGAACACAGCTTATCAATGTATAAGTTCCACATGCTCACCTTGTCATGTAATTAGCAGAGTGTGGGAGGACAGATGACAGACTTATGAAACATGGTTAAGTGGGCAGGTAAAATTGGCATGGTTACTGTTTATAATACCAAAGCATAAAACACCTGGATTTCAATCAAAACTGCTTCTCTCCTCCTTTAACTTAAAAAAAATTGTTTATTATCAGTGAACAAATTCCACAAATGTTACAGGATAAGGTAAAAAAAAATGGATGAAAAGAATGTCAAATTTTAATCATTAATGAAGTCAAGTGTTGAGAGATTCACTAGTTTTGAGACTGAGGAGATGAATTGCATCCTGTTGAAACAAAAACCAACTGCTGCCTTGCAAAGCTACAATAACATTCCAGGGCCAATTTATACACACATGTATGTTAAAAATGTTGCATCATTAGCCACATAGTACATTTGGTTTGCATAAAAATGAAGCCATAATTACTTGCCTGCTTTGGATCCATCACTTTCATAAGAGATAAAGCCAAGGTCAACATCATTCTGAGTGAAAGCATTTGTGATCTGTACACCTCGGTTAAACAATCTGCCATAAGTAGGAGGCTTGGCAATGACAAAGGAAATGTTATGAGCAGCAGTGTCAGGGTCTGTAGCCTTGAGATGAGCTGGGGTCAAAGGTTCCTCTGTACCCTGAAATTTGTTACAAATTATAATGTATAATTATAATGAATTTGATACTCATAATAAGGCTTTGAGTCCGAAGATTAGTGAGGAATGCAGTATTTCTTGTTGCTGCGCAGCACCAGCTGTGACCTACATATTTTGCTTGATACACATAGACCATTGAAAAATTAAATAAAAAAAATGTAAGAGCTATCAGGGTGAATAAAAAATGTGAATTTGTTACATTATAACTCAATTTGAGAAAACTTTTAAAAATAAAACACACACTTATCTCAAACTATCATTTATACTTGCAGTTGCATTTAGATTGAATCAGTCATAATAAATTGCTGATAAATGTATGTTACATTGATAGGAAGTTATCTGGATTGAAAACTTATTGAAGCATATGCAGCTGTTGATCAGACTTACTATATCCAGTTTAAATGATGAAAAAAAGAGTATTAGAAAGTCTCAAGGATTTGTAAAACATCTAATTGCTTCAATAATTTCTACATTAGACCTACATGGATGAACATTGTAATTGGTAATTTTGTTAATATACAATGTTAATGTGATAGAAGAGATTATCAACCTGGAGAACCTCCAAAAGCTTGTTGGAAATCAATGATGGTAGGACCCTGTCCATTGGCTGAATGTTAATCTTGAATTCTCCATCTTTGGCAACACTTAGGCCATTGGTGACAGTGAATGTAAAAGAGTCATCAGTGATGTCATTTTTGGTAAGGTGATTATAGACCACCCTTTGTGATGTGATGTCTGACTGAGTGAAACTGCTGATGGGGACAAAACGTTTCTTGATGTTCTCAATCTGGCCTGGAAAAGGCAGATAAAAGGTTTACTTTAAATCTGCTTAACTTATTCAAGAAAACATTATTGAAAGATAATATGTTGAGGTGTAGCCAAATAAAAGGGCCACTTCAAAATAACTTACACTAGTACATTGATTCAAAAATTTTCAAATGAACAACATACAGTTGTCAATTAAAAAGTAATCAAAGAAGTTGTAATTAATAAATTTAGTATTTTCAAAATAAAAAAAATATTATAAGCTTTACAATGTAATGAATCTTAACACTTATTTAACTTTAACAAAAATTAGGATATGATATAGTTACCTAATCTTGGTGGACGAATGATGGCAAAAACAATGTCTTCTGCCTTTGTGCTCTCATCTGTTGCACTTAAATTTGATGTGCTGATAGCCACCCGCTCACCTTCTCTTACAACCATCCCTTTGTTCAGCACAGCAATGTTGGCCTTCTTGGTGTTTCTGATCTTAATCTCAAAGGTCTCCTCATGACGCTTATGTGTGCCATCTGTGAGAACAAATACAAAATTGTCCTTTTCTGTGTCCCCAAGACTAGTGGTGTGGATGTACCTGATTCGGTTTTGGTCCAAGTCTGCCTGGGTAAAGTTACCTCCCATCTCCAGATCCTCACACTGCAATTCTAATGCAGGAGCCTGTGGTTCAGGGCAGAACTGCAAAAAGCCTTTCTCTGGTGTCTCCACTAAAACAAAGGCCAATTCATGGTCATCATTATCCTCATCCTGAGCCTGAAGAAAATTGTTGGTGATTTGGGCATAGTCCCCATATTCCAGTTCCATGCCTGTATTTTTTAAAATCTCTGGACGTTCATCATTTTGCAGTTTGACTGAGATATTGCAGACAGCTTTGACTTCATGCTTTCCATCAGATACAGTGACAGCAAATTTGTCACTGAAGACTTCCGAGCCATCATGTTTGTACAGCAGCTGGAGCCCATTATGGATCTCTTCAATTGTGACCACCTGAACTTCTGACTCAGCCAGCCCTCTGCGTGTGTTGACTAACAAAACAATTTTGCCATGAGCTGGGGGCTGGGAGATGGAAACTTTGAGCTGATCTTTGGGGACATCAAGATCTATGGCATCTAACATGGATGGACCAAGAACCATGCTCCCTCCTTCAGTTATGCTGAAATCATTCAGCATAAGGTCAGGAGGTTCATCATTGGCTGGAACTATTGTTATCCTTAATGTCCTTAAATCAGAATTTAACTTGCCATCACTAGCATAAAATTCAAACTCATCTCTGACAGGCTCAACACCTTTATGATTGGCCTGCACATAGTTGATGGAGCCATCCAGAATATCTCCATATGTAAATGAGTTGATTCTGACACCAATGTTTTTCTTATCTGAGCCAGGAGATGGTTTAGTGTTTTCAATATATCCCCACTGAGGCTGCTTAGTAATCATAAACAGTATCTCTTTTGTTTTTGAGTCAGGGTCTGTTACTGTGAGAACCTCTTGGCTAAACCTAAAAGATTCCCCCTCAGCAACAAAGACAGGATTCCCCAATGTGATTTCTGGCTTTTGGTTATTCACTGGAGTGATGGTAATGTTCAGATCATACATTGGCATGTCAGATGTGGCTACAAAGTTTTGATTCGAAATGATAAAAGTTGCATAGTCCTTGAGGATTGAAGTTCCAATCTCCCCACTAGTGTGAAGAAAGCTAACATGTCCTGCTTTCACATCACCTTGAGTGAATTTTGTAGCAGGCTGACCTTTTAGTTGTAGAACTCCATATCTGAAATGTTATATTGTTATTCTTTAATGTAGTGTATGTTATATTTACAGGGATAAGTAAAGCATCAAAGACTGTTTAGACATGTTTAACTGCAACCATTAATGAAGGAAAGCTTATGTTAAGGTGACATTATTTTATTACCTATGCTATAAAAATAAGTGGAAAATTAGAGCCAAAATATGGACTTATAAAATATCTTTTAAAATTTTATGACTAAGACAGTAAAGATAGCCAAAAGAAATGTCAATAAAACAAAAATAAACATGAAAAAAAGATATGTAATATTGTGCTACCCTTTCTCGCCAATTACTTATAAAGGAAAACCCACCTTGGCTGTTTGACAATTAAGAATACAAGTTTGTCATTATTTGAATCTCCATCAGTGGCAGCAACAATTCTGGTTGTTATGGTGGCCTCCTCTCCTTCTGAAACAATTAACTGTGGTCTTAAGTTTTTTGACAATGTTGGAGTTTTGTCTGCCACTGGCACAACCTGCAGAAATAAGGAGTAGGCTTTCTTTAAATTACACCTTCATGAATCAACATGAATCCATATATTAAGTCATTCCGAATTATTTTTTAAGCTTAATTATTTTTTTGTGAGAAGAATTTTTGGTGACATTGCTATCAGAGTAATCAGAAGTTAGTTTTATCTCAGACTAACTCTTAAATAAAAAAACTTAATTACAACATAAAGGATGAAGAAAACAAAAGAGCTCATTTGAGTAAAAAGGCCATGAATTGCTGCCTGGTCATGTGGTAAGGACTTTGCTTTGTTGTCTCAATGGTTTCATGTTCAAGCCCTGCTACCACTTCCTTTTCATCCAGGAGGTGGTTTGGGCAAGGACAGAATAATATTCATTTTTGAAGAAACGCCTCAACATCAAGACAAAATATGCATATAATGATGTAGCACTTTTTTCAAATGTATTTCCCGAACAACTGTAATTTAACTGGACTTTTATAAAACCCTATTTGTTCCTAGTTTCTAGTTGTTAGCCAAAACTGAGGAGAGATGTATGCATTCTACAATACCTGTATAGAAAGAACTTTGGTAGCTTGATTCATGCCGTCTGTCAGTGCAAGAGTAAAAGTGTCAAGAACAACATCAGATCCATCATGGAGGTATCTGTAGGCACAAAAAATAGTGTAAAATTATAATTATTGTATTAAGGTAAATGCTTTGGCCTTGAATACTTCAAAGAAATATTTAAAATATTTAGTAAAATAACAGTAAAAATCCATTTTCAAAAAATCTTTAAATCAATTTTAGCAAACATCTAAAAAATCTGAGAGAAAAAATGTGCTTACCAGTTTCTACACAGGCCTTAAAACTTAAAAACAAATTTCTCAAGGCACTGGTATTTAAAAAGCACAATATAGTCTAATCTTAATTTACTCATATAAAACATTGAATTTGTTTCAAGAAATCTTACCAGAAAAATATTTGTTCTTCAAGACAAATCTTTGGAGAAATAATAGGTTTCAATCTAAGGCTACAACATCCACAGTTAAAATGGTAGCACACCATACCATTACCTGATGCGTTTCTTTTGCAGGTCTTCATAGAGAAAGGAGGAACCAGTCTTCAGCATTCGGCCATCATTTTGGAGCGTGCCATACTTTGGTGGAGCATCCAGAATAAACTTCAGTGAAGTCACAGGGGTATCCACATCCACTGCTGACAGCTGACTGGTAGTGATGCTCAGTATGCCTCTTTCTTCCACAATCAGTTTGTTGGTCACAAACTCTGGAACATGGTTGTTCACTGGATTGACCTTCAATCAAGAAAACAACAGTTCTAGATTTTGAGTCTGATATATACATCCCAGATTTTAAAAATCTCATTTACTTTGCAATATAGAAATGATTAGTTTCAACTTTAACCCTATGTCTAATTTGACCATTTGTCTCTGACCATATGTCTTTAATTTGACCATATGTCACAGACTATATGTCCTCGTTTGATCATGTGTCTCTAATTTAAGACCTATACTGTTGTGACTAGCAAAGAATTATCAGCTTGAATTCTCTATAAAATTTTATTTCATGTCTTAACAAATTTAAAATCTTTTAATATAATTTAAGTAGAGTGGCATAAGGAGTGCCAAAAGAAAATTAAAAAATCTAAAACCTGTTTTAAAATTATTAAAATAAAAACCAAGAATTCTAAAAATCTGCTCTTATCTTCTGAAGATAGTTTGTTGACTTTGTCAATTTTTTTCATTTTTCTGATCTTTCCCCAACTTGAAATATATAACATGTAGACTAGAGGTGTCTGCCTACAACCTACTAGTTCAAGTATATATAGTTTTTGAATGTGCACATGAAGCTTAAAAACATCAATAAAACTGGACTGACACTTTAATAGTTTAAAACAGGAAGTTAGACATCATAGAACTTGAATTTCTTTTTCAGTCTCTGGAGGGGAGGCTGTTTTCAAAAACAGGTCAGCCAAAGAAATATGAGATGCAGAAGTTTAACTTCTAAAGAAATAGTTTGATTATACAGTCTGTGGTTACTTTTCATGAGTTTTGAGTTTTTATATAACACAGCATAATAATAAGCATTAGTTAATTCATAGTGAATAATTGGTAAAGAGCTTGGCTTCCTAACTGAGGGCTCTTGGGTTTGAATCTCCGAGAAGACTGGGATTTTGAATTTTGGGATTTTTTAAGACACTTCTGAGCTCACCCAACTCTAATGGGTGCTTGACTTTAGTTGGTGGTTGGTCATTGTGCTCGTCATACACCACCCTCATTAACCATCAGTCAACAAACCAGATAACCTTTACATCATCTCCCCTATAGATTGCAAGGTCTAAAAGGGGAACTTTACTTTTAATACTTAATTCATGAACAAATGATGTCTTGAAAGGAAATGAATGGTCTCATTTCAATATTATCAGCTATAAGTTATTTTAGAACTAATAGTAGTACTATTTATAAAAATAGCTAGCTAAAAGCTACAACTGGTTTCTGCAACTTTTATAAATCACTTTAGCTAAGCTTAACCAAAAATTTTTTTATTTATTTCCATTTACATGAAATTTGATTAGTAAGCTTAATTTGGAATGAAGGCATTAGAACGTAAGTGTTTCTTACTTCTATATCAAAGGTTTGTCCATAAAGTTTGTTACCACTGCCATCTTCCACTGTGTAAGCCAATCTGACCAGCCTGGACTCTGGACCTATGTCATTGGTAGGAGGGATGTAGGCAATCTTTTGTTGATCTATGTCAGCCTGGGTGAATTTGATAGCTGTTGAAAAGTTGTTTTTTTAAAACAGTTCATTATTTTTTTTAAGAGCATACTACAATATAGTGCTACAAATATTTAATATTTATAATTTCCACTGCATTTGTAGTTTCTTAATTCCACAATGAGTAAACTGTAAGTGATGAGACAGAATGTTAGGCTTCTAAGTTATTTCTAATTAGTATTTATGAAGAAAATAAAATAATATTTTCCTTATTATGCAGTCTGACAACAAGGTTCGATTCTAGCCGTTTAGGATATAACACAATTCAACTCTCAGACTTTTGATATAAGGAAATGTTAACATGATACAGCAAAGTTTAATGTTAACCTTATAATATAACAAGGTTCAACTCTAGACTCAGCCCATCTGCTAGCCTTATAAAGTAACAAAGTTCAACTCTAGACTCAGCCCACCTACTAGCTTGAATACAATGAAACAAGGTTGAACTCTAAACTTAGCTCACCTTGAGGAGCATCAACAGTTTTGTCCACTTTGGTCAAATTGTGTGTGGCCACGAGCCTCCCAGCATCCCTCTCGCCCCTATTGTAGACAAAGTAAGGTGGAGTCGTGATGGTGTAGGTCAAATCTTTAGGTGGAGACTCCACATCTGTGTAGCGGAGTTCAGTGGACTTGATGTAACCAATGCTGGTTTCTTCTACGTACATGATGCGTTTAGCTGAGGATGGTGAAAAGTAGACTACAATAGCTGAGGATGGTGAAGAGTAGACTACAATAGCTGAGGATGGTGAAGAGTAGACTACAATAGCTGAGGATGGGGAAGAGTAGACTACAATAGCTGAGGATGGTGAAGAGTAGACTACAATAGCTGAGGATGGGGAATGGGGAAGAGTAGACTACAATAGCTGAGGATGATGAAGAGTAGACTACAATAGCTGAGGATGGTGAAGAGTAGACTACAATAGCTGAGGATGGTGAAAAGTAGACTACATGGACACATGAACAGTTTCACTTTTTTTTTTTATGTATCTGCTAATATACGGAAAAAAAACACTTTTCCGGTTGGAAGTAAATTATATAAATCTGTGGACAGATAACTGTGTATCGTTTACCTGACGATGCCTCCTGAGTGTATTTGCATCGTTAGTGTGTAGTCTCCCCCTAGACTTATCTAACTGCCTCACCCAGCATTCCACTAAACTTACATAGACTAAGTTAAAGTCTACATAAAATGTCTAGCACAGGATATATATATATATATATATATATATATATATATATATATATATATTTAAAGCAGACTTTTTATGTCCCCTATTTAGAAAGAGAGGTAACCCGAAAATTGCGTTTCTCAGTGCTTGTAATCGTTGCTGAGATTAAATTATTGTTCCTTTCCCCGACGCCATTTAATAAGGAAAGCAGTTTTCCCCTGACGATAGAGTTCTGACGCCCCCTGGCGACCAAGCCAATATGAGAAAATTAAGAAAGGAGAAGGGAGAAAAAGGCCAGGGCAGTCGCTGAGAAATTGTGATGCCCCGGGGCTAATGGATACTCCAAGAGCTGTGTTGTGGCATGATCGCAGGAAGAAGGAGGGGCTCGCCACGGGAAGATATTACAATCAACTCAATGGGCAGTTCCGAATTAGTACTTCACGATCCTTCTAGTATTTTGATTGACTCTACGAGCTAACACACTGTTTTGCAGAGAATCAATTGTATTGTTGATATTGAAAGTTGAAACAAATCTCTCTAACACCCGTCCTCCCAACCTATAAAAAAGTGCGGTATATTATGTAGTATGTGTAGTATTTTAACTAAACTTGAAGTTTAAAAAGAGAAACTCTCGCCATCCTTTTAGTTTTCATCGGAGATAAGAAGATAAGTTTAAGATGAACAAGTTTGAGATGAACAAGTTTGAGATGAACAAGTTTGAGATGAACAAGTTTAAGATGAACAAGTTTGAGATGAATAAGTTTGAGATGAACAAGTTTGAGATGAACAAGTTTGAAATGAACAAGTTTGAGATGAACAAGTTTGAGATGAACAAGTTTGAGAAGAACAAGTTTGAGATGAACAAGTTTGAAATGAATAAGTTTGAGATGAACAAGTTTGAGATGAACAAGTTTAAGATGAACAAGTTTAAGATGAACAAGTTTGTGATGAACAAGCTTAAGATGAACAAGTTTGAGATGAACAAGTTTGACGAGCCACACGAGACATGTCTGGTTGACCTAAGACCAAAAGTGTATGTATCAGGACGGGACTGTCTCTCCAGAATAAGGCTCGACAGCCATATGGAACAAAATGCTATAATAGATAAACTATAGTCGTTATACGACTGAAGAACGTCAACATTGACATTGTCCATCAATCAGTCTCTCTCTCTCTCTTTCCTCTCCCTATCTTACATGTTTATTAATTGTTCATATAGAAAACATGTTCAACTTAAAGTCTTCCAAAAACAAGACAACATTGAATCACAAGGGTCAGGCTGGAATGGTGTGGCAATTCCAGAGCTTTAGTTTACCTACCTGGCATAATTATTTAGGTCACGACATTTAAAGTATCAAAATTTCATTCATTTGTTTTGATTTTACCGGGGAAATTACAATAAGAGATTATCATTATTCAACAATCTAAATCTCTTTTGCTGCTCCAAAATGCGGAAAAAACAAACAACTCATACACGAAGTAAAAAGAGTCTCTCTTATTTCATGAACATTGTTTAGCAATGCAGGTTACGCTCTGTGTTCTATTTGTTTAGAAAGTTTCACGTTCGCAAGATCATAAAGTGTTATTTACTCAACTCTGTTGGCTTACATTTCCCATTCAGCGAAGAATTTCAGGAGATTTGTGAATTATCTTTTAATTCTAGTTTATGCTTACTGGTTTCATGGCAGGGCCGGCGCTCCAGATTGCGGGCCCTATGCGAAACGGATTGCGCAGGGCCTAGTCTGGTAAGAAATAAGGATAAAAAGTGAAAACTAAGATTTTTTGTTAGAAAATAAATTCTTTGCATGACAATTTTGTCTATTTTTCAGGACATTTTTGTGAGTTTTTGAGGATATTTTAATAATTTCGGGATATTTTCATGACTTTTTTTCGTATTCTTTACATTTTTAGGAGATTTCCATGAGCTCCAGGCCGCGGGAACCCTGTTATAAATTAAAATGGTTAAATTTAATAATTTACAACTATAATTAGCGCGGGGCCTATGAAAGTGCGGGGCTTATTGCGGCCGCATAGGTTGCAGTGCCCTAAGGCCGGTCCTGTTTCACGGTGACTTCTTGTTGAACCACTTTAGTCCACGCTCCTGAACTGCCAGATACTATGGCCACTGACTTAAGATGCAATCGTGGGCATGTCCTGTATTTACATGTATTAATTAACAGTCCGACCGACACCATTTCCAGCACAGGTCCCGACGTTTACATGTTTGTACAGACAACATCCAACCAATACAGCACCCGCACATGCTTTTACACGAGTCTATAGAAGCAGGATGAGATGAGAAGGAATCGCGCAAGTCAGCGCGCGAGGAGACGAGCCGCAGTGCTTTACAAACAAACTATCCCACATCTACACAAAGCATCTAGCTTCTAGAAACAAAAGAAAACCCCCCAGAGCCTTCATGCATCGCCCTCCTACTCTTTCTCGACTCAGGGCCCCAACGTTTATTTACTGTGGCCAGCGACACATTTCACGACACCAAAGTCGAACGCTGTATACAAGGGAGCGAACCAATGTATACAAAAACAACAAAGTTAGGTCTCGATCATAGACATAAATATGTCTATGGTCTCGAAATAAGCTTCAGATGAAGTCGTATGTAAATAGTTCATTGAAATTTAAGACTACTATCATGAAAATGACAGTTAAATTTAATTTTTACAATTTTAATAATATTTGGATACACATAGATAGACCAGAAATTGTATATCATTCTATATGGTAATATGGTAAAGTAGTTTTGGGTTGTTAAGTGATACGGTACGATCTAATTTTTGTATGTTTAACCCGATAAGGACAATGGACAGTATTTAAAATATGTTTGATTCTTAGCATAGCTTTCAATAGAAATATAGTTCATTATAATATTGAAATGCCACCGGAATTAATAAACTATACATATTGTTTATTATTCACTATATATTTATTAAATAATCAGTATATAGATTCAAATAACTAACAAAAGGACGGATCGAAAACTCAAAATTATGTATATACAATCATACAGAGTTGTCCCTCTTTGTTGTTTACCGAGAGTTTTTTTTGTTTTTTTGTTGTTTTTTTTTTCACCTTACTAAGTTGCAGCAGTGTGACCTTCCAAAAAGAACATTTGTACATAAAGACTATTGCATCATTGGAAACTTCAAATCTGACTAAAATGATGTAAACACGCTATATTTACAAACAATAAAACTGTGCTGTTTTATTTTAACTAGATTTGGAAACAAAATAATTTGATTGATCTCTAGAATGCTCAGGATTTCTAACCTTATGTTTTCTTAATAGCGTGCCCACAGTGACATCTCTCTTGTGTTAACGTAAACAACAAGATCTACTCCACTACCACTTCTACCACCTGTACCACCTCTACCACCTGTACCACCTCTACCACTTCTACCACCTGTACCACTTGTACCACCTCTACCACTTGTACCACCTCTACCACCTGTATCACCTCTACCACTTCTACCACCTGTACCACCTCTACCACTTCTACCCCCTCTACCACCTGTACCACCTCTACCACTTCTACCACCTGTGCCACCTGTACCACATATACCACCACTACCACCTCTACCACTTCTACCACATCTACCACTTCTACCACCTGTACCACCTCTACCACCTGTACCACCTCTACCACTTCTACCACCTCTACCACATGTACTACTTCTACCACCTGTACCACCTGTACCACCTGTACCACTTCTACCACCTGTACCACCTCTACCACCTGTACCAACTCTACCACCTGTACTACTTCTACCACCTCTACCACTTCTACCACCTCTACCACTTCTACCACCTCTACCACCTGTACCACTTCTGTCACCTCTACCACTTCTACCACCTGTACCACTTCTACCACCTCTACCACTTCTACCACTTCTACCACCTGTGCCACCTGTACAACCTATACCACTTCTACCACCTCTACCATCTGTACCACCTCTACCACTTCTACCACCTGTACCACTTCTACCACTTCTACCACCTGTATCACCTCTACCACTTCTACCACCTGTACCACCTCTACCACTTCTACCCCCTCTACCACCTGTACCACCTCTACCACTTCTACCACCTGTGCCACCTGTACCACATATACCACCACTACCACCTCTACCACTTCTACCACATCTACCACTTCTACCACCTGTACCACCTCTACCACCTGTACCACCTCTACCACTTCTACCACCTCTACCACATGTACTACTTCTACCACCTGTACCACCTGTACCACTTCTACCACCTGTACCACCTCTACCACCTGTACCAACTCTACCACCTGTACTACTTCTACCACCTCTACCACTTCTACCACCTCTACCACTTCTACCACCTCTACCACCTGTACCACTTCTGTCACCTCTACCACTTCTACCACCTGTACCACTTCTACCACCTCTACCACTTCTACCACTTCTACCACCTGTGCCACCTGTACAACCTATACCACTTCTACCACCTCTACCATCTGTACCACCTCTACCACTTCTACCACCTGTACCACTTCTACCACTTCTACCACCTGTACCACCTCTACCACTTCTACCACCTGTACCACTTGTACCACCTCTACCACTTCTACCCCCTCTACCACCTGTACCACCTGTACCACTTCTACCACCTGTGCCACCTGTACCACCTATACCACCACTACCACTTCTACCACCTCTACCACTTCTACCACCTCTACCACATGTACTACTTCTACCACCTGTACCACCTGTACCACCTCTACCACTTCTACCACCTGTACCACCTCTACCACCTGTACCACTTCTACCACCTCTACCACTTCTACCACCTCTACCACTTCTACCACCTGTACCACTTCTACCACCTCTACCACCTCTACCACCTGTACCACTTCTATCACCTTTACCACTTCTACCACCTGTACCACTTCTACCACCTCTACCACTTCTACCACCTCTACCACCTGTACCACTTCTACCACCTGTGCCACCTGTACCACCTCTACCACTTCAACCACCTCTACCACCTGTACCACTTCTACCACCTCTACCACCTGTACCACTTCTACCACCTGTACCACCTCTACCACTTCTACCACCTCTACCACCTGTACCACCTCTACCACTTCTACCACCTCTACCACTTCTACCTCCTCTACCACCTGTACAACCTGTACCACTTCTACCTCCTCTACCACCTCTACCACCTCAACCACCTCAACCACTTCTACCTCCTCTACCACCTGTACCACTTCTACCTCCTCTACCACCTCTACCACTTCTCTCCAAAGTGTCCCCCCCCCCCTTTAAAACGTTTCCAGCATTCTCGTTGGTTTTAAGTCCCCCCCCCCCCCCCTTTTAACTCAAGCCTCTTTGAACTAATTATTTAATTGAGTAGATCTCTGTAAGCAAGTAAGTAAACATGCTAACAAAGTCACACACACACACACACCACTTGCATTATGTCAGATTATCAGCCACCTTATAGGCCAAGGTAACATGTAGCACACACTGGCACATAAAAAAATTCTTACAGTGAGTAGAATTAATGTTATCATTTGATGTGTTGGCTTCAGTTTATTTGCCTAGGCAGATTTATTGACTTCTGGAGATCTATCAAGAGCTATCAAGGTTTTGTATCTTTTAACAGTAACGAATAAAGCAAATCAATGTAGGCTAATACTAAACCACTATATTTTAATAGTACTAGAATTTGCTATATAGATTTGGAAACATTTATTTCATTCCTGGAAGACAATGAAACTACATTGGCATGAGGTAGGCATTAAAAAAAAAAAGAACAACAACAGAGACATAGTGGGATAACAACCATCTCGTTCCAAATGAACGCATGAGGAGATTGGATGATGCACTTACACATTCAAGTTTGCAAATCGATTTAATTCTAGATCTAATCTGTGCCACTGGAGCTTAAATTATCGGCTTTTACATGGGATCTGAAGTAATGTCGCTTCTACCACTCAAATTTGCTCATTTGAATAACAATAATAATAATAATAACATTGACAATAATAATAATAATTATAATAATAAAGCAAGCCCTAGAGCAATGAGTAAGAGTAGAGTATTTCGTGTGGATATAGAGACCCAGCTGTGACCTACATATTTTGTCACACTTTATACAGACAAATCGATAAGGGTCTTTTTTGAAGTTCTTTTTTTTTTAATTTCATGATAAACAAAACAATGTCCAAGAGGTTAAATTGAACTTTAATGTTACTAACTTAAACAAAAAATTAGTTTCAAATAGAAGAGCTTAGACAATTGAATTCTGTAGTGATAAAAAGTGGATACGAATGATTAAAACACCTTTCAAAATAACATACAACACTTCCTTTCTTCTGTACACCGAATACACAAAAAAGCTATTTATAGATTTGTCCTCTCCGTAGATGAAGATCTCTAGACTAAAAAAGAAGTTGCTATCCATGTGTGAAGAACACCTGCACTAAAGCGATAGATTCTACCAATGAGTACAACCACAATCAATTCAGCATTGTGAAAACCATTTCTATGATGAACCTTTCCACCGAGCACTCACCAAATGTCTTTAATTATACAAGATGGCTTATCTTTCATGTGATTGTTCCAACCCCCATCTTTTTTTTTTGCACTAAACGACAAGCACTTACCAGTGGCGTCAATCTGAGGTGGGTTCTCGTTCATGGGCGAGATGATGATGGAAAACTCCATGGATTCGGATTCGTTCGGTGGATCCTGGTGGTCCTGGACGGTGAATGTAAACGAATCCTTAAATACCTCCTCCCCGTTGTGACGATAATAAATCTGACCTTTGACTACATCCCTCTGACGAAATCCAAATATTTTGGTGCCAGTGTCTGACGGACGGAGCTTCCTAAAAAGAAAGATAAGAATTGGAGTCACGACAATGAAATTAATCAGCGTTGAACACCAATAGCAAGATTAAGTAGAGCTTCATGAACTTTTTACACAAGAAAATATGTCTTGTTTTAAAGCAATTTTAATAGATATGTTAAAGGAAGGGAAAATAGCAGGCTGCAAAGGGACACAATAAAATGGTAAACTTGATATTTTTAAAAATAATTGTTTCGTTCATATTATCAGAACCCATTTTGATTCTCGTGAAAAAGAAAGGCAACATGAAAAGTTTTTTTTTTTTTTTTTTTTTTTTAAAGACAATTGCTTCTTATGAGGCTAATGACTGTATGTAAAATCGATTACTATAAACGCCGAATGATATAAATGATAGATCTTAAAAAAAAGGATTTTAACAAAAAAAAAAATCCTGGTGAAGGGCGGAGTTAATTACATTCAAATGATAGGCCTATAGATCAAGACTATAGATCAAGATCAAGACGACGATGAGCAAATTGTATTTAATTATGGAACTCTTTCGCCGTGGTTCAATACATTAATACACAGGAACATTTAGCGCAACGCCTTCTTATTCTAGATCTATAGTCGAGTAGATTTATAGATTTGCTTTGTATTGTTCTTGTTTTGTTTTTTTTAATAATATTCCCCGAAATGTTTTATCCTTGTTTTTTTTTTTTTTTTTCTCAAAGAAAAGGTGATGTTGATATGGGGCGCAAAGGTGCACTCGTTCAAGAAAATAAAGTATTGTTTTCCGCCATGACACTAATGGTAGTTGTTTGCTTATTGCTGACTGTGAACCTAGATCTTAATCAAGTCTTCTAAGTCTAGATCTATAGGCATATCATTAGAATAATTAAAGTCTAGTAGATTTATACATTTGCTTAACCATGATTTTTCAAAGTTTGCATTATTTTAAAAAAATCTAACATTCAATAGTTATTAAGAACAAAATAATTGCTCTATAAGTTGTACAAAGGAGGTATAGTCTTTTTTTTTTTTTAAAGTTTTTTTTTTCTTGTTCCTTTAAAGAGTAGTTGTGTGTGTGTTCGTGTGTGCGCTAAACTAATGAATTATTTTGAATGTGTGTTATACATCGTGTCAAGGTTTGCAAATGAATGGGCATTCCGTGCTATTAGTGTTCCGATGGTCTCACCTGATGATGTCTCCAGCTGTGGGCGAGGTGACGATGGTGTAAACGATGTTGTTGTCCAGTGAATCGGAGTCGTGGGCCAGCAGCATGTCCTCACTGATCTTCCTCATGCCCCCCTCGTTCACCTGGAGACCCAGGTTGTTCACCAGGTAAGGGGGTGTGTCGTCACGTGGAATGATGATGATTGGGAATGATGACAGTACGGTGTTACTACCATCGCTGATACGCAGTTCAATTCTATCCCTAAAAAATGCGGAAACCAAAATGCATTAGAAAAAGTCAGAGTCTAACGAACACGCACAAAAAAACAACACATATAAGTATACACGCACATGAATCACAGTAAGAAAATGTCTACATTGCAACAATAGCATTCTTTCGGACAGTGGTGCCCATTCTATGGCTTGAATTTTATTTGGCTTTATTAAAGTGCTATTCAGCCCTCTAAACTTATGTCCACAGTGTGTAATGAAGCGGCATCCTTGGATTGAAGTGTATATGAACCTCGTCTCTTTACCGGATACTGAAAATATTTTGAACTATAAGATCACTCAAGCGAGGAGCAAATATATTGTGAGAAGAATGATTTCCGAACAGAAAAAATAAACTGAAATAAATCAGACAAAGATTGCATCCTAAACAAATCAGACAAAGATTGCATCCTAAACAAATCAGACAAAGATTGCATCCTAAACAAATCAGACAAAGATTGCATCCTAAACAAATCAGACAAAGATTGCATCCTAAACAAATCAGACAAAGATTGCATCCTAAACAAATCAGACAAAGATTGCATCCTAAACAAATCAGACAAAGATTGCATCCTAAACAAATCAGACAAAGATTGCATCCTAAACAAATCAGGTAAAGATTGTCGAGTGGGAAAGCTGAAAAAGTCAGAGAAACAAAAGTTGAGTGAAATAACATTGCAATGGACAAACTAACTGAAGAGGATTAGGCCATTGAGAAGGAAAAAAACCAAGAGCGTCGTGTAAGTCATATATCAAATGTGAGGAAACACATTAAAATAACTGACATAAGTCGGGGGTTAAATATTTTGTTTGTGCAATCATAAGGATCGTGTTTAACAAGGAACAATTGTACGTTATAGACTCTGGTCCAAGTTTGAACATTTCAGAAATAAATGGACAGAAAACTCGACAACCTTTTATTGATATGCCCATCAAGTTGGCTACTTTTCTACTTTAAAGTATTCAGTAATTGATCTCTATTTAAAATCGTATTCCATTTTATGGTGTAAGAAAATTTGCAGGACCTGTCTCGAGATAGGTTAGAGAAAAATATGACTAGAGAAAAATATGACTAGAGAAAGATAGGACTAAATAAAACTGCAGAACTAGTCACAAGCACAAAGTGAAGAACTACTTAGAACTGGAGAACCCTTCAAGAATAGATATAAGTAGACTGTTAAAAATTGAAGGAACTGAATTCATAGTATTGTAATACATGACAACATGAAGCTTCAAAGATTGAAATGTTGAATCCCCTCTATTTCTATTGATAATTGTTCTATGTCTTCAAAGATTGAAATGTTTAATCACCTCTATTTCTATTGATAATTGTTCAATGTCTTTAAAGAACAACGTGTGTTACAATTAGTGATCTCACAATCAATGCAGTAGGATGTTTTGTTTCTATACGACGCACATCAGACCAAAGAGGCTCAAGAAAGAGATTTTTAAAACTTTAAACAAAAATTTCGAACTTGTATGTGAACCAAAAAAAAAATAAATTAATTCCTCAACCTTATGATCAGACACGCAAATGTCTTCACCCTTGACCCTTCCTCTATTAGCATTCATGTTCCATTCGCCTGAATTCATTTGCTAGCTATTCCCTACAGATGACATACACACAAAAATATCTAAAAGGAATGGAAAAACTAAAAGTGAAAATCCTAAGCCATGATTTCCACCTCCCCCCCCCCCCCTCCATATGTTTCCTTTCTTTTCAAACCTCTTAAAATCAAATTGACAACAACAACAATAACTAAAGTATGTTGATTGATATTTCTTTTATATTAACAACGGGATTCGCCAATCTTCCCTTCTCCAAGATTTGTAATAATTCGTTATATAATGATCTGTTACAAAATGTGTATCTATTCTGTTTTGAATTATGTGAAGACGGATCGAATTATGAACTTCTGACAATATTGCAAGTTGTAGGAATTTTGAAAGTGTTAGTGTTATTGGTCTGAACTCAAGCCTTATAGATCTAGTGTAGAGGACGTTATAGTGGACTATAGGCCTTATAGATCTAGTGTAGAGGACGTTATAGTGGACTATAGGCCTTATAGATCTAGTGTAGAGGACGTTATAGTGGACTATAGGCCTTATAGATCTAGTGTAGAGGACGTTATAGTGGACTATAGGCCTTATAGATCTAGTGTAGAGGACGTTATAGTGGACTATAAGCCTTATAGATCTAGTGTAGAGGACGTTATAGTGGACTATAGGCCTTATAGATCTAGTGTAGAGGACGTTATAGTGGACTATAGGCCTTATAGATCTAGTGTAGAGGACGTTATAGTGGACTATAGGCCACGGGTGAGCAAGAATAGATTTAATAAGATCGTTGTAAACACGGATTGTGGACTTCTAAACCTCACTAGTCACTAGAATATCTTTTTTTTCCCTACTCGCTTGAGTCTTTCGTACACCGTTCATTCTCCCATTACCCATTCTAGAATTAAGTTGAAACTTTGCATAATTATTCATTGTCCCTAAAAAAAAACCCATGAATCAAGTTAAAAGAAACTAACCAATCAGTTAAATTAAATAGAAATAATTTTTTTATTTAGTTTAATATCAAAAATGTAAATAAATATTACAGTATTAAAAGAATGAGGCTGTAAATGTGAAGCTCTTCCTCGTAGATAAGCATTTAAAAAAATATATTTACATTATGCTTGTTTTTTCATTTACGGCTGAACAAATCAACACGAAATGTAATTTAATTTAAAATCAAATTGTAATTTAGAGACTTAGAACTGAATGCCAACTTATTCATTAAAAACATGCCGAGGATTACAAATGACAGTTATACCATTGAAGGAAATGTCAAAATGTATTATTTCAAGCAACTAGTCGTGTCTCTTACTTCCCGTTTGTGATTATAAAACAGAAGCAATAAGGATATTTTCTCCCTACAGTTTTGTCCAGGTTCTACACTCATCTACCTTTCACGTTCTTCCAGGTCATTTCTCATTTTCGTTTATCACTTGTCCAGCCTGAATCTTACCTCGTGGAGTCACTGTCGTCATGCTTGTAGACCACGTGACCCGCCTCCACATCCTTCATGGAGAATATGACCGAGTGTTTGCCTCGGACAGTGATGGTGCCGTGGTTCAGACCTCCCTTGACGTACATCCTGACCCTGTTCAAGTTATCCTTGTCTACAACCTAGAGATGTCACAGGACAAGTAGCCACATTATTTTTTTACATCATGGTCAGTCGTCTATTATGGTTAACATAGTGTTGACTTCAACAATACTTTCTTCTGTGCATGCAGTTATACAAGTAAACTAAGGTCGAAACAATCACTGTTGTATATCTACACTGCTATTTTACATCAATACCTATTAATATTAGAATCAAATCAAACAGCCTCTAGAGGTATAAGAGTGATTAGCTATCAAGAGTTTAGCATCCCAGTTATTTGAAACAAGGATTCAAAGGGACCCCTGTTGGATCCCAGTTCTTAGAAAAAAAGGATTCAAAGAGACTCATGATTTCACTCAGTTACTTTCAATGGTATGAGGAGAGTTACTAAAGGTTTGATCACTGTGCTGTCTGCGAGAATAGATACTCGTACTAAACTCTCAATGATAGAAAGACGATTTTTATTTTAAAAAATCTACTGACCATATTTATTTATTTATTCTAATATCATAATTAAAATAAAAGTAGTACATATTTCACGGTAACAATCTTTGTATTATTCAGTATATTTAGCTTTCTATTTCTAGGTAAGCACAATACTTAAAACATACTTAGTCCAATACCTGGAATTGTTCTGTGGTAATTTCCCTACTCTGTCCCTCCAGCAAAGTCACACCAGTATTGACAGACACCCTTGGAGCCGTGGTGTCTGCTGGCCGTACAGCCATTCGTACGGTAATTGGCATACTCTGTGAAGAAACAACAACAACGAATGCATTATTTACTACGTTTAATAGACTCTCTCCATATCTTAGTATTACCATCGGACATTAGCAATGAAAGACAACAGTGGATAAGAGAGGCGGAGTTAGCTAGACCGGGGGTATGTCAATCATCCTGTCGATCATCCGTGCAGAGCTGGAGTATAAGTGTCTTGGCATCATGTCATAAGCACTGATTGCTATGTAATTAGGATAGAGATACCGACTTATCATATTAATATGGTTTGCTTCTGTCGTGAAGTGACTATGGATTATTTCATAGAAATTGGATAAGTGTCTAGGCATTAGTCATGGCCGAACGATGTCGCCCACACAGCAGTTCCCCCCTCTCAATGCAGATGATTTTTTCAAGGGATACATAGATATATAGGTATGTGGCTAGAACTAGAGTGATGTTGTGAAATGGTCCAGGAAATGTATTGTTTGAAAAGTTCCTAACATTTGCCTTCGTTTGTGACCAGATGCAATTTGTTTTCTACTAGAGACACTTCATAACGGCAAAGCTCTAGCCCAAGACAATCGTCATAGAAGGCCTGAACACTGACCTGCAACGTAGCAACATGTGGGCAATTTAAATAGCTGTTGTCACGTCATAGGTCCGTACAAGGTGGCAACGTGCTATATTGGTCTCCACTGTCCTCAAGTTGCGACGTCGTAGGTCAGAGTTGAGGACTTCTATTACCAATGGTCTTGTCTAGCCTCACGCAAAGTTTAAAAACCTTAGAGACATTAGTTTATTTTGTTCAATGTTTGACATGTTTCGGATGCTCCTTCAGAGTTGAAGATAATCTACTTCCTAGTCCAAACCTACCGCAGGACGACGTGAGATGGCAGCGGGAAAGATTTGAACCCAGGACCATCAAGACGACCGAACGACAGTCCAGTGCACATACTGCATGACTAGGTCGAGGCAACAAAAGTCAGAAACTGTACATTTTCTATAATCTATTTTGATCTAAACAAAATAATATTTGCATCAGATGTAGAGTTTCTTCTGACAGGGTTAAAGTGCATGCAAAAGGCATTTGTTTGGTAAGAGTAAATTGTACCCCCCCCCCCTTTGTTTTGCTTTTATTCTACACAAGATTTATGGATTCTGGAAGTGATGGTCTCTGAATTAAGAATTAAGTAATCCAATTTCGTAAAATACTGCACTGGGGATAGGCAAAGTTCCTTTGTTTCAAGAATGCTGTTAATGTTATCAGTTTAGTGCTCATGTTTCGACTAACTGTATTTGTGAAGGTAGTCTTGTGCCATGTTTTTAGAAAGAGAATATCAACTCTGTCTGTCTGGTAAAAAGTGTGTACACGTTATTTCTCCCACACCCATTCTCGGATCAAGTTGAAACTTCGCACAATTATTCATTGGCATAGACAAGACATGAATCAATAAAACAAAAAGGACAAATTAGTCAATAAATTACTGGTAATTGATTATTTTATTTGATACTAACTAACTATTCAGTATTCACAAATATGGCTAAACTTGTTGGGTTCAGTCCCCTTAAATATTTGTTAACGCTTTTTCTCCCTCTCGATCAAGATTATACATTACACAATTATTTATTGTACCTAACAAAACATGATTCAATTAAAAAAAACGAATTAATCAATTAATTATTGGTAATTATTTATTTTGTTTGATATCGAATAAGGGAAATAACATGTACATTATTGATGGATATAGTTTTAATGGCGGAGTTCTTTCCCTTTAGATAAGTATCTTCTTAAGGACCTTTTATATTTTGCTTGTTGTGTTCTCTATATACATGTGCTCAAAACTCAAGGCAAGTGAGCAAAGAAATGCAAGGCTACAAGCTCTATGCCTTCTTCGGATTTTGTAACAAGCCTTTCATTAATTAGTGTGTGCAAATTTTCATTAATTGGAAAAAAAATCTTTGACCATCTTGACGGCTTCTGCCGAGGGGCTTCAACGGTTTTCAACTGAGCATTTCAGTTGTTTTGTCCCTACAGTGTGGCGAAGTTGAGAATAAAAAATACGGCATTAACCTCAGGTGTTTTTTTTCCCCAAACAGTAGTAAAATTCAGGGGTTGGTCCGAGCAGCCAGTGTATTGTGCATTCTATTTGACGTATACATGCTTATCATTAATTTCGATGTACATGACTAACTATAAGACTGGATAGTACTCTGGGGTGTACCCATGTACAATTAGGGCTAAAGAAATATCCTTCCTAGAAACGAAATGTGTCCCCTCCCCCATATAGATATGCTACACAGTACTCTATATGGGGGTCTGGTAGCCTTACATTGTGTTGTATACATTGGTCTAGTCAAGTCTAGTGTTTTCTTTAGTCTCGTTCTACATAAAGGTCTAAAAGCCTTTTACGAAAGCGCTTAATGTAAGACAATCTAAAGTAATTCTGTTTGAAAAGGTAGAATAAAAAGTCTAAACTAGACTTTAGCGCACAACAAAAAAAAATGCTTAGAAAAGGCTGGAATAGAGTTAGTTAATACCTGAATATTACGAAGGATTTAGGCCTACATTGATTACAGATAATTCGCCAATAACATCAACATATTTTTAAGACGCTGATACATAATTGAGAGTCACTGTACCTGAGCAAAGTGGCTGTCAAAGACAACCAGTTCTGCGTCGTAGATTCTCTGGTCTGGATAACTAACACTAGGCGGTCTGTAGGCGATTCGGTTGTTGTCCAGATCGTCTTGCAAAAATGAGTGAATAGGCTTTGCGTGGTTATCCAGATGGACAAAGTAACCTTTGCCCTCACCAAAGGGCTTGGTGATATTGAACACAAGCTGTCGTTTAGGGGTCTCGTAGTCCTCGGCGGAAATGACCCCAGGGACCACAGTGGACAGCACAAACTGGTCTACGTCCATCATGTACATATTCAGAAAGGAAGCGTGGGGCGGGGAGTTTTGGAAGGCGCCTTTGATGTGAATGGGCAGGTAGAACCGCTCGGATACAACTTCGTCACTGACTGCGGGGTCGTAGACCTCCACACTCAAAGGGAGATAATCCACTTCTGGGGTTGGGGAGCGCAGGTGCTCGTAGTGAAGATTCATGAAAAGGAACTCTCGGCAGTCCTTCTTGACAGAGTCCACCACCTGCCGCTTCTCCCCCATCACGATCTGTCCGGCCACCGGCCAGGGTGAGAAAAAGGTGGAGAACCCTACTGTGCAAGAGACATTCTGGTTAGGACTGTGCTTGAACCTCAAGGCCGTGGAGTCGATTGTGTTGGAGCGCCCATTGTATTCCGGCACCACCAACGGCCTAAGTCCTTGCGTTGAGATGATGGAATGCGAGGCGTTGTTGACGTTGACCCTAAGGATGACCGACTCAGTGAAAGTGGTAGTATCCGTAAACTTGTGTACAAGGAGACGAACGCTGTCCTGTTGGAGTAAGGGTGAGCCGTTGTGAACATATTGCACTGTTTTGGGTAGAAAGTCGCAGTCGAATATCTGGGGAAAAAAAGTAGAAAAAGGTTAATGCTAAATAATCTTGCCATGGATCTTGCTAAGTAGTGGTCGAATCAATATGCGCATTTCGTATAGACTATACCATAGGCCATAGTCGATCGACAGACATATTCATACTGAATAACCTTATAATGACAATAAAGCATGAATATGATTGTTCTCATATCATAAATGTATTCGAAGAACATGTCACTGCATGGGATTTCACAAGTATGTTTGAGCAAAGATAAAGTACTGGCGTACACAGTTTCACAGAGGCACTTTAAGATTATGTTGAACAGGGCTAATTTAGACAGACATGCTAAATTTAACAGAGCCAATTTAGACTGACATACTGCTGAAGTACAAAGTGAAGTGTTTTACTACCATCAAGAATTCATCCCCTTTCCTTGTTAGAAATCCTCATTTAAAACAGTTGATTGAAAGAATACAATGGCGCAGTTTGTTCACGTCTACCTCTGTAGAATAGTGATGAAAAAAGAAATCGACCCGGCTTACAGCCCACAGACTCTTTCCTATTCAGCATGCACTCTCACACAGACACAGGAACACTCACTCACAAAAGCGAGACCAAACATACAGCCATTTCCGCCCACACAAAGCCAGAGAGCAGAGGCATCAATGCCGGGCTGATTTGTAGCTCTTCACAGACCACATCTCGCCCACTTGAAAATCAGGAGTGAAGTATTTGCACGGCCATTGCAAGTCACGATTATTCGCAGACGTGATAGAAGCAGCTGGGCGCAAGAAAATAACTCACCAAAACACTGACAAAGTTATCGGAAACTAAATGGAGGGAAGAGAATTCTTGAATTGTGAAGGACTCATTAACATCCATTCTGCTGATAAAATAACTTAGGGCTGGCACATCTAGAGTAATTGTATTAGCATGCCTTTTCATTTCTTATTTGGATTTAAGATACCAAGTTCCTTCAACTTTCCATATCCTTTGGTCTTTTGGGGCACCGCAAATGATGTATCGACCGTCTTTCTCCATTCTTCTCTGTGTTTTAGTAACTACAAAATGTAAAATCCACGTAAACCTTTCATCAAACTGCAGAATGAGTCATACGAAACTAGCGCCACAATGAACTTTGAAAGAAAGGATTTCTTACCATCCTCTATGTGTTCTACTTATGTTCAATTTCTGTCTAATAAATCTACCGAATCCTTATTTTCCTAATAAAGTTCTAATATACAATGTTACACAACTTTTTTTTAAAGAGGCAATAAACTGTGTAGGCTTACATGGCACAGATTAGAAAAAAACGACAACAACAACAACAACATTAAATTCTATCCAGCTCCAGGCCCTATGCGGCCATTCACTTGCTACATCGTTCCATCAGGTTTATCTAATGAGTCACATGCTACATTTTAACATTCACGGAATTGAAACTGAATATTCAATAGCAAAGTCCAAGGTAGACCTTAGGAAACACACGCTCTGTCTTCTTCTTATGTTAAAAATGTAAAATACACGTATACACATACATGTTCATATTTAATTGCAACAAACATTGCAGTGCACTCTGGGAAGACCATAAGTAACCGCTTCATGATAGAAGCGACCGTGAAACGGGATTCAATTTAAAACAATTTTTAGCTTTGAGGCAGACCGGCTGTACCAATATATATAAATACATCTAGAGAGAGAGAGAGAGAGAGAGGAGAGAGAGAGAGATAGATAGATAGATAGATATAGATATAGATAGATAGATAGATAGAGGGTAGATATAGATATATATTCTACTGAAACAGCTAAAAAACATACAGATGCTATTCTTAAATTTGCTATGTGCCAAGATTCAATATGTGTTTTTATGTGCCAAGATGTGAGATGTAATAAACTTTACATCAAGAAGAACATGCATCATGTGTCTCTACTAGAAATGTCTACAATATGTTGGTGTACTTGTGTATCAATTGATGTACACATTTCTATACCTGTACGAGTAAGAAGAAATAATTGTTGACACTAGTGGTCAAGTCCAGGGGTGTGGTTCTAATTGCAATGAATGGAAGCGTTGCCATTATTCTATTTCTTTAAAAACTCATAGACTATTTTTGTGAGATATCCAGTTAGTGTCCTAGTCTGGATATGCCTCTGAGCTCTGCATGCTCTGGCTAGGTCTGTGTGTCATGATAAAGTTAGCTGCCTCCAAATTTCATGTTGAGATACATAAAATTAGCTGTATAACTAGATCTATCTACCTGCTAGATACATGAAATTTATGGAGTCTGCACAAGGAAAACGAATGCCACCTCTTTTTTTTTTATCTCTTCTGTCTGTCTGCCTCAGTCTCTCTCTCTCTCTTCTTCTCTCAATCCAACCAAATTTTAAATTCGAATGAAAAATAAAAGTTGACTTTTTATTGTTTACCTTAAGTTTATGCGTTTACTCCTTTTTATTCACGCTCTGTATTTTCAGAGATAAAAGCGCTTTCCGAACCGAGGGGTCTTAGTTCGAATACCGGTGAAGAATTTGATTAGGGATTTTAATGACGTCCCTTGAGAACCTGACTTATTTTGGGAAAGTAAAGGCGGTTGGTCATTGTGCTGACCACATGACACATGTTAACGGTTGGCTATAGAAACAGATCGCAAGGTCTCAAAAGTATACCTTTTACTTTTTCTCTATTCCCCATTAGTCTCCAATGCAGGGTTCTAGAAATGGAGTTACGTTGGTTCTGCTACAAATGCGAAGCAGCTATGACTGTAAATAGATCTATGACATCTGCAATTACGTAGTCAGGAGATTAAAAAAAAAGATGACAGTATAGTTACACTAGTACGAACAATGTTAAACGTGGCTGTTGACTTTTGAATTATGTACTAGGAATGATGATTTGCACACATCTGTACTAGGGATGATTGCTTGTACACAATGCTCTTAGTCGACTGACTAAACACAAATACAAACCAAGCAATATCAGTCCAAGTCTAGCTGGGGGGGGGGGGGGGCATGTCTTTCACCATATCATCGTGATTGACAAGTTAACTCGGCCACCATCCCACGCAGGCCGTGTCTAACGAGACGCGTTCACAGGACGTGGCTGCGCAGCATGCAGTGGAAAGACGGGTGGTGTTACGCAGGTGCGCGAGCGAATCTCCGGAGGAAAACATGCGGATAAAATAAAAACACATACAAACATACAAACGTGGTTTGGGAGAAAAAAGTCTCAGAAAACAAAACCTTTCCCCTCCCTATTTATTCTGCTCATCTTAACTCACGTTCTTGATTGGATCAAAAAAAAATCACGTGACTGTCTTATGGTTAAAAAAAAGCTCATCATTCAACACCACTCAAAATGCCGGGTAGCTTTCTTTTATCACCAGCCCCTTCTGGTGCTAAGATTTGAGCTTAGATTTTCAAAGCCAATGATGAAAATATATTGTGTAGACTTAAAAGCTAGTTAAATTCAGAGGAAAACCGTTAAGGAAAAATATAAAGCAAAATAAAATAAATAAAATAAAAAAATAAAATGTCAAAGAATCTTTATGCTTTTCTGACATGACATACATCTATACATAGATTGGACTGAAGTGTTCAATCCTTTGATGTAATGATTCATATCCACAATATAAAGGAACTTAATTTTTGTAATTGGAATGTGACAATTTTAGAAAGCTTGGCAGAGAATAGAAAGTCAAAAGTTGTAGATATTCAATAAGTGGTTCTAATATGCATACTTTTTTTTTTATAAATATTCTCTTTCTGTCCTTTTTCGGTCTCTGTCTTTTTCATTCATTACAATGAATGACCTATCGATGACCTATTGAACAGACACATTAAATGATGACAGATTAAATGATGACTGGCTGAATGATGATTGATTGAATTAATAAAGATGAAACTGTCAGGTTTAAATGATGAGCTATTGAATGATGGCAGTTAGATTGATTATAGATTGATTGAATGTAGACTGATTAAACGATGACGAATGATGACAGATTGAATGATGATAGACTAAATGATCACAGAATGCATGATGACAGCATGAATGATGAATGATTGAAAATTGAACGTAATAATGAAAACATGAATGATGACTGATTGAATGATCACAAAATTTGTTTCTGCAAACTATACAACGACATCATCAATCTTGTTTTTTTTTTTTGTTCAACAAACCGTACACTCCCATTCGCCTGTTTGTTAAAATAATTTCAAAATTCCTTTCAGTCAAATACCGCCGATGAACTACCTTCCTCTTGTATACAAAAAATCCAGGTGACTTTTAAAATAACTGCTTGTCTGGCTTTTTTTTTTTTCCTTGAATGCTTTCAGAAGTGCCTTCTTGTAAATAAATGTTCTATACATTGAAAACTTATTTGAGAACAGGGGCCTCACTGATCCGAACACATTTGAATCAAGATTATGATATTTTCTTTTTAAAAGACAACCAAGTTATCGAAGATGTCCAGAAATACTAGCCTTCAAAATTTGTTGTTGCTGAAGGCCAAGATTACATAGTGTTTGTTTATTGGAATCTGAAGCAGTCACAAATTAGTTGTGGTCGAGAAGCTAAGTACGATTGAACTTGGCTTGTCATGGCTACCTATGAAGGGGGCTCGAGGTTCGACACCCGACTCGAGCAGAGTTGTGTTTACTGAGCGCCTAAAGGCAGCATGGAAAATCTTCTCCCAAATACCCCCACCCCCCACCCACTTGTCCACAGGTGAAATTGGACCATAGCGCTCTGAGCATGCTCAAAGCATGAAAGTAGCACTATATAAAAGCTATAGTTTAATTTTAATATAAAAGGTTAAAAATTTACATGATAAAATCTCATTCATAACTGAAGACCACGAGAGACTACGTTTTTTCTTGTGCTGACATTTTCCGACATAAATAGTGGGAACTAGACACTTGTATTCCTGACTTCTAACTTGTTGAACGAGAGAAGTGGACATCCACTTGCAAGTTTTCAAAACTCTATCAGCCAAGCTAAAAACTACAGCCTCGTTTTTCAGAAAGACGATAGGAAGTAAATAGCAAAACATTTGATAGCAAGAAGGTCAACAAAACTAGTCGAGTGAACATCAGACATGTATACAAACAAATTAATCCCTTCGTGTTGCTCAGGAACATGATTACTGCCCTTTTTATGTCAAACTAACGACATCAAAAGTTATGCTTCTTATAGGTTCAAAAGTTGGTATCAATTTGAGAGTCCCACCTAGGAAGGATAACCATAAATAGCTTGCTAGTTTGGTGTTTCTGGTGTACAGAATATAACAAATGTTGCTATGTTTTATAAAAACTATAAGATTTTTTCTGATCTCTGATGAATACTGTAAAATTAATTTTTAAGCTCTTTAGTATCATTATCCATTCAATTGTAGTATTTAGTTGACAGCAGTGATCTTACACTATGGAAACCTTGACATTGTTCACTTTGTCTATGAATTTCAAAATCTGTTTCTTTCTACTTTACTATTAACAGTTCATATCCTTCATTAGATCACTACTACTTGTAAACACCATATCACTCAATAACGCCCTTTTTCTATTGTTTACTGCTTAAAGAATTTAAACCGGGTCTTAAAAGTGTTTAATGTTTTTTTTTATATAAAATTAATGTGAAAATCTGAAAATGATTTAACCAGATTAGATGCAGCATTCAGCAATGGATTACCTTTTTTTAAAAATATATTTGAACATAATTTAAAAATCTGATTCTTGATTCAATGACTGGCGCGTATTGGTGGCAATGTTTTATTTCAAATCTATTCAGAAGTTTACTTAGAACTGACATAGATCGAAACAATTAGCCCATGTGGAGAGTCACCACAGAATGTCTACCATTTGCTTCAAAGCTGCATTCTCCATGAGAGGCCCAAACAAGACTCTGGTCCCAAAACACGCGTATAGAAAAAGAAAACTATATGGAGAGCTACTTGATCTGGAAACTACTGCACAGTTTATCTCATTATACTAGTCCTCTGAACCATCTAACAAAAAATTGAGAACCAGAAGAAACAAAAAGACCTATTTTTATTGCCATATGATCTAAATGGATAAGTCAATAATTACTATTTTATCATCCATTCGTTGTGTCATAGAAACGTACTTCTGAAAGCTCATTCCAATAACTGTGTCAGGGGGTGAGCCCAAAACCTGGAGTACAACGTGCTAACCATCACATATTAAGTAGCAGGTGGGGCGGAAATCAAAGAGTGAGTTGTCCAGACTTGGCAGCTGTAAAGATTGAGTAACTAGTTTTATATGTGAAATTTGATCGCATAGTGAACATGCAAAAGGGGAGATAGAGAGAGAGAGAGAAGCGAGAGAGTGAGAGAGAGAGAGAGAGAGAGAAAGAAAATGTGAGAGATGAAGAATGAGAAAGAGAGAGCAAATACATACCAAAAGAATTTAAAAAAAATAGAACTTAGAAATATGAGAAAAATTCTACAATTGAAAAAAATGTCAAAGAATAAATAAATACAAAAAATAACTTGACATCTAGTAAACAACAAGGGGTCAAAGCCAAAAAGAAAGAGTAAGAGAGAAAGAGAGAGATAGAGAGAATAGGGCGAGGAAGGAGCAAGACAAACGTAGAGAAATCAATAAAGCAAAACTAAACTATAAGAAATCTCAAGTTGTAAAAGTGACAAAGCCAATGTGTTTCAACAGCATCGCCAAGAGAAAGAAGAGGAAAGGAGAAGAGAGAAAAAGAAAGAAAAAAAAAATCTCCGCTCAAATCATTTGCTACTCATTTCACCGGCAAATTTACTTCTTCTGCCGAGCTGATGAGCCGAGGATGCCAGCTCGGGAAGTGCTCACGGCCCAGGGCCCCGAGGCAGGTACAGTTTTTACCCCTCTCCCCACCTCCCCCATCACCAGCCAGCTGTCTTTGCTATTCGAAGCGACGAGAATGAAAAGAAAACACACGCAGGCGTACGGCGTGAGGGGGTGGGAGTTCATCCAGACCTGCACTCCCCCTTTCAGACCCGAATCTCGTCCCGAGGAGTTCTTCAGCGATCGCTCCTACCTTGACTCATATCTACAGCCTGGGGGCGATGAAGTGCGACTCTAAAAAAATATTTTTATATAGTGTTTGTTTAATATAAATCTGATTGGAAATTGTAAAATTATGTTGTTATATTCGTTTTTGCTCCAGTCATTCCGTGACCTCCTTTAATCTCGTAAAAAAAATGACCCACTGATATTTAAAGAAATGAAAATGTTTAGAAGAACTGCGGTGTTTTATTAATAAATCCTTGCCGTAAAATCAAAATTATTACTCTATTTTTTTTTTCTTTTAAATTTAATTTTTTTTTTAAATCCATGCTGGGTTTCTATTACTTTTTAAAGAAGGGAATTCTTTAACTGTTTTGACAACTACAACTAAATAGGTTGGAATAACTTTGAATAAAAACAACTCCGCTTGATAGATATTTGCACTATTGAGGACAAATTGACCATATAGCACATCCATGAAGCTACTCATCTATAGCATCGCTTAATAATATTTCAAAACCAAACTATTACATTATTGAATTGTGTTACGTACACCAAGGATCAGCGCTGTTCTTTGTGCATTATGAATGTCTGCAGCTTAGAGTACAGAAGATCCCTTGAAGGCCGGATCTTGAAGCGATCGCTCAGAAAGCCAACTGCTATTACCTTAATACGGCCCTCTCAAATAATACAACTAATGATTCCATGCTTTGATAGTTGAGGACATCGCATAGAAAAGAACATACCACTGATTGATCACCATGGCTAAGATTTTAAATATTGAATTCACTGCGGTAATGGCTACAAACACTCCAGTATCTGTAAAAGGCTTCCAACTGCATTTCCTGGCCTTCTTGTGTGTTTCAGATAGTGTGTCCGACGGAAATGTATTCAAGGCAAGGAACTAGTGCCTAAACCAGTAAGCTTCGGGCAGGAAAGGCCAGTTAGACGTGGCTGGCAAATCTGAATTTAAATCTCTGCTGCTTTGCAGCTATACACAAACATTGGAAAGGCTTCGGAAGTCAACCCTGAGGAAAAATCAGGAGCCGGTGGTAAACCTTAGGCAGCTTGCAGTACTCAGCGGTACACCATGGCGCTGATCTCAAACTGTATAGGCCCTTCCTTTGAACTCATCAGTTGCTGCGTGGAGAGGGGGGAACTACTGTGTGGGCAACAGCGTTCTGACCATACCTAATGCCCAGGTATTCATCTTTTATCTATGAGATGATCTAATGCTCAGGTATTCATCTTTTATCTATGAGATGATCCATAGTTGCTTGGCGACTAATTAAGCCAATAGTCTAAAAGCAGATTACATAATCATAAATTGCCCCTACTGTCCTCTCATGGAAATCCTGTTTGCCGTGTGTGTGTGATTTGCATAAATTGAATCGTTGTTGTATCGGTGTATAGAATGGGAATTATAATTGATAATGTATGAATTGTTAGAAAGTGCATGTTATAATTTATCCGAACTAATGGACACAATTACACTTAATATACGCTTTGTTTTTAAAAAGTATTTTTAACAATGTTTTTCTTGTTGAATTGAGTGTGAAACTATTGAAATTAAGAAACTTATTCACCACTTTATTTATACATGTATCCAAACAGTGCTGTATATATTGAAAGGCACGCCCGAATCCACTATGTCAGATGATTGTGAGGACGAAATAATACAGTGCTCTTCAAATACAATCTTGACAATATGATTAAAAGACTCAAAATGTCGTTTTTGTTTATAATGTTTGACCTTCCAGTTCAAGAAAAAAATGGAAGGATATTTTCTAGTAGGTTTATTTCAAGGTATATAGGGAATTGTTTTCAAACGTAGTCAAATTTAATGAGATCATTCTAGAGCATTGTTACAACTGTGTGATTCCACAACGTGTCTATAACAGCCATCTATTTTACATTATCCTCGGCTAAGTGTCCGGTACTTGTCACCTGTACAGTGCTAAAAGTCAGACATCTTCCAGCCACTACTCAAGCTCAGGTAAATCTGTTTTTAAACAGTCTGGCCAGCCAGACAATGACCCCCTGGATGTTTACAAAAGTGACGTCAATGCTTCGCTCGTTAGCCATTTTCAAAGGATCAAAAATAGGAATTTCGTTCTTGAGTTTACGAAACAAATAACAATTTGCAATTTAGTTGAACCATTTCAAGATAGTTTATAGCTCAATGAGATTTATGTCTTCAGTTGGTTAGAGATACAAATGTAACAATCGAGAAGAAAACTTCGCAATTCTCATTCATAATATATTCCAACATTTTAAAAGTTTCTTCCGGTTAAACTTTGAAAGTTCTAGCACCGTACCAGTGTGTTTTTTGTTTTAACAAAATTAATAACGAGCAACCCAACATGGATTATTACAATTGTAAAATATAGAAGCACTTTCTTCTCCCATTTCTTCGAATTATTTCATTTACTATTATTGCACACACATAAATGTTTATATATCTATTTGTCTACATTTATATATATACATACAGTGCTTTTGTGTGACGGTACGCACCGGTACCGCGTACCGGCACCTTTTTCGATGTGGGGAAACATTATTATAATTCTTGTATTTTAACGTTTATTATTAATTTATTAGTACTTGAGAGTTACGTAACTCATCGTTAGATACTGCACACACTCATATATATACATATATATATATATATATATATATATATATATATATTGTTACGAATCTCACTATCCAGGCTATCTGCAAACTGCACCACACACCACCAACTTAAAGAACTTGACAACTCAGGGCTCCAAAGTAACGTAACACTTTAATAGTTGAATAAATAACAGTAAATACTGTATAATTGGCTACACGTACACAGTACAAATATCTCTCCGATAATAGCCGTACCGCCATATCAACTCTTGCACTGGCCTCTCCGTCTCGTTCCGGGCTTGCACTGGGTTTAACAGTTCAGGACTGACCTCGCACACTAGGCTCGTTGTGTCGGACTCGATCGCAGACCGAAATCAAGACGCCAGTCGTCTCAACTGTACTTGACAGTACTCCGCACTGAACCGTCGTAATGCTCCGTACAGAACAAAACCGTTGAACTGTGCTGTAGTCGACCGTGTTCTGAGCCCTGTCGTGAACCCTCTTGACTGCTACATCTCCGCTCTTTATATAGGGTCCCTGCTGGCCTTCTAGAACCGGACAGAACGACGCTGGACGTTTCTAGCTTCGTCACATGACTACATCCCTCGTGACGCTCCTGAGCTCTGTTCACGACGGCGATCCTTACCGAACCGTCATGTTGACACTCGTCTCGGCTGACCGTCGTAACTCGTCACAGTTGACCGCTCGTCTAGCGCTGGCCTGGGGCGATTTGCGTAGGCTGACTACACACATACCACTTTCCCCATCTGTACCATTCCCCCATCAGTTTATAACACTGCCCCCTCCTTAGATCTGTCCGTCCCGGACAGAATCAACCTCATGACATTGGCTGTGAAGCTTTATCGCTGTAGGTGGGGGTCGATTGGTGGCGGTTGGCTTGCCTCTTGAGCTTGACGGAGCCATCCATGTTGCAGTCAGCAATGGTCGCTTCTTTCTCTTCCTCCAGTTGGCCTTGACCTGGTTGCCTCGCCATCGTGCTTTCATCGCCATCCATGTTGAATTCAGAAAACGTTTTCTTCTTCTCCAGTTAGCCTTCACCTGGTTGTATCGACCTCGTGATCACATCGTCATCCATACTGCACTCAGCAAAAGTCGCCTTCTACTTCTTCTCCACCAGTTGGTCCTCATGTGGCTGCAGTGATGTCGTGGTCGCATCGCTCTCTTGTCCTCCGGTATTGAGGGCAGCCGCTTGGCACATCGAGAGGTATAGGATGTAAGGGCTGGGAGTACCAAGATCGTTGGCAAAAGAGGTGGCTTCATAGGTTTAAGGACTTGGATGGGCTTAAATCCACAGGACAGGGAATTGTGGGACAGGTCATCATTTTCAGCCTTGTCTGGAGGGCATGCTCGTGGGGCAGGTTGGTAACACTCCTCGTGCAAAGGTCCCTCGTCTTCGGCCTCAGGCTCCATTCGGCTTTCTTCACCACCATCAGGACCTCTCTCTCTCGTCTCATTATCGCCTGTTGGTTTCAGACCTTGTCGATGACTTTCGTCGTGCAAATGTCCATCAACTTCAACGTCATATAATGGTTGTTGGTTGCATTTCTTAACATTGTTTTAGCAAGATGATGCTGAGTCCATTTTGATTTAAGACAATTCAAGCAATAACTTTAGAAAAGATACCAACAACAGAGCTAGACACGCCTTAGAGTGGAACCCCCAGGGCACAAGACGTAGAGGAAGACCAAAAAGAACATGGCGACGCAGTGTACTAGATAAAGCCGAGAGGACAGGTAAGAGCTGGGAAATAAGTGGAGGATTTCTGAGGACGCCCTTCACTTTTTCAACAGATTCAATAGAAATATGCTTATTAATAATAATACTTATATCTAAAAGCTTGTCATATTTTAGACGAAAGGAATAGAGTACTTGTAAAATTAATATCATTTTAAAAAATATTTAATATGCATATTTTAGTAAAAAAAAATATATTTTTGAGTTTTGGCGCACTACCGTAAATTCGAAGCGGACACTTCTTTACCACGACAGTGTTTCCAACCATAAGATTTAAAGTATTGCTGGTGAGGGCTTAGCCCTCAGCACCAAAGCCAGATTGATGCGCTCCCTGGTCATGGCCACATTTTTATATGCTTGTGAGTCTTGAACGCTGACTGCAGAGCTAGAGAGGAGGATCCTAGTAATGGAAATGAGATGCTGCAGAAGGATCCTAAGTATCACATTCAAAGGCCGCATCACAAACCAAGAGATTAGACAGAGATTGGACACCATGATGACCTTCTAACTATCGTAAAAAAAACGCAAGCTAAAAATCTATGGCCATATTACACGATTTTAATGTCTCGCAAAGACCTTCCTTCAATACCAGGAAAAAGAAATAGAGGCAGACAGGGAAAGCGATGGGAGGACAACATAAAAGAATGGACTGGCCTACCATTGAAAGAGGCTCTAACTAAGACATTTCTGACCCGTGGAAATCGGAACATTTTTTTTTATCTCTATTATGGTGGCCAGCTCCTGTAAAGACCCAGAGGCACTGGTCCTGCCTGCACTTCAGCTATGCATCTATCTAGATATATGCCTTCAACAATTGAAATTGTCACTTGTATTTTTTTATCTTCCTTAAACGAAACTTTTAGCAGTTTAGCACGAAACACAAAAGGTCAAAGGTTATAGGCAAAGCTCAACTCCAACACAAACCAGGTTTCTCTATTTCCCGCCACTTGATTGGTTCCATTCTAACCAGCGAACTAACGCGTTGTCACGTGCGACTTAGGGCGTAGTGTGCGTAACGTTTGAAAAAAAGTGTGTGTGTATGAGCTAAGTAGGTGTGAGTTTGTGTGTGTCACACGTGAGAATTTTTAAGTATGCATATGTGGTATTTAGAAGCCGCAAAATGAAATACACACACATACACAAGTCTACATACATAGAGTCTCTCTATGCGTACGCCGCACGCGCACGTTTGTCAGAAAACTAGTTGCGTTGATTTTCACGTTTTTTAAAGAATTACTACTTTGCGAAAGATGATCTGGAAACGACAAATTTCAAACCATTAAAATAGGCAAATCAATCCTAAACAAAATCAGTTAAAAGAATTATTTATATATAAATATATATTCCATTGGGCTCCTACAATCTTGAAACAACTAAAATTAATCTGGTGGAGCAATTTTTCGTGTGACTCTAGAGCCTTCTTTTAGTTTTAAGGGCGGAGAAAGAATCCTGGTTTAAGCGAATGTATAGATCTGGTACACTTTATTCCAATGGTAAACATTTCGATCTAGAATTAGAAGACGATGCGCAAAATTTTCCTGAACAATTAATTTATTTCAGTCAGAAAAGTCTTGCTTTCGGAAATTCCCGATAGTGATAGTCACATCAAGAACGCGAAAGTCCTTTCAAATCCGATGTTGAATATAGACTTAGATTTAGATCTCTAGTCAAATTTAATTTTTTTTAATTTTTTTTTACTAGAAAAAATGATCAAGGTCTAATTAGGGTTTTCCCCGTGGGGCCAACAAGCTAGTCATTTCGCAGCCATATACATCAAGGGTTACATTTCTAGAAAAATCGTTAGAGCAGCCTCCAGGTTCCTCCATGAAGTTCTGACTTGAATAGAGGTTTTGTAAAACCAAATACCAGAGTAACATTTTTACTAGTTCAAAGATCGCGAAAGTAAATTCGGTGCGAGTTAACATTGCTTGTCCAGAAGAGGTGCATGGATGTGAGGGCAAAAATACTGAGAACCACTGCATAGCTCGATTTCCTACAAAATCAGGCACTTTTTAACACAAGATATTGTTTTGAAGACAAAACAAACAAAACAAATAAAAACCAAACAGACTTAGTCAGATGGTGAGTTATGATAAAGGAAATAGTTTGGGTTTGGAGAAACCTTCTTTTATTTATCCGCGGCTCACATCCACTGGTGCACCTGCCTCATTATGTACTCATCTCTAATACATCTCGACATAATGCACTAAGCCATAATGCACAGCGACACAACAAGACCGGGGAAAGACCTACCTGCCATAACTCTCATTTTAAACATCACTTGCCCATAAACTCAAAAGCAAGTTTCTTTCTTTCCTTTATAGCTTTTTAATTCTTTATTTTCTTAATTTTAAGCAAGAATATATATATATTTTTACGTAAAGCCACCGGGGGCGCCCGTGTCTCTGAATGCGCCCTCCTCAAATGTCATTAATTATACGAGTAGAGCTCCCCTGGACGGAGCCCAATCCAATCCATTAAGTAGGGGATAGACGAAGCACTCAAGTACGGGAAGACATGTGTCACAACTTACACCAAGTGATGCGGGGGGCTAGAGATGGAGATCTTGAACGCCCCACGCCCAACTCTCCCTTCCCCCAATCAACTATTCCAACTTTATTTCTATCCTTCAAACTTGCCGTCCAATCCTTAAGGACTCGATGCAACGAATTGCAATAAAAAGAACAAAATATATATATAAAGACAATACCTCCTTTATGCAACTTATTGAGCGAGTGTTTTCCTCTGAAAAATTAATGAATGTTAGAGATTTAAAAAAAAATAATTTCCCCCCTCCCCTTTCTCCCCTTGAAAGAATCCCAGTGAAGCGAATGTCTAGATCTAGTACACCTTTAAATAGTCCAATGATAACCATTTAGATGTAGACTTAGAAGACAATGCGCACAAATTTCCTGACCATTAATGTATTAAACTCTTGAATCATTATGATTAGAGTATCATTAGAGCCTTACATTAGGAAATTCCCGAACGCAATACTCCTATCAAGAAAGCTATAGTCCTTTCAAAACCGATGTAGAATCTAGACCTAGATTTAATCCCCAGCTGAATTTACATTTATTTATTTTTACTATGGAAAAATTATAACGATCAAACTAGAGTTTTCCTATGTGGCCAACAAGCTAGTAATTCTTTGAGAAGAATATACATCAACTGTTAAATTTATAGGAAAATCGTTAGAGACATTTTTGAACTCAGCTGTCCGCCCAACCTCCATGAAGGAGTGACTGGAAATTGAATAGAGGTATTATAAAACTAGTTTTTTTTCTTTCTTGTTCTTAATATTATGTTGGGTGGTTCGAAGGACTAGTCCAACATCTGAGATGAACCGCCCAGAAGTTTTCAGATCAGACACTCCATTGATATTTTACAAAAGATATATACATATCCCCTTTCAAAAGAAATAAAAAAGTAAAAAAAGAACCTACTTCTAAAGAACAACAATTCACAAAGTGAACATAGTGGCACATGAGTAGTTGATGTTATGTCAGAGATCCGATTATATAATTTGGCTCAAAGTTGATCTGCTTTGATGCAAGGTGTTCTATCAGCAAAGTCATGTGTTTTGAAAGGCGTAGTTCTTTCAAAGAAATGCACAATGTCAAAAAACCAACCACTTCTTACTAGAATTTCGTTTGTTCTTGTTGAATCAAGTTTACAAATATGTATTTTGTTAATGCTCAATCTCAAAGTGAAAGCTTGGTTTTTAGAGCGAGACATTCTGTTTGTTCAGTACTACGCGGCACTAAAGTTTTGGAATGTATGTGTCTATAATTAATTTCTACTGTCTGACGGAAAGGAACATTTTTACCATACACATTTTTGGATACACGTTTAAACAGTTGGCTGACTACTTCTGCATTTTTTTCTTAGGCTTTGATTATAACGTTCAATTTCAATCATTATCAATATTTATTAATTATGTATCTCTCCCTCTCTCGCTCTCTATGCATACATCTCTCTCTCTCTCTCTCTCTCTATATATATATATATATATATATATATATATATATATATATATATATATATATATGATAGATAGATAGATAAATAGATAGATAGATAGATGGACGGCTTGCTGCAGTTTCAAGAAAAACTGGTCGTCACCACCTCTGATATGTGGATGTCCTAGAACGTATTATGTGGAGAGAGATGGTGACCAAGAAAGCTATGGACAGCAAAAAAATTTGGCCTCAGCTCTGGAAGAAAAGCGTGCCAAACAAAAAAAAAATGACTGACCCCTCTACCATTACAGCGAATGTCACCTTAACCTGCGTTATATGTGGACGGGAATGCCTCTCGTGAATAGGGCAGTTACACGAAGAAATGCTCTACAAAATGAGCCATAATCGTTCTATAACTGAAGGAGGTAAACTATGTGAAATGTAGTTATAACTTTCGTTTTGCTAAGGCTCAGAAAGTAATAAGCCACAAAATTGTGAGTTTTCTGAGCAAGATTATTGGAGGATCACGTAGTGGTTGTACAGTGTCGGCACCAGCTTGAGGTTGCTCCACTGAGCGAGGTAACAGAAGACCCGATTAAAGTTTGAGAATGATTCTCACATTGCACCGTCATGGGGTTCCTAAATATTTTGGTTGAAGATTAAGGCCCCTTATCGTTTTGTCTCGCTTGCAGTTCCTCCATTGGCTGCGGGGTAAGCTGAGGCATTAAATGGAAAGAAAATTGCTTCTTTAAAGTTGCCACAACAACCCTACTTCCCAAGACAAACATGACAAGCAAGACATGGAGGTCAACGGGTCAAAATATCCCCCCCCCCCCCCCATCGCCCTTTTCGACCGTGGTCACAATCATCGTTCAAAAGCGGAACTCTCTAGGCTCGAAATGTAACATCTGCTCTGATTGGTCCAGACAAGCGACAGCGTCTGTAACAACTCATATATTGGTTTGCAAAGAGAGAAAAAAAAGAGGGGGGGGGGGGATGTGTCATGACGACCTTAATATGGCCTCTGGACTGTTGAGATCGAGCATAAGAAAAAACAAAAAAAGTCTTTTCTCTGGGCGCGTTGTATTAAAATGGAAATATCACTATTTGCTAACACTCGGCTACCGACAGCGCGAGATCCACTTAAATATGGCGCTTGGGTGAGCCGTGAATAGACAGAGTGGGCAAGAAAAATAGCCTCCCCCCTCCCTGTAGCAGCAACCTCTGGGTTAGAGGGTGTGGCTCTCACCATTAATTTCCTGAGCAGCCCGAGGGTGGAAGTGTGTGGATGTTAGTTGAGGTGGGGAAATGGGGGGGGGGGGGGAGTAGCGCGTGTGCCAGTTCGTGTGCTGGAGCTAGAGAGTCGTTAAGACTTTAATAAGATGTTTGGAGAAGTTCATTAAACACTGAGTGTTTCATTCCGCAACATGACTGACTGACAGACGCACTTCTGTTTGATTGATTCCAAGCACAGTTGCCAACTGAACTAAAAAAATGCTGCGAATATTGTTTCCCTCCAGTCTCAAGACCAAATTTTTTTATATTCTAGATGTCTGAATAATAATGCGAATGTATTTTTTTTCTCTCTAAAGTCTTGTGAGCGCATCTTTATTTCTATTTTTTGTGGAAAAAATGTTGCAAATGTATTTTTTTCTTTAGACGAGGTCTTTATTCTTAGTTTCCTCTAAGTACTAATTAATTTTTCAAAATGTCTACAAATAAAATGTATCTAAAATACGTAGGCTACATTAGAATTTTAAATGATATTGTGCATGGTTAGAGAGCTGGACCGGCCCTAACCATTGCGGGGCCCTATTGAAAACAGATTGCGTGGGGCCCAATCTGGGTAAGGATAAGGAAAAATAAGTGAAGATTCAGATTTTAAAGTAGAAACTAAATTCGTCTTTGCATTTTATTCATTCTTTACTAAGTACAAAATCACAATCCAATGAACTTGACATTACGAGCCTTGCGTGTAACGAAGCCATATAGTGTATCATCAAACTTTTCTGTTTCCTATATAGATCACACTCAGTACCATGATTTATCAAATATTTTAATCTGTCTTCGAGATTTGTTGACCTCAAGTAATTCTTCATGTCTACATTTCAGGAGATTTTTATGAGTTTTCAAAAGATTTTGATAATTTCAGAAGATTTCCAGAATTTTTTATTTTGTATTTCGCAATTTCAGGAGATTTCAAGAAGTTCCTTGTAAATCAGGAGGCCGAGAGAAATTTGTTATGTTATAAATAGTTTAATTTATTAATTTAAACCTAGAATTAGTGTGGGGCCTATGAAAGTGTGGGGCTCACTGCGGTCGCAAAGGTTGCAGTGGCCTAAGGCCGGCCCTGAAAGAGAGTAACAAAAATAAATGTCTTTGTTCCAACTAGTTTCATGCTCACACACTCGTCAACTTTTTTATGGGTTGACCAGTTGACCTATGTTTGATGTAACTGTAAACTAATATGTAGCAATCAAAATGAATTTTATCTGCTCTCAGATTGTCAAGCTGTTAGGTTCACTTCTGACCTCTGTAGGTGTTTTCTACACAGCGGCTCAGACTAATCGGTCGCAGTATTCCTAGCGATTTCTCAGTTTGAATTGACAATGCTTACCATGACTTCCTACACACAAAATGCCCTACTATTAGATTACATTTTCTTCCTGGAAGGAAAGTAGATAGAGAACGGAAAGAAAAAGATGCTTGGAAGTTGGTTGTTAACTCAAGCGGTCCCAATGTAGAATGCGTTAATTGCGTGTATTGAATGAAAGTCTGAAACTTATGAAAAAAATAAAAAAATATTTCAAACTAAAATTCGCACATAATAGTATCGTTACTTAGATTGAGAGATATAGTTGATAGAGCGTCACGAGAATGTCGTGGGTTCGTTCCCCAATTTTCTTTATCATTCTTTTAGAATAACAAAATATAAATGTTTAGTTTGCTTGCTTGAATATAAAGTAGGAATTTATTTGTTTAGATTACACATTTTTTTTTGTTTCGGAAGCATTTGAACTAAAAATACGTCAAAGGAATATGGGCCAGGTGATGATACCTTACATTTGCCAGGCTCAATTCTCTCTAGACTAGATTTTCTTTGACTTTGTCAATATTGCTAAATGACATATGACACACGGCCGCCACATCAGGCCCTACTGCTCGAGGGTATCCCCATCGCAGAGTTAATAGAGATTTGTTTAAGGAACGTGCCAGCACCATAAACACCAACGATCAACCTTTTTTTTTTTTTTTTACTAGGAAACAGGGAACATTTAGCATTAGGGAAACTGTATATTATTATCTCCCTTATATAGCAGGCACGGTGTATCCAAGACTGCAATAAGTTATTCAAAACTTTTTTTTTATTGTTTCTGCCCCTTCCTTGCCCTCGATTTCTTCCGTCCTTAGCGATCCTTCCATCCCTCCCTATTTCCTCTGAGATCTCCTAATGGCATCTCCTGTTCTTACTGCCCGTGTTTTAAAAGGGAGATTAACACTTAGCGATAAGAATCTGCCCCACCATCGTGGCCACACGGTTGTGGTTCCTGGTTGCATTACCGTTTCTGAATTAAGATTCTTGTTTAAAAAAAAAAAAAGATGGCCGCTTCCTCTTCTTTCATTCTTTTCTTTCTCTTCAAGATAACGGAAAAGTATGTCTTCATTTCTACAGTGGACTGGGCTCATTTCTTTCAGTAGTGATCGCTAGACTAGCCGCGTGAGTAATAATACTAGCATCTGGAGCGTTAGTGAGCGTGTGTGTTTGATGTGATGATAAAGACATAGAGCTTTCTAATGTTGTCAACTTCAAATCTCGTAGTTAAAAGCTTCAAGATAATGGCATTAAAGTTTGGGGAAGTTGGCAGAACTACATCATTTTCTCATTAAGCACATTGAAAGGAGAACTGGTAGTTGAACCTTTTTACTTACACGCACATTCTCGAGCTCTATTTGGTTTCGTTTTCTGCCATAGGAAAACAAACAAAAATTATAAAAATGTACAAATGAGAAAATATCTATTTATCCATATTATGTTATTATATATCTAGAAAGTCTAGTTCTGCTCAGTTGTGTTTGAAGAGGTCTTAAAGCAGCTTGCCCCTGCTTGACATTACAAACGTGTCGTGTTACCTGTGGCGTTGTTCACCACAATCGCCTCCAAATGGAGACGGGTCACGGCTCCCTTCACCCCGCTTTTTTTTTTAACTAGTCGTCTGATGTGCAGACGGCTAACAGAATGCTCAGTTTTGAAAATCCAGCAGAAACATATGATTTCTATCTACCAAACATAATAACACATAGAAAATCATACAAAATTGGTAGCGCAGCATGTGACTTCGTTTCGGTATATGTTACAAGTTAAGCGTTATTTAAGATACTGTTTACTTCATGGCATCATGACAACAGACTGACTGATTAGCCCCGAAATGTGTTGTAGCCTTAATTCACACTGTACACTTCTATAGCTTAGTAAATGTTCATGGTCCCTAAGCTACATTCCAATTGGACATTTAGTATGTACTTTTAAAGTAACTAAAACAAAAAACATAGTTTTATCTGTTAGCTGACAGTCGCTACTGTAACTACTATTTAATGTACAAAGTTCCTTTTATATTTACCATTAAAAGAATTGTTTTCAATTCTAAACTTTAAATTCTTTGGTTAAGTAGTGATTTCCTTTTAGAATTTTGTTCTAACATAAACCTTTTTGGACTCTAGATTTACAGATAGACTTTGCAGTCAAAGATGTTTTTGCTCGGAGGAGGGAGGGAGGGAGGGAGGAGTATATTTGGTGCTTATGTCTTTTCCTTCTGGTCAAACGTGTTAAGAAGACCATCCTAAGATAATCATTCTCTGTTTCTGTGGCCTTCCCCCCCCCCCCCCCATCCCTCCTGCATGTACAGAAGTAAGGTAATGGGGTCGGTCGTGAATGGAGGCGGTCTGGAGTAAGTCTGTTGGTAAACAAACTTTGTGTAATGATCTGTTAGTCCAGGGCAGAGAGGCTTGGCGTTACTACTACTTGACTTGCCCGGCTAATAAGATACTCAAACTGTTAACTATCCACCCCCTTCAACCCCATCACGTTTCTTCTCTCTCTCTCTCTCTCTCTCGCCCTTTCTCTCTCCTCACACATGCACACGCATATACCGTCTTACTCTTTCTCTCTGAACTCCTGGCTTTACCCTAAAGCACTATGAGGTGAATGACCCCAAGGCTATTCCAACAATTTTTTAAAACTCATTGACTAACTGCTTCAAAAAAAAAATAAAAAAAAATGAGCAGTTAGAGTCGAAGTATTTATCTAGTTCTAATTAAATATAAAACTCCAATAATTACAAATATTTTTATGAGATGTTAACAGTAAGATGAAAGAATAGGTCACACTGCATGAAAGAATGTGTCCCACTACATGAAAGAATGTGTCACACTACATGAAAGAATGTGTCCCACTACACGAAAGAATGTGTCAAACTACATGGAAGAATGTCACACTACATGAAAGAATGTGTCACACTACATGAAAGAATAGATCACACTACATGAAAGAATGTGTCACACTACAAAGTGAATGATACACAAGTTCTGTTATGCAGACACATTAATTTTTCAATAAGCATTTCTACGGAAGATGTCTCCCAAAAATTACACAAGGATAGCGGTGTGTATGTTGAGGGGTATAGCAGTTGTTACTGGTAGCTGGAGGTTCAAACCAAGTCCATCAAGTTGACAGCCAGAAGCAAGTACATGGCTATTAACAATCGATTTCAACGTCTTGCCTAAACTTGTGATTCTGCAATAAGAAGAAAGGTTTTTAAAGTCTCATTTCTTTCATGGGGCATGTGATGTACATTCAAGAAATAGAAGAGATGCCCTATGCATTTCATGTGTCAATCTATTCATGTGTCTTTCTGAGTATTTTATTAGGTTTTGTTTACTTTCTAATTGTAAATTTTGGTTCAGTGTTTTATGTATTATTGCCACTTTACTAATTTATCTTTTGTCCTTAAGTTTCTCTAAATTTAGTGATTTACTAATAAAATATGACCATTTGTTTGTTATAAATCTCACGGCTCTATTTTGCGTCTGTTCTAGTTTCATTATGTTTTCTTGAAGTTTGTTTTTAAATACGTGTCAAGCCATAGGGTGAAATTCTAATGCTTCCTCCATAAGAAACTTTTCTTCTGCTACCAACGAGGGAGCTTATAAAAAATGTGCTTCTGCAGGGCTAAAAAGTGCCACACAAATAGTGTCTCGTATACATTCATAAACACCTAGCGCATCAACACGTCCTTTAGTTTCTACACCGGATACATCAAAAAGCTAGGTATATATTTATCTATAGGCCTATATATATAGTTTGTCCGACATGTATGAACATCCCTGAGATAAAAATACGATATATTTATACTTCATACTTTTTAATGATTTCAATAGTAAAGGCTTAACAACTATACACAAAGTTATAGAGATTACGAATAACATTAAAGACAAGTCTTAATTAAGAGACAAAATAAATTATAATTTTAGCAGGACGAAAACTTTCTGATCTTCGCAACAAAGCAAAAAAAAGTTGGACTGATCAAAACGAAACAAAAAGGAACATGTTCTAATTCAGATTTGAACTCTGGGTAATTTACAGTTAAGAAGTGAGAAGACATTGGCGTTTTTATTAAAATCCCAGGGTTCCAAAGTTTAACTGGGGTGTTTAAAATTTCAAAAAAACCTTTTTTTTAAAATTTACATCAATACATCTTCAGAATTATAATTTAGCACATACTCCAGCATAGAGTTCTAATTTAGCACATGCTCCAGCAATACATCTTTAGAGTTTTAATTTAGCACATGCTCCAGCAATACATCTTTAGAGTTCTAATTTAGCATATGCTCCAGCAATACATCTTTAGAGTTCTCATTTAGCACATACTCCAAGAAAACATCTTTAGAGTTCTCATTTAGCACATGCTCCAATATTTCACTCTTTCTGTCTCCTCCCACGCAGAGACACCTAGTTTCTCCCAAATTAACAGGTGTTTAATCCCTAACAGAAGTAGTTTATTTAAACGTCACGTCCGAGGCCTCTTGGCTTTCGTTTCGTCCTCCCCCCACCCCTTCTACTTCACTTTTTTTTTAGAGCAGCCAACTATTTTGTTATTCCAACCAAGTCTAGACACCGCTCGTATCGTAGACAATTCAAATGAAACCAAAACATCCTTTGTATTGGGTAATAATTGCTTATAATTTGGCAAGAAGTGAAATGACATTTTTTTTTCTTTTTCATTTCTAGCTAGATCTAGAATGTTGTTTTTTTGTAGCTAGGCCAATGTTAGTTTGACATTTATATAGTACGATCTGTCACACTTTGAGAGACAGAAATCTCATTCATAAACTTTCATTCATGTATTCATTCCTTATATATTCACATTTGTACATTGTAGACATTTCAATTCACATGTCGGAGCTCTTGAAACGATGTCCTACTTTAGCGTCGACGAATTTTTTCCCTTCAATCCTCAACGCTGTGTACTTTCTGTTTGATATTTCTGGAAGAAACCAATTGCTTGTCACTATTCCTTTCTCTTGTGATGAATGTCTGTGTTTGCAGTCCTAAATGGTTTCTGTTTTTTTTTTTTGTTTTTTTTTAATTTTTAGTCAAGATACTCATTGAATTGCTGAAGAGAGTTGTCGTAGCAAAATGGAAGCATGAATGGACCTCATCTACCAATCGTAAACAAACAACACTTAGTCACGTGATAATATAATATTGTTAAAACAACGGAAAAAATTGTCACGTGATAGCCATTGTGTATTAAAAATTAGATCGTAATTTGTATAGAAGAGATAGAGAATCACGTGGTTAGGTGAACAGAATCCATTGTCTACGAAACAAAACCAACACTTGATAGGCCTACTTATGTTTGTGTTAGAACATTTTAAAACTAAAACGAAATTTTTTTTAAAAAGGTGGGGGGGGGGGGGGGGGGAGAAATACTGGATTTTGTTTGACAAGGTTAAAGTAGAAATTACTTTTTTTTTTTAAGTCACTGAATCTCGTTACATGTTTATTATATGGAATTTGTCCTCCTTGTACTCTATTTTCTAGTCCAAAATTTAAATGTAGACTTAAGTTTAATTTTAGATATAAAATTGGCGATCGACGAAAGTTTAAAAATAGAAGTAAATTTAAATATAATTAACTTTGAACAGAAGATCTATGGTAGTCTATACTACGTTTGGCCAATGCACACAAGTAAGTTATTTATTCAAAGTTTACCCTAGAGTTTTATTTCAAAACAGAAGATAAGATTTAACTTTCGGGATTATTACACTCTACGAGACCAACTTAGCTCTATTCAGAGCCTGATAATTCTTTTATTATTAGATTTTATTATCAAAGGCGAAGGAGTTTTACCACATAACAAGCCTCATTTCGTTACAGCTAAAGATGACATCAATAGCCCATTGATTATCACAACTATTTGGGTATTATCTAGTCCATAGATAGTTGATAGAATGACGAGGTGATCAATATAGCAAATTTGGTATAGGCCTACTGATTTAAAAAGAAATAAATAAAACAAAAAATTTACAAAGTTCATTTTGTTAATAATAATTTGTAAACTCATCATTACAGAATTAAACACGATACCATAGTAATAATTTTAAACACAATAAAAATACTAAATTGAGACATTGAATTTATTTTGTTAAAATTGGTCAAACGACAATTGTAACTTTCTAAATGTTTACATTTGAAATAAGAAAAGCTGTTTGCAAAATGGAACTTTGCTTCCACATTCCTTGTTGGTTCTAGGAACATGCATATTTGAGGAGATCTGTTCGATTAAGTGTTCACCTTTAGCCTCCTCTCCTCTAGTTTATTTGAACAGCTCTCTTGTTGTTGCAGCTGTTGGAGTGAAGATTATCTACTCAACTATTTGATGGAAAATTCTTTTAACGCAAAGTCTGGCTTGGCTGCCTCTATAACATACGACTGGATTTTTGTGTGTGTGTGAGAAAGGTTTGCTTTGGACATTATACCAATAGGTCTACTTTTTTTCTCTTGCTTACACCTCTCTCTCTCTTCGGTCTCTCTTTCCTTTTTATAATACTTTCTACAGAACTCTAGTTTTGTTCAACGCTAACCGAATCTGTCATTTTGTTTTATTTTCATTTGTTGTATGATTTTGTATATTATTTTATTCAATTTATTTTGAATTTCTGTTATCAGGACTAGCGTTTAATACCGATGAAATAGTTTGATAAATTTGTTATCTATGTATTAATGTCTTAAAATATATTAATCTAGATAATATAAATAAGATATTTTATTAAAATAATATTTGTAATGGTATATTTATTGTTTGGTGTAACTTATCTTATGAAATACAGACGCTAGTTCGAAGAAGAAGATGATTACGTCCTACGCGTCATGTATCTAATCATGCATTTTAGTCAATGACCAAAATTCTGCTACGTCACTGGTTTCCCTGGCTGGCTCAGGCAACCCATTCCATGCTCTAAGAGCTCTAGGGAAGAAAGAGCATTTTCATAATCTGACTTAGCATATGGAACAAGGAATGTGCTTATATCTTAGTGTTTTTCTGAGTATTTTATTATGTATTCAATAGTCCAGAATTAATACGATACAAATTGTAATATACTTACTAAAAGAGATAGGTCCAATTAAAGATCTGTTTAAATAATATTTTTGTGACTATTTCATCTTTAAGTAATATGAAGAGGAATTGGTTTTTGTGTCATCTAAAATATTGGGAGTAGGCGCGGTGGCTGAGCGGTAAAGCGCTTGGCTTCTGAACCGAGGGTCCCGGGTTCGAATCCTGGTGAAGACTGGGATTTTGAATTTCGGGATCTTAGGCCCCTCTGAAACCACCCAGCTCTAATGGGTAGCTGAGATTAGTTGGGTAAAAGTAAAGGCGGCTGGTCGTTGTGCTGGCCACATGACACCCTCGTTAAACGTAGATCACAGAAACAGATGACCTCTACATCATCTGCCTATAGAACACAAGGTCTGAAAGGGGAACTTTACTTTTTTTTACTATTATATAGGGGACTGTCGTGTAGTTTAGACAAGTGTCTTTTGCTTTCTCCTAACTCTGTTTTATTTCCTCTACTCGTAGTACGTTGTACGGGGCGAGAGCGTCTTGGAGTTTCGTTTTGAATTGTTTTTATACGTCTCAAAGTCCGGTGACATTTATTGGTCATTCTTTGTCATGACACAGTTCACCCTCCGTTAAATTTGGTTGAAACGGACGGTGTCTTGGTTCGTAAAAGGTTATTAGTCTGTGCTAGTTTCTTGGACTTATTATTCAGTAGGATTTTTGGACCCCTGTTTAGGGTGAGTTATTCGTTTGTGATGTCTATTATTGTATGTTGTATGAGGTTGTCACTATTTCTAGTTTTAGAGTAGAAGTTGAGTTTTGTGTTTATTTCGTTTATAGGGTGCCAGTGTTGGAGTTGTAGCTACTGTCCTCGATCCTATGCCAGTGTGGGCGTTGCTTGTCGTCTTAGAAATATATATATATACTACAGTCTTGAGTGTCATTGTCAGATTGGCGATCATCGACGGCGTTGAGTGTCAGGCCCTTACGCATCATTGGTATCAGTTGGGATCAGCTGAGGTCTAACTTTATTATTGCCGATCTTGGCAGTATTGTGACGTCAGTTGGTAGCAGTAGCAAGGTGCTTGAGTGAATTATTGATTAATATCTATCTATCTATATATATATATTATATATATATATATTATCTATTCATCATTTTATAATTATCATTATACATATACATATATCAGTATCATACAATTAAACTAAATTTTTTGTTATTTAAACTATCCACATAGTTGGTTACTCTATGTACGACTGTGTGTGGATGATGTTCTTGTCCCGGGACCTTAATTGTGTACAGCTAGTTAACAACACAAATAACTCCTAAACCTGACAGGGACATGGTGTTATATAGTGTAGAACTATGCCAGTGTGTATCGACGAGATTCTACACATAACGACTTTTAGAGGCAATGATAATAATTGGATACAAATATTGGTAATGGACACTACATCAGAGTTTTATATTGAGTTCTATTAACATGTAAGTCTAAGTCAAGTCTTCTACTATCTATAAAAGAAAAAAATGAATTCATTATATAATTTTGTATGTAGATTCTGCAAGACGTTGAAAGCTCAAACTTTAAAGTGATTTTATAAAAGAGTTTGACAAGTTTAATAAGTATTAATTGGCATTACCTTTAGGAGCATGCATTTTTAAATCGTAGTTGCGGCTAAACGGGATTTTCGCTGTACAAAGCACACAGGATTCTGCCGCTGAACATACACACACAAATTCTAATTAAACATAAACATTTTAATTGGGTGTCAGTTTTTGATTAGCAGATTTCAATTCAAGAGCTCAGAAGGGAATATTTCATTTTGATGGAGTTGAAGCTCCAAACGAGAAGTCTTTATAAATGGTCCGATGACAGTTCACTGTTAGTTCTGTTAAAAGCTGGAGAGCATACTACATCGAATTCGTGTGAACAACAAAATATTTTATTAATAGATGAAAACACAATCGCTTTATCAGCTTTCTTGAGTTCGCTGTGACCTGCTAGCAAATGTTAATGAAAGGTTTTAATGAAAGGGCGGCCCAAGCGGGGGCGTTCATACTGAGCGTGGTCTAAAACAAATTGAAAAGTAAAAACCAACAACAAGACATTCGTTAAACAAGAAATTTTGATAATCATCTCAGCAGACGACAAGTCAAACTAATCAGTTCCGTCATTTACTAAAAATAAAAAAAAATATATACCCATGTATACATAGAGCCAATAATAATAACAACGAAGTTGAGACATCAAGTGTCTATTCTTAATGTAATCTTTCAAACTATACTTCTTCGACCCAATTAGGCCACATGTTATTTGCATTGCTGGATCATTCTGGAAATTCTATACCCCCTTTAAAGTATTGTAAAAGTTTTTTTTATAGCTAAAAAAAAATCTTTTTTTTATGAATGATTTTACAATTTTTTTATATTTCCCTGTATTTAACGTAAACAAAACTTCAAAATATGAAAATGTGTCTGTTTTGACAAATCAAACGAAACGTTTACCAAAAGTCAATAGACAAATTGTTTTCTGCTCTAACATGACCCGAGCGATGGATTGTAGGATTGTATGCAAGGCTGTATTGAAAATGATAATATTTGCTGGAAGGCTCTTTCATAGTGCAGTGTGAACCAGCGTGTGAACAAGAAATCTTTTTGAAGACTTATTCGTTTTTCTTTATTGTTAAGTTTCAATATTTTTTTATTTGTTCATTTTATTTCTATCCCAGGACCACCTCAGACGTGGGACGTTTTCCGGTGATTTTAATTTCTTTTTATGGTATTACAAAAATAATGCAAACAGGATGAAAATCTTTAAGAGACGATTTCATTTTGATACGACTGATGGTTTTAGTTCAAATCTTACATTCAAAGGTGATTGTGAAAGCTAGAAGTAGCCCGAGGTTTAAACCCACGACCACATTATTAAGTTGTTCCCATAGGTAGTGCCGTCATTGTGTCTGTGTGAACAGTTTGTCTCGAAAATATAAAGCGCTACAGAAAATCAAATTCGCATGCGTATAATAGCTGCTTATGGTTGTCTGTAGGCCTACTTGTCTACGCATTTTTAAAATTCAAATTCGTTAAGTATGCATATATGTATATACTATTTTAAAGTTTTAATAAAACAAACTGTTAAGAGAGAAAATTCAGTGTCACCATAAGTTCAGCGCTATTAAATACAGTTATTAAAAACGACTGCATTTGTGTAAAAAGATACCATATTAATTTGCAATGTATTATCTTATCTTATAAAATACAAACGTTACAAAAACAAAGATGATTACGTCCTAGGCGTGCTCCTATGTAAAACTAGTCATGAATGTCAATAAACTAAATTGTATTGCTGGTTCACGAGAAAAATTCCAAATTTTTAAACAATTTCGGAACCATACGCTCAGCTGGCTAGGGTAAAATCCTGCAAGTTATTGTATAGATTTTAGATTTCCTTTTGTCGTCATATGTTTTAACAACAGGCTTCTGAAAAGTCATGGACTCGACAAGAACTGAAACAAACAAAAAAAGATTCAAAACTAATAGAAAATATTTAGCCATCGTCATTTAAAAACTGGAAGAAACTTTATAACCTAACACGGAGCTGTGCTGTGTAGTATGCACAAGGAAGTGTGATGCAGATGATGTGTTATGAGGTACTTGCATGGCACAAAATGTTGATCGTAAATTTATCACAGATGGACACACAGGAAGAGGTGGGGGCATATAAGGGAAAAAAAAAGACTCCAATGATCTTTTTTAAAAACAAGGAGCAGACAAAACTGTTGAATCAATCTTGTGAGCAGACGAATATTGCTGTGGTGACGTTGCTGCACTAAGATGATCACTAGAAATACATAAAGATATAACGCGTATACCTTCATTGAAAGACAGAATGAAATTAGATCTAGAAATTTTCAAAGCGTTTTCAGGAGAATTACTGCAGACAAGATAGACGTGATAGACAAAGAAGTGAGACACGAGGTAGAGGAGGTAGAGCAAGGTGTGTGTGTGAGGAGTGGGAGTGAGATCCAATCCATTTTCTATTGCCCTAACATTATATAGTGGCTTAGTGGTTAAGCGTAGGGTTACCCTTATCAGAAACATGTTGGAATCTCGTTGGAGAATGGGGTCACTAAACATGTTTGACAAACTCCGTGTCTTGTCTCATTAAAACATGTAAGAAAGTAAAAGCGCCGGGTCGTTGTTCTGCCTACATTGCATCCTGGTAAATATTTGTTATTACACCTCTCAATACTGTGTTTGAGGAAACAAAAAAAGAAAAGTAAGGGCCTCAGTGACTTTAAATCAGCAAATAATATTTGGACACACATTAACTTCAGAGTGAAGCGATGATGAAATGTTAGTGGCGCCATTACGTAGTAAATATTTTATAAGCCCTCAAGACATAAATAACAACAACCAATCTTGTAGAACATCTCGGCCGAACCCAGGCACGATAAACAAAAGGCGCAAACTCTCGTTTCTTGAAGTAGACCCCGTAAAATTGTTCTGCGCTCTCTCTCTCTCTTTCTCTGTGTGTTCTCGTTGGTGGCATGGGCCCAGGTCCCCCCTTCCCTGCACACATCACATTTAAACAGTTACCGCGCCCACGAGTTACCATTGTCGCCCCAGGAGTATCCCATTACCTCGCTGGGGTCATGTACACCCAAGGCTCACGTGGGGCTGATTAAACTACTCACCTTGTTGAGGCCGCCTAATGGAAAACATAAACTTTTGGCACCTCAGCAGGCCCCACCCCCAACCTCCTATCGATATTTATAGTACTTTCTAGCAACAGAAAGGCAAGTAACCCTCGTGGTCATATTCCACATTGCATCTCAACTGCTAAGCTTGTCTTTAGATTAGCTTAATGACCCAATTTGAAGGTTTTACTTTTGATGTTTACATACCTGTAAGCCCACGTGGTATTTAGCGATTCCCCACACAAAAAAAAAAATCCTCAAAGGAAGATGACGTTATTGGTACACAGACAACATCAGCAACAGAAAAAAAATGTATTTAAAAATTCAAAAAAAAAATCTGAAGTGAGAACGCAAAAGTAATCCTCCTCATCATCATCATCGAACTCCATTTGAGTGAGGGCTTGAGAGGCTTAAATCCTCTCTTGTATAAGCCCTGGACAGAAGCCCTGCTGTTTTGCGTGGTGCAGCCTACTTGTCACTCTACAGGTCGAGAAGAGAATGTACCAGTAGTGTCTTGTGACTAGCAAACTAAGTAATGTATCTGCCATAGTTTTATTATTTTTAATTGGCTCCTTCACGTCAAGTCAGGGTCTACTTTGAAATGTGAGCATGCGGGCGAGAATGCCTTTCCATAATAAGGTTTTATAGCCACTATAGGAAATATTCCATAAGATGAGCCAACCACGTTTTACAAATGATGGTGGCCAACTATTATTTTGGCACTTCTAATTCTTAGGAAATTCTACAAAAACATAACAATGTACACATTCAATACATTTGCACACACAATTTCATGAAGACACATTTAGCGATCACAAGGGTAGCACACAAACTTTAATCATTAGTTGAATTTCAATGCTACTTAGTCTACTTGTAAAACGCAGATGATGCTGGCTAAGGGTCACACGTGCAAAGGTGTTCTCACTAGATGACGTCTGACGTATAAAGAGATGTCTGAGAATCTGATTGGCTGCGGGGAGTGGGGTGGGGGTAGACAGAACTGTTGAATTTAGAATTCATTTTTAGAGCCGCACAATGATGAGATTTTTGGTTAGAGCCACACAATGATGAGATCTTTGGTTGGAGCCTCACAATGATGAGATCTTTGGTTGGAGCCTCACAATGATGAGATCTTTGGTTTGAGCAGCACAATTATGAGATCTTTGGTTTGAGCAGCACAATTATGAGATCTTTGGTTGGAGCAGCACAATTATGAGATCTTTGGTTGGAGCAGCACAATTATGAGATCTTTGGTTGGAGCAGCACAATTATGAGATCTTTGGTTGGAGCAGCACAATTATGAGATCAATATAAATATGAAAAATATTAACATCGGACAAAGCTATTTGATATTGTGTAGAAAAAATTGACTGGAAGACTTTAAATCAAGTATTTTCTGATTATGCTACATGGCCTTCCATCAGTCACAAAGCGACAATGTATCATAAAAATGACATTAAAGCCTGGGCATTAGCAATGGTCAGAAAGATGTCTCGAACACAGTAATTCCCTCATCTCTACGCTACATGAATCTCGTGTTCTAAATACGTTTTGTTATTCATTATTTTCAGATCATAAAAAATGCATTCTTCAAAATCTTACTAACTATTTAAAAAAACATCAACAAGTGGTTTACATGATGTAAAGGTCAACTTTGTCTATACCCCACGGTTAACGTGGGTGTTATGTGGCCAGCACAACGACCAACCGCCTTTACTTTCCTCTAATGTCAGGTACCCATTAGAGCTGGGTAGACTCCCTAATGATCCCGAAGTTAAAAACCCAGTATTCACCAGGATTCGAACCAGGGACCCCAGGTTCAGAAGCCAAGCACTTACTTAGAGCCATCGCGTTTCTATGAGTTATATAATTCGACTGTAATCAGATATTCCGAAAATTACATAAAGATCTAGCAGAATGATCTGCCATGCTTTCAATACAGGTGCTAATATCTTAAGAGAATGGTCATTGCCAATAGCTGAGTGGACATGTATGCGTGCTTGACTGTCGTCTCGACGGTCCCGGGTCGAACCCTGGCCTCCGCCATCCTCCGCTGTCCTGCTGGAGGTTAAGTGATATTTTTTTCAACTCCTAAGGAACATCCTAAACATGAAAATCTAATGTATCAGAGTATGTCTTTTGTGATACTAGCTTGAAAGAAAACAATCAGACAGCTAGATCTAGATCTCATAAACTCCTGTCATAAATTGTTCTGTATTTGTTCGCTCTTGTCTTCGCTACCATCTAACCTCTCAACCAAGAAACAAGGGAACAGAACCGGCCGTTTAGCGCAATGACAGCGTGGCAAGGGGAGAGTACAGCGATGACAGCAGTGGTGTGAAGTAATGAGCTATTTGTCAGACATTGCTACAAACCAGACAGACGCTTCCGTCATTCACCAAAGCTCGCCTGCGCAACTCGAAGCGGAATATCATTATCATTCGTAATAAAAAAAAAAGTTTGTAATAGGAACATTTCCTTAGGCTAAGAGGCGCGGCGCGTGTTATGAATGGTGCAACTCTTATAGTCGTGTTCTCTAGGAAAACTTGACAGGTACAAGTATGTTTTTGTTTTTTGTTTAGTTTAATGTTTTCTCGCCCAAATGTACATAAGAAAAAAGTGTAACAAAAGTTTTTCTTGGACTTTCAAACAATTTGAAGTGAAGAACTACTAATACTTCAGAAATAAGAGATAGCCTTTAAGCTGAAGTCCTCACCAAGATCACTAAAGTTAGAGATGCTTTGTTCAACTGGACAACTCTCAGACTTGAAGTTCGACAGTCTCCCCCCTCCAACTCTGATATAAGTAATTTGGTTAGCTGTATGGTATGTTAGGGACATAACATAGTAGTCAGGGGCAAGATGTATAAACCTGCCATACGTCAAGCGTCATTAAGCTCACGATAAAGACTTTCTTAAGTTGAATTTAAAATATTACAGTGTGTGCGAGTGTGCTTCATTTGGAGGAGTTGACAATCACGTGACGAATGACCTACTCTTTGCTTCCTCCCACCCCCCCCCCCACCTCCCATGTTATTTTATAGTGAAAAATAAAACAGTCTAGAACATGTCTTGGATTAGTGTGGATACAGCCCCCCCCCCCCACCTCTTACTCAATGCACCTCTGTGTTTTCCCCCCGTCTGTTGCTTGTACACTCCCGACGTTGACTGAGTTGAAAGCGACATTTATTGTGACACCAGCGGACCTTGAATTTTTTGGTTTTGTTTCGCTTAAAACGAATTAAATGAGATCCTACTTTCTAGACAATCTTAAAACTATTTCTTCTAGATTTTGTTCAGGAGGAAGGGGCGAAATGCAGTAAGAGGAGGCCCAGAATCAGAACACTTTAAAAAAAAAGTTTAACATTATATTTTCCATTCTTAGACATTTTATTGGCCTATATTAGTTTGAAGTTATTATTGTATCACTGATTATACTGAGATAAGGCTAATTATGATTATTGCTTGGCCGCGTTTATCACTCAAAACTGTGAACTTTTTTAAATACGTGAACCGAAGGTTTGGAACTTGCACCCTGTAGAGTTCAGACATACCACATGATTCATTTAGCTCAAGAAAAATTCTTTTAGAAGTTCATTTTAGCCACAGTTTAGCTTAAATTGCATTTTATTTGTTCTATGGTAGTTACACTCCCAGAGCATCGTATGGCACAATGTACATGAAATTATTTTTTTTCATGTAAGTGTTAAATCAGTTCATCTAGACCCCACCGTCCGCCTTTTTTAATGTGATTTTTTCTCAGTAATGTAATTAAAAAAAAAAATTAATCAAAATGATTTTTATAGTAATAAGGCTTGTCTTCGAGTTCGAAGATTAATGAGGAATGGAGTATTTCCAGTGGTTACGCAGCCCCAGCTGTGACCTACATATTTTGCCCCACATATCTCAGGCATAACCATTGTTCCGTCGATGGTCGATTTAAATTTTCTTTTGCCGTCTACGTCTGTCCTCGGCAGCGGATTTTCTTTTGATCTCAAATGTGTATCTAGTGGCCTTTGTGTGTGACCTCTAGTAATAGACTGAAAAGAAATATCTATACAACAAATGCCAACAACAATACTTACAAGTTTATACAGCGAACTAAAAACACTACGCTGTGGGTAGATTGGCTCATGTTCAAGTTTAACAAGGGAGTATAAGTGACGAAACGATAAATCATTGCAAATAAGACCAGAAGTTAGTAATCATTAAAGACTACTGAAACTGGTCTAGAAGTTGTAGGCACGGACCAGCGCGGCATATGTAGAGAATAAAGCTTAAAAATAGTGGCGAAGGAGCAGGACATTGAAGTAGATGTAGAGAGAGAGACATAGAGATCAACAACAGAAAGTAGTTAACATGGATAGAAGCAGAAAGAGAAAACAAGAGAGAGAGAGAGAAAGATAGAGTGAGAAACTTTAAATGGAACCCAATTTTGTTATAATATTTTGTATTTCTAACTCTTATTGTTAGCCATGCTGGCATTTTTCAGCCTCCAGAAGTTTCGGAAGAGTTTTTAGAAAGAATGACAAAAGTTGAGTGTCGAAAGTTTACAAAAAAGTTGAGTGTCGAAAGTTTACAAAAAAAGTTGAGTGTCGAAAGTTTACAAAAAAAGTTGAGTGTCGAAAGTTTACAAAAAAAGTTGAGTGTCGAAAGTTTACAAAAAAAGTTGAGTGTCGAAAGTTCACAAAAAAAGTTGAGTGTCGAAAGTTTACAAAAAAAGTTGAGTGTCGAAAGTTTACAAAAAAACAACAACTAAGAATGAAATATTTTTTTTGGTACAATTCTCTAAAACCTTTGTTAATATTTACTATCTTGTTGTAAGTCTGCCTTTGTGTAATGTAGAACAAGCGAAGAACATAGTGGCAGCTCTAATATAAGGGCTGGCTGGGTTAAAGTAAAAGTCGATAGTTGATCTCTGTAGGTGTCTCAGTAGTTTATCGATTAGTGCCTCTTTAAAGTTTCCCTTTTGTCTTCCTTTAACGTAGTATCAACTGTATATTTGACAAAGTGTCATATCGCCAGTCGCGATGACTATAAAAATAAAATATGTGAAACAAAATTGCTTCTCTAATCTGTTTCGTTTTCACGCCGTAGATTTCTAAAGTCCCGACCAAGCCCGTAAGAAATATGTTTATAAAGAAATAGCGCTCTCGGTTATTGCAGAGGAGGGCAAGGAAGGGGCAGGGGCGCTTCCACACCCTTCCTTACTACCGACCCCCGTCCTTCTTCTTCCCCCTCCTATTTACGACGTGAACGCGTGAAAAACTAATCTAGCACGAAGTGTGAGTTGTTATTTGTATGCTCACACCTTTCAGTAGCGCTTATCGCCCCCTCGTCCTCTTTCAAGCCTCTAGCCCTCTCCTGTGGAGTGTCTTCTTCTTTCGCAGTGTCCTCTCATCTTACCCTCTTCATGCCAAATGAGCTTTTTTTTTTTTACCCCTCCGTAGTCTGAATGAATAGCTCAAAAACTTTCAGCTTGAGTTCCTGCGTTTGGTCCAATCCATACAATCTTCTAGTTATTGCCGTCGGGATGGTTTAGTCTTTGCTAGTTCATTAAACGTCCAGTTCACTCTTCTGGTCACTTTCACTAGTCTTGGCTTTTTTTTTTTTTTTGGTTTAGTGTTGCCGACACACAAGACATTAATAAGAAGAGAAATAAATTAGGGCTAAATGTGATCTTAATTTATTCAAGGAAATCTCTTTCACTTTGTAATCACAAAAACAGATGTTGAAATTGTATGGTAAAAGCTATTTAATTGAGCTCCGTATATTCCAGATAGATCATTAGATCAAATTATATTATTATATTACTCTCGAATAAGCCAGCTTCTATTTCTATCAATGAATCACAAGACAGTGAGTTCATTTAGGGACCAAGACTTAATGTTTCTAATTCTTTGACCAAAACGTGAGTCTTGGCTGTGCTGTAACGATGCTCGCTGCCAAGACTCACCAGTCCTCTCGTCAAACACAATCTGATTGAACGTATCCGAAAAAGGAGACCACGTCAACCAAACTTTGTTTTTCATGTGTCTTTGTCTACGCACACCGTTTCTCACAAAGATTATGTTTAGAAAAGAATTACATTGTGCCTTGATCATCGCAGTTTTTTTGTTGTTTCTCGTGATTTACCTTCCTTGTCTACCTACCAGTTCATGGATAAATAGCAGGCTGTGGTCATTTTACTCCAAGTATTTTTACCTTCATAGATAATACTTCTACATTATAATTTATAGGCCTAATGCTGACATATTTTTTTTAAACCCTCCCTTTTTATATGATATAATTTAACTACTAATACTAATTAGCCATCTAAAACATGAAGAAATTTTAGCATAGATCTATATTTTAAAGCGGCTAATCTATGCGCGATCACTCTTCAAAAAAAAAAAAAAAAAGTTATGTTAGCTGTATTCTAGTCACGAGACAACTAAGTACAAGCAGCACTATGGACACCAAGGTATCGAAGTAAAGGCGTTAACCTTCATATATATTTAAAGAGAGAGGGAGACAGACAGACAGACGGACAGACAAACAAAAAGACTGACAGACAGGTAGATAGACAGATAGATAGATAGATAGATGGATAGATAGATAGATAGATAGATAGATAGATAGATAGATAGATAGACAGATAAACAGATATATATATATAAATATATATTTATTTATATCTTTCTCTCTCTATATATAGAGAGAGATTGATAGATAAATAGATAGATAAACAGATAGATAGATAGAAAAAGAGCTCTATATATTCCACATAGTAAAAAAAGAAATATAAGAAATGCTGGTTAGATGATGATGTTGATGGATTAAGAAATTACACTGGCTCTAAAGAACAAGAACTACACACAAACACACATACATTTGCATATATACACACAGATAGCATGCTAAGGAACCTTCTCGTACAGTTGTTCTGCTCCCCAATTTTTTTTTAAATTTGTATTTTGGACGTGTCATCTCACCCTAACAATGTGACAGAAATACAAATTACTGGTCTGTCACGGTGACACTAGCGCGCGGTAAAGTCTGAGGTTGTCAGCCGAGAGCCCACTTGTCACTTCTGGAGAGGGGCGCTAGAATATTTGCGTTGGTGCTTTATTGGCTACGAGAACTAATCTATCCCTAGCAGGTGCTCTCTACACGCTAGAGTCGACAGGATTGAGCAAATAGTTTTTCTGAGATCTACCGGAAGTTATCGAAATTTTGTCTACATTTAGAAGTTTATGGCCATTACAAAGAGTTTCATTTATAAAATACAATATGACTACTTAATAACAAGATAAATACCGGTACTGTCGTTACTGATTTATAAAAAAAAGTGTAGATTTGGAAATAATGTCTCTACTTATGATTCTTCAGCCAATTGTGTGGCATGACAATCTAAACTAAAATGGTGGAAGAGAGATCGAGTAGTGGTTGATAGCCACTTAAAACTCACAGTCAAACACATGATCAAAGTGTCAGTAACGTCACGTTTTTATAACACCATGTCAAAATCTCTATAACATCATGTCAAAGTCTCTAAAACACCATGTCAAAGTCCTTATAACACCATGTCAAAATCTCTATAACACCATGTCACAGTCCCTATAACACCATGACAAAATCTCTATAACACCATGTCACAGTCCCTATAACACCATGTCAAAATCTCTATATCACCATGTCACAGTCCCTATAACACCATGTCAAAGTCTCTAAAACACCATGTCACAGTCCCTATAACACCATGTCAAAATCTCTATAACACCATGTCACAGTCCCTATAACACCATGACAAAATCTCTATATCACCATGTCACAGTCCCTATAACACCATGTCAAAATCTCTATATCACCATGTCACAGTCCCTATAACACCATGTCAAAGTCTCTAAAACACCATGTCACAGTCCCTATAACACCATGTCAAAATCTCTAAAACACCATGTCTCAGTCCCTATAACACCATGTCAAAATCTCTATATCACCAAGTCAAAATCTCTATAACACCATGTCAAAATCTCTATAATACCATGTCACAGTCCCTATAACACCATGTCAAAATCTCTATATCACCATGTCAAAATCTCTATAACACCATGTCAAAGTCTCTATAACACCACGTCAAAATATCTATAGCACCATGTCAAAATCTCTATAACACCATGTCAAAGTCTCTATAACACCACGTCAAAATCTCTATAACACCATGTCAAAATCTCTATAACACCATGTCAAAGTCTCTATAACATCATGGCAAAGTCTCTATAACACCACGTCAAAATCTCTATAACACCATGACAAAATCTCTATAACACCATGTCACAGTCCCTATAACACCATGTCAAAATCTCTATAACACGTCGCATAAATCTATTTTTAAAAAAAACTCGACCTTTCAGAATTGATCCTCTCCTTTACACACCATTTCGTGGACCACCCAAGACCTTTTTAAATGTACTAATAACCAATATAGTATGTTTTATTATTTTCTTATGTTAAATATCTTTCCTTGCCCTGAAGTATGTACCAGCAATGCAATTTTGGTATATCTCTACTTTTTCATAAGTTAATTAAAAAAGGAAGTTATGGCCTTTGACTTCTATTGTAGGAACGACATTGCTTAAAACCAACTATTCACACATTTATTGTGCAACATTTCAATACAAACTAAAAAAAGAAAAGTTAATGATTCTTGTTTGTAGATTAACGGAAAGAAACAAACACAGAGACAGGCCTAAAGTTTTATTTTCTGCCTTGCCAGGAAGCCCATGTGTAGAGCTGGCACTGCTGTGTTCACGTTTAGACTCTTTATCTAACGTGTCTTGCATTGATGTTATCACTTCTAATGAACTTGTACATAACCCATGGCTAATCTTCCTTCTCTCTCGACCTGTCATATCTCTCCAGTTAGGTCTTCACCAAAGACCGCCCGTGGACATGGGCGACTCTCCCCCCACTTCCCTCTGTTTCCGTTGCAGGCGCCCTGGGGTTATGTCTGACATATAGGAAACCCAAAACTAGATTCTTTTTTTATCATCTTCTATCTCCTCCTTACCCCTCCCCTCCCTGTCGGACGAAAACAAAACAACAAAAAAATGTTCTTTCTGGTTAAAAATTTGAAGAATGCTGAGATGTATTCTTGGAAGTAAGAGTGTGTGGAAGCTTCGTGTGGGGAGTCAAATAATGTTAGCACTAGTGCCAATTTGAATTGAATACTGCCACTAAAAATAATGACATTTCTAAGCACTAGCTTCGTGAACCATTACGTGAATGTGTCTTTAGAGAGAGTGTTTCTCTTTTCTCCTCAAAGCATTTTGTTAAAGATTATTCTAACCTTCAATGACATTTAAAGGTAATACTAATTACTGCTAGCGGCAGAACACACATTTTTACCCATCTCCCGACAAAAAAAAATGATATTAGTTTAATACCCAAAGAACTTTTTCACTAGTATGAGCATGAAGCAATACACTTTTGAAAATCTTCATATATTTTCTTATCAATTACAGAAATTCGTTCAAACAAATAAGAACATAGTTAGGTCTAGGGCGTTTTGGTTTGTCAATTTAATTGTGCATGTTTATTAGAAACTTTAACTCTACTATGTCTTTGGTTTTCTCTAAATTTGATAATTCTACTAATGGTGTTGGGTCCAGTGTGAATATTTATTTGTTATAAAACTGGATGTATTGACGTCTGCTTCTTGATGCCTTCTTGAGTTGAAGTGTTCCAAACGGACAAAAATATAAGAATCTAATATCTAAAGTAAAAAGTAATTAAGGCAATTGATTATACATAAATGTAGATTACTTCGACTTTATGCTCTATAGAAATGGGGGACAGTGAAATCAGGGCCGGCCTTATGTTATTGGAGGCCCTAGGCGAAGTAAATAGTGTGGCGCCTAAATGAAATAAAAAAAATAATACCGATAAAAAGAAATGAATTGAAAACCTTCCTGTATCTACATCTAAATCAACCAATAAGTTAAATTCATATAACGCCGATAGGACAAATGTGTTTCATGGACGATTCATGATCACAAGACTTGAAATAACGTTTAGACATTTCACCAAAAGGAAGAAGCAATCGTCTACTAACATATGTAGTCTAACAAGCTGATCTAACATTTTTTAATAGACCTTGGATACATGGATCATATTCGAGACTTAGACGAGTCTAGTAGACATAAAGCTATAGAGTTACGCAATAGCTGAGATTTCATCAATGTTTCGCATTTCCTAAAATAAAAGGAGTCTTGTGCGAGACCCCCACCAACTGGAAGCCCTAGGCGGCTGCCTAGTTTGCTTATGTCTAAAGCCGACCCTGGCGAACTGGAAAATTAATGACAATGAACTTCCTTGAGAAGGTTACAGTCTCTAGACTGATATCACTGTTTAACAAGTCAAGATCGCAAATATACACGCAATTACTTCTCTTACAGTATGCAACTCATAGGCCAAGTAAGGCCGAATGATACACTGTGAAATCTTAAAGATTTGAAGATTCTTATTGTGTATCACATAGTTCATTTTTTTCTTCTGTTCTTTATGAAATTATCACATAGGACGTCTAGAATCTCTGCTCTAACGCATAAAAGCAAGATTAGTTTGAATATTCTTTAACTTACCGGCGGATGTATTCGTCCTACTCTCTGTGTGATTGGGTCATTGGTCACAACCTCTATCCTGCAGCTCTCCCCTCTTCTAACGCTGGAAACCACCAAGTCCTCGCGCCCTAGGAAGGTAGACCGCCCTATATCCACAGAGATGTCCTTTTGCCTGACCACGAGCTGCGCTGGGCAGTCGCGCGGCATCAGCAGTAAAACCATTGTCAAGACAAGCAACGCTGTCGATACCGGTGCCATGGTGACAAACCGGATGTGGATCAAGCCGAAAATAACGAGATTTCGGAAATTTCCGTTCTCATCCCTTCTAATCCACGGATGGCGCTTGGTTAGATACACGGGAAATTCCCTAAGGAGCCTCCCATAGAAATGGCGACTCCATTGTTCCCAAAAGACTTTGGCACAGCTAATCTTTGAGCTGACTTCAATAGCAAAACTAAATTCCAATCTTTGCAAACTGTAGGAATATTCTAGTACATCGATTTCGTGCTCCTGTTGACGATTCAAACCTGTAGAGTAAAAAAAAAGTTTTATTAGATTTCTTTAAAAATATTTTCAAATATTTCCTAGTATTCCCATACTTCCAAAAGATTATGAGTTGTACATGTGTCGGCCGTCTCGATGTATTCAAATTGAGTACAAGAATTACGGAAATATGCCAGAAAAGATGTTTACTTCAAATTAGTCGAATTTCATAGGCATCATCAATAATTGGACTCAGGGCTTCCCTTTTTGTGTGTGAATTCCCTACACTTTTAAATCTGACTGATGCAATAAAGTGCTCTCGTCTATCAGCGTGTAATGCCTATAACTACCAAGTACTTTCCTATTAGAGTGCTTTCATCTTTTGTGCTGTTTTCTCTTTGTCTCCCTCATTTTGTTATTTACATGTTCCCTCCCCTCTCACTCCCTCTCTCTCTCTCTCTCTCTCTCTCTCAGCCCCACAAGTCTATCTCAGTTCTTGTGCTAGTTTATTGACTTCATCCAATGTATGCTTTCTTTATTAAAGTTTATGAAATGTGGCAGGATGTCAAAATATTCATAGGAACACCTTAGGAGTGAGCTCGTGGGCCAATGTTACACAAAATATTCATAGGAACACCTTAGGAGTGAGCTCGTGGGCCAATGTTACACAAAATATTCATAGGAACACCTTAGGAGTGAGCTCGAGGGCCAATGTTACACAAAATATTCATAGGAACACCTTTAAGAGTGAGCTAGTGGGCCAATGTTACACAAAATATTCGTAGGAACACCTTTAAGAGTGAGCTCGTGGGCCAATGTTACACAAGAAAGCAAACACATACTCTCAAACAAATTCAGACACACGAACACACACACACACACACACACTTAGATTTACACAGAATTCCCTACAGTTAAATAAAAGGTAGAAATAGTCGTGTCAAGGTTAATACCGTTCCATAGTCAATGAAAAGTAGAGGGCGCTTTTTACATTCAATGTGACTAATGAAATTATTAGAATGGGGACGAAGAATGGTAAATGTGTATTTTTCAGCATTTATCGTAATGGCATTATACGAGAGAGAGCAAGTGAGAGAGAAAAGAGAGAGAAGAGAGAGAGTAGAGAGAGAGAAGAGAGAGAGAAGAGAGAGAGAGATTGAGTGAGAATAAGGGGGTGGGCAACAGAAATAAAAAAAAACGAACAAGAACTAGTTCAAGTGGGCAAGAGATGAAAAAAAAAAGAAAGAAAGAAAGATAAATAGTTTGACGCTCGCAATTAATGATTCCCCAATTAAAGACTCTTCTGTGCGTCTAAACTGAATCGCCTATCACGTGATCCTGTGATGGACTGAGATGTACACTGAGTGAACATCGCAAACTGATAGAGGAGGGGGGTGGAGGGGACGTTCAGGGGATGTGCAAGGGAAGGATCCAATATTTCACACCCTCCAGACGCAGGCGCTAGTAGGTCTCGGCCTGGAGGGTTGCGGAATAGATAAGGAAGGACACTGATTTTTTTATCAGAGGGGAAAAAATATTCTCATGACGTCAAAATATAGACACTTAAAATAAGATAGAGAATAGGGAACAAGAGAAAGAGAGACTAAGAGAGAGGGAGAGAGACACACACAGAGAGAGAGAGAGAGAGAGAGAGAGAGAGAGCAAACAATTAAAAAATTTTCGCTTTCAGAAAAGAAAAAAGTAGCCGTTGCATAAGAAATTTGAAAGGTCTGAAATATCAAGATGTCGGATTTTCAATATCTTTTCTAAACGGGACGGACGGACGGACTCAAAACTAAAAGCGTCTTTTCCCAAATATTTTACCATAAGTGTTTATTTATACTGTTGCTATGACATTAGATTTCTTATTGGAGAAACTTGCAAGTTTGATCTTTGAGCTTCTTTCATACAGTTCAAAATTCGAATTAGATCGATTTGGCACCACCGTTTTGGCGCCGGACGTTTTGACGCTAAATATTGTAGACATATTTTATGAATACATTTTATTACGGGTTCGAATACTGGTGAAGACTGGGATTTTCAATGTCGGGATCTTTAGGGCACCACTGAGTCCACCCAGCTCTAATGGGTTGGGGAAAGGCAAATTTGTTTGCTCGTTATGCTGGCCACATGACCCCCTAGTTAACCAGCTGCCCTAGAGACCGAATGGTCAGAAAGGGAACTTTATTCTTTTTTAAAGGGGGACATTGTAACAGATGCCAGGCACCATCTAGCCCTCACTGGTACAGAGGAAGGTAGCTGGCAGCAGATAGCCTCTGAAAGAGACACTTGGTGAGCTCTAGCGACGTGACATATACTTGAGACCCAAAGAAAACCTTGACAAAGAGATGGGCAGAAAACGTAAAAATAACTTAAATAGATCCCCAGGCGGACAACTGTCTGCATCATATGTGCATATATAGGCAGTTTGCAACTGGGTTTGCGTAGTCATGTGAACAATGCGCTAATCCTTACTCTTTGGAATCAAAAACATTGACATAATTTAGATGATATAATTTATATCCCAGGAGCTATCCTTTAAAATCAAACATGTCCTATAGATCAGCAATAATTTCTACTTCCCGTATCACTAGTGCCTATGTTTAAGAGTGTAATTCTTACACTGCAACAGAAATAGTCCTAGCTTAGGTCATGATGTGTGCACACACAAAAAAAAATATATGGAAATTCTTAGCGTACATATGATAAGCACCACACGCCAGATTAACGGTATAGCATAACATGATTCGTTTATCTCCCCTTAGAGACTACAAAATAAACAATGGCGTGCAAGAATGGCAACAATAAAGCAACTGGTATCAACAAACAGAGTCCACCATCAACACAGCGCAACTCGCTAATTGAGTCAAACATTTTGGTTGTCTCCGACATGCTAGAGCCAATGATAAACAGAAAATTATTTCTTTCCACGCAAATATTGAAAGCGCTGACATGGCGCTCGCTAGCTGCAGATAAAGGAGTTACCTTTCCGATAAACATATCTACCTGTGGGATAAAGCTGTTACCCGCAGCGATTGTTTACCGTTGGAAATAATGAGCTCCTACAGCTAATAGCTTTCATTACAACAAACACATTTTTCCCGACAGAACACAAAATTCGAGGCGTCTTCACCATGTACCACCTTGCATGTTTCTTCTCCGCCCATGACTCCAACAATCACAAGGGCGTCCAGCATCAGATGCTTCCTATAAATAACATTCTGAAATTGTCATCCGACATGTCATGAAGCAATATGGCGATCTATGGGGCAGATGGTGTAATGATAATATGTTTCTGTGGCCCACGGTTAACGAATGTGTCATGATGCCATCACAACAACCAGCACATCTAATATCAGGTACAAATTAGAGTTGGATGGACTCATGGACAGCCTTAAAATTCTGAAATTTAAAATCCCAGTCTTCTCCAAGAATTGAACCCATGACCCGTCGGTTCGGAAGCCAGGCGCTTTAACACTCAGCCACCATGTCACCAATTCAATCAACATAAGATGAATCATAATTTTTTAAATATATTTTCTAATCAGTAAATAATTTTTATTTTATAATCATCAATAGAATATTAAATCTAGCCTGTCGACAATATCATTGATCTAAATTCCAATGTGAGAACATTTCCAAATCAATTTTTAAAAGTATATGCCTTTAATCTCGTATCGATAAATATTGTTTTCTAAATAGACACAAAATTAGCTACATGTACTAACCCACGCCTGTTTTTTTTTTTTAACACGTCAGCTCTAAAAGCTCCAAAAATTTACGTCCGTGTTTAAACGAAGTCCTCAGAAATTCTCTCACAATAAGGCACAATTATTACCACATACCGACTTCCGTTTTCTCAGCCGAATCGCTCACGTTTGAAGACCAACCTTCACTACACCAGATGAAATTCGACTTTTGTGTTTAAATAAAAACTTAAGCACCTTGCAAATTTGGCAACCCTCGAAGCGTTCTTGTTCGCTGTGAAATAGGTTAGCACCGGCTAATATGCTTTTGATTAATACATGGTGCCCTCGTATCACGCTCGGTGTAACTCTTCCCTTGGGCTGGAGGAACTCTACCAGATAACGAAGGTATTTCTGCGAAACTTGCCTCTTCCTCCGTCCTCTACTTACGTCCGTATTTCTTAGCAAACTTTTGGTAATTAGCTTTCTTCCGGCTCAGAGCCATAGTTCTCATATCGTACGCAGACTGTACTCATATCTTACGCAGACTGCCATGTATCCCGTTGATATGGTAACTAATATGCATAATGTGGGCTTAGGGGATATAATATGGTTTACGTTTGACTCTGGATGTTACCTTTTCAAAATTAGTACAAACATTTCAGAGCATGTGTTATCAAGGACTTGGGGAATTTAGCTGAAGATTTGGAATTCTAAATTTGAGAACTACTGGGTTATAGGACTGGTAAAGAGATGTATTTTCAATATGGCAACATCCATTAGGACTTAGGGAAATCACATTACATTCTAAGGGGATCTAATCAGGAGGGAGCGCGCGTTGAGATTATCTCCAGTTCACCACGGGCTTGGCCGTGATCTGTGAAACGAACTAGGGGAAGAAAGTGCGAAGTCTACTCTTCTACTTTGTAATAGATATCAATCTTATGCACGTTTTATGTCAAGTCATTACTTAAAGACCTGAAATAGTATGGAGAGAGAGAAAGAGAGAGAGAGAGATTGTGCTACAAGAAATAAAAAACAAGTATATTTCATATCTTGTCCTAATGACAAACCTAGGCTCATTAAATCATTTTTTTTTTTTTAATTTTCAGATCATGAAAATGGTCAGCTCTCGCAGTGTCATGATTTACTTATTGGCCTACCAAAACCCATTATCTGAATGGTCAAGTTTTCTAAAGCCAAGCAATTTTCAAAGGACCCAATCAGTATCGCAAGCTAAGCGTTATGTTGAGTATCGCAGGCTACATCTGCAAACGTATCAAGCTATACACTTGTAAAATTATTTCTATGTTCATTAACAATGTTCAAAATCCTGCTATCATTTCAAAGAAAACATATGACAAAATGTTATTGGTCAGAAATAGATAAAGAGAACTACTTTCTTGATCATCGGGTAGTTGCGTCCCGCCAAGTGGACATTGAGGAGCTACCAATGATTTTTAAAAACGTTTTCTTTTATGATAATGATTTTTTTAATGTTAAGAAATGGATAAACTTAAATAAAATGTAGCACATGATCATTGTCAGAGCTCCTTAAAAGCTCCAGGAATATAAGCCAATTACTGAGACAGTGTATCGGGTAAATTACTCCATACATGGACGCATTTGTGTGTGTCTGTTGTTATTAGTTAATGTCTGCCTGTTATTCTGTTTAAAACTATCTTTCTATCTATCTATTTATCTGTTTGTTTACCAACCAACGTCTATATCTACATATATACTTCAAAGTGATGTACACATATAGAAGTTTCTCTCCTACTGGGACACACTCTGATGTTGCTCTCCTGTCTCTCTGCATCTTATCAAGAAAGGCCATTGATAACACAAAGTAACGCTAGGCCTAAATGATAACTATTGAGAAAACCTAGATAAGAGAAAAAAAACCTAGATCAGTCTCCAGCACACTATATGGAGAGAAGTGGTGACAACATATTGGCGGCTAGGTAGCCACAAGAAGTCTCCTGATCCTGAAAGTCTACATTCTCTATAGTTTCAACAGACTTTAACCAGTGTCTATGTGACATAAGAAGCAGTTTGGTCTGAGATGGAGTCAAAGGAACATAGTGACGTATTTAAAATTCAAAATTACGTATGCCAGTAAACATCGATGTTGTCTCACCGGTAATCAAAAATTAAAAAACCGGAGAAAATTTCATCAAATTATACTACAAAGGGGTAAGGTTGAATCCAGACTCTAGACATTCTACCCAGCCTTAACCTACGCTATGTCACACTATAAGAATACAAGAATGATGACATGACAGACTCACTAAACCCTCTTCACTACCAGCACCAAAGCTCAATGGCGTATTTTCTCTTTCTTTCTCTCACTTTCTCTTTCCCCCACCCTCTCTATCTCTTCTCTCTCAACCACTTTACACTGAAAGGGTCATGTAGTTTCTTTCATATTGCAGTAGCCCGAGAACGAGGCCAGGCTTCAAGTACTGGAGTCAGTATCGCTTGCTCAGGTAGATCATTCAAATATTCCTGACATCTCTACGACGGCGACTGTTGAAGGGCTCTTGTACATTATGCGCCAGACATTTTTATTGTCATCTCTTTTTAATTACCAAAACTCACTAGCCCTGCACTCGGGAATACAGAATGGGGTTTTCAATTGGGGGTACGGGTAGAGACACTAATCTCATCCAGTGGGTCACTACTGGACCTGTACAACCACATACAATACTGCACTCAACCTTAATCTCGTGATCTGAAGACAATCCACTATTGTTATTGATCTCTTCCAGAGGAACCAAAAGGTCTGTCTCCGGATAGACCTAATCACACACGTCCAGTGGAGGGTGCTGTCAAACATTATTGTCCACATGTTAAAGAAATAAACCAGGACATAAAACAAGTTATCGTCTTGTCTTATACGTTACAGACGTTACATCAAAAAATAGAAGATAATTACGTCCTACGCATTTCATGTGTCAATCCAGTCATGCATGTTAATCAATGATTTGAACTTTGCTATGTCGTTGTCGTTGGTTTTCCTGGCTGATTCAGGCAACCCATTCCATTCCCTAATGGCATTAGAGAAGAAGGAGCATTTGTATGAATTATTTCTACAATCTAAGATATTCATACCAGGAAAAAAAAAAAATTAAAAAGGAAAATGTAAGAATATATCTTAATAACAAAACAAACATTTAACATCAAAATATTAGAAATAGTACCTAGACCCCCCCCCCATTTTTTTCCCCAATGATTGAACTTGACAACACAAAGAAAAAAAGCTAATGGTGCTATTGTATGATGGTGGAAACACACACACACATATATATATATATATATATATGTGTGTGTGTGTGTAACAGCTAAGTCTAGGTGTGCGATAAGGTTAATAGCTTGATTTACTACAAAACTTAGAGCCACAAAGGTCCAGGTGAGCAATGGTGTGGGATCCATCAAATTCCATGCCATCAGAAACCCTGAAAAATGCCATCAATTAAATTGATGTATTTGTGCTGCAAGACATCTTTTCTACTTATGGAGATGAACTAATTACAGAAATAAAACAGAAAAAGAACAGCAACCAATAAGTAGACTTATTTTTACTATACAGGACGCCAAAGTTCACTCAGTCAGTAGTGAGTATTCTAAGTAAGAGTTAGTGAGCTGTTTAAAAAGTCCGTGTTTGTTCAGTTTTCATTCATTCTTTTATGTTAGTCTTATCTGATTTTAAGAAGTCTATCAAGTCAGTCCCTCCATAGCGCTCCACCTTTCTGTTTCCTCATCTTTTTTTTTCTTAAATTTTGTTCAGAGAGGCGTATAATAATAGCCCCTTGACCAAACGGAGACTACTGGACGCTCGTTGTCTCTGCAGGTGTCGGGGAGATTGCGGATACATTTTGATCCCAGGTGGCAATTAAGCGTGGAGCCTGGCAGATTACAGACTGGTCAGTGACAGGTGGGGTCACTTTCAGAGAGAAATGTTTCCGCCCCGTTGAAACTGTGTTGTACCCATTAACGGCTGGAGATAAGAGAACCCCTTTTAGTCGAGTTTAGTCGAGTTCAGTAGAGTTTAGTAGAGTTTAGTAGAGTTTAGTTAGCTGCCAGATGTCAGCGTGGAAGTGTTGTACTGAAGTAGCTAGACACATTATTAAAAATGTATTTTAAAAAGTCTCTTAGTAAGTAACAAAATATACGCCTTTGTTGGAAGTGGTGTGTAATTTAAACATGGCATAATATGTTTTCGATGGAATAAAATAATATCAGACTAAAATTTCCTAATTTAGTATAAAGCTCATTGAAGAATATAATAATAATCAGGCTTTTCTTCAAGTACGAAGATTACAGAGGAGTACAGCATTTCACGTGGTACGCAGTCCCGGCGCGACCTACATATTTTGCTAAAAGTAAAATAAAAGAAATTAAAAGGTTTTTTACATTCTATTCTAGAACTTATTCACTTATTAATGAGCCTCTTATGACGTTTCAATTTCGTGTGTGTGTAAAATACGTGTACGATGATTAAGCCCATTTTCTCTCTCTCTCTCTTATACCACTAGGATATATACAAATTAAGATACACTTAAAGAGTCATTAAAAGAGAAACTCCTTCCCAGGTTCTTGAAGAGAGATCACCTCCCATTAAACATCCATGAAGAAATTTCAAAAGCGATGTAAAATTATGTTTCTACTAATGCAGACATGTGTATAGACAGTGTGTATTAAACCTGTTGAAAGAACGTGTACTTGATATAGAGCCTGCATTCATGAGTTCTATCATGATATTTTTTTACGAACATCCACTATATAATCACAAGTATGGCATCACGCTAAGAGGTCTTCTAGTTACTAACTAATTCCTGTAAACCCCCCGAGGGAAGCATCGGGCCGCAACCAATCATCTCCACCGAACTCAGCTCTGAGAAGCTTTCTTCATCTGCTTTTATCTCTGCTTCGCTGATGGCTCCATAGCTTTAAACTAAATAAGAAGATCCTAACTACTTTTTACGGCGCGACTATACAAAATCTGCTAACTTACGGAATAACTTGTTGGCAAGGCAACGCTTCATCTAACTTGTTGCGCCGTCTAGAAACCATCATAAAAAGGGCATAAAAATTGCACTCACAACATTACCACATTTAAAGGAACGTTTTGAACAAAAGTGTTTAAGGAAAATCGAAAAAATCTTGGAAGACAACGGCCACCCGCTCCATCAGAACTATGTCAGGTCGTCGCGAAGTGGGCGACTACTGTCAATCAAAACAAGAACAGAGCGATAGAAAAACTCGTTCGTACCTCACTCGGTCAGACTATATCAACGCCACTCGTTGATCAGGAAACATGATCAGGACCAAAATGCCTGTGTGTAGTCGCTGAATGAACTCTTTATGTTGTGTCTGTTGTATGTTTCTGTTGTGCTGCCTTTATATGAGAAAAGAGTCCTTGTCATCACAACAAACTTCCATAAGGACCAATAAAGCAGTCTTAGTCTTAGACCGTCCTATACAAGGTTTGTGTGGGTCAGCCCACTTTTCTCTTTCCCTGCGGATTCTAATCAAGTGCCTGCCTTTCAACATCGGTAGTTGGTTTCGCAGAATGTCTCTTATCGAGTTCCACTTTCGCTTTTTTTTCGTTTTTTGCTTTTGGTTGATTCCAATAAGTTGTCAGTAGATTATTTTTATGGGGGCGACCAAATTCCCAATTTCTGACGTAGGCATCTGTTGGCAAAGGTCTGTAGTTTTCCATATTTGTTTTCGTGACTTTTCATGTCTCGGAACCGTCTAGAAGAAACGTGTGTTGACGTTGCCGCTAAAGATGAGGCTCTTGTAACAGCACAGTGCTGTCAAGCTCTACGTTGTTGGAAGAATGGTCAAGGAAATAACAAAATCTCTATATATATCTCTAAATATCAAGGCCATTGTCTTGGTGGGGGAAGAACTCTAGCGGAGACAAGCCCTGTCAATTGAAGCGTTTGTGTTTCCCTCTGTTTGATTTGTCTAGCCTGATCAGATGTAAAATCACTCGAGGGAAGAAACATAGATAACTACAGTAGAGATTATAATGGATAAAGCTGTCTAGGTTTGCCTAATCCTCTCTAGCTACATTTTATTTTTACTTGATACAAATGTCCCTGTCCTGTAGTACACTGCTGGGACTGCCAGCAACGGGAAATTATATATATTTATATATATATATATATATATATATATATATATATATATATATTAATCTTAGTACTATATATACAAGCAATTGTAATTGTTCAGTTTTTTTAGTTTTTGTTAGAAATATATTTTAAATACTTCTTTATCCATATCCTAATGTGGACATCGTTGGGGTGCGAATGTAAACTCTTTCACAATGGCACTCAAATTGTTTCGTCGCATTCACTTTCTTCAGCCGGACTCTTTATCCTTCATCAACACGACACTATTATTTCTTTGGTCAGATGGTTCAACAAGAACACATATATGGGAATAATACTTTGGGAAGAAATTTTTTTTAGGTGTCGTAAGTAATTAACCAAAAATCTTAAAAATTATAGCAAACATAACAATAACATAACAATAACATACGGTAACAATAACATACGGTAACAATAAAATAACAATGACATTTCACTTTCAATACACAATAGAGTGTAGAAGGTGATCAGGTCTAGCTATGGACTCAGTGACTAAATAGAGAAGGATGGCTACACAAGAAAAGATGGATAATAAACACCAGGTATTAAAGAGGCTTCAGAAAAGTGAAGTCAGAAGAGAAAGGAATTAGAGGAAAGTGACAGGGCGTTTGTCTAAACCAAGGAGCAAGTGGCCTGACAGTACAACGGCATACTTTGAGGACATAGACTTCTGTTATTACATTCAGAGGTATCAACGTTCTGTAAGGTGTGGATGTTAATACCAATATCAGATAGATAATCAAATACATCTATTTAGAGAGATTGTTTAACTCTAATATATTATGCAAAGCGTTGGATAATCTTACACTTTGAATACTTATTATGTGATCTATATGGTTATAAATTCGAAAGAGTGTGTAAAAGGGTTCAGAATACAAAAGTAACTTAGTCTAAGTAGCTATCTAATATAAAAGGTGAAAAGTTTAACAATGGTAAATATAAATTTATAAAGTTATATCTTAGTAGTTTTAAAATATTAGTAAATGAAACATTCTACCTAGTCCAAAGAGTAATGACAAACTATATTCATTGAATAAATCATTTTCAAGTATGCCAGGAAACTGCTACGAAAGTTATCGGTATTGTTGTTAAAAATAGATGCTTTAATAAATGATATGTACCATTTTGTAAGTCTTCATGAGCGCGAGAAACACTGTGTCTTCTTGTTCTCTCAACTTCAACAAGCTTTTAAAGACTCTAGTGAAGACTGGAGCTAATAATAGTCAGAGGAGTGAATAGAAAGAATCTTCGGGGGAGCTGATTTAGAAGGGGGGACAAGACCAAAGTGGACTCTCTCAATCCCTCTCTCCCCAAACTCTTTGCTAGCTCTCCCTTTTTGTCTTCCATATCCTCTCCCTCCCTGCCGTTTAAATGTAACTCCCTCTCTTCTCTCTTTAGTCTCCCCTCTCCATTATCCGTCTCTCGCTTTCAAGTCATTGAAAGAAATCATGCAGAAAAAAAGGTTTTCTCCCTTGTGTCAATATAGACAAATAACAATACAATAGTGCGATATAAATATGCGACTGTACGAGAGTCTAGTCAGTGGGACAGAGTCTGTGATTCAAAGCTTGCTGGAGGTCTAACGGCTCTGATAAAAAAAAAAGTTAATTCTACATATAGAAAAGCGAAACTAAAAAAAAAAACTGTAACAGTTTTCTCCTTTTTTTTTTTAGAACTTTTAAAAGGGCTTAATAAAAATAGGATTTGTAGATCGATAATATAGACACAGACTAGCAGTGAGCTTTGTGGTTTAGATCTAGAATTAAAGGGCGGAGATTGGGTTTGAGGTTGGAGAGAGCAAACAGCAATCATAATATTGTATTTCCCAATGTCAACAGTGTTAAGAGATTTAGCACTAGAGCGTCAAAAATTCTTCTTTCAAAGACTGTGAGCAGTGGTGGGCGATGATCAACCATTTTCAAGTTCATGCTGGGAATCTTTAAAGAGAAAGTGTTTTATGTTCCACAAGAATTTCACTGAAAAGAAATCATTTTATTTTGACAATGGACCTTGTTAACTATATGTTGACATTAGTAGACAGAATACTAACTGGAAACTGACTAGATTTAACTATTGACTTGGATTCTTACAACTGATTCAGACACGATTTTTTTAACCTGGTAAATTTAATAAATTTTCTAAGCCACTCTCATCTAATGGGATGGCCGTACCTGTCTCAAGTTAGGGAATACATCAGCTGACAACTCTCTCACTATAAACTATCTCCTGAAACTGAGGTAATTTTAAAGCCAAAACTCAAGACTTACGAAATGCAAAGCGTCTATAAAATAACAATTCAATTAGATTTATTTCTATTTAATTATATACAATGCTGACACATTAAAAAGCTAACGATTTCTTACACCATTCTAAAAGACGCTTTCTAAAATACTGTTTAAACCGTTTCGATAACTTAGCAGTAGCATTGCGTGTATGTGTCTCCTAGGCGGCCGCCTTCTACTTCAGAACTTGATCATTTTCCGTTATGCTGGTAGGTATGCCATCAGCATAGGCCACAACTGTGTGGACTATTCGATTTTACTTTTTAGTTGGAAATAATCAATTTTTATCGTCAGTACTTCAATGTTATGAGTGTCACTAATAGTTTATTTAATTATGCAAATCTTCCAGCTTTCAATCCATTAATGAAGAAAAAAATATCCTGCAACATAACATGTATTATTTATTTATTTATTAATTACCGTACTCGGATTTATTATATTTGAAAATACAGATGTAGTTAGTCTTATGATCATATTGTGTTTCCTAATACAATTTTTTTTTTTTTTACAAAACTAAATTTTTAAAGTATAAATTATAGTGTTAGTCTACGTGTGATATCCCACAATAAATTAGACAAATGAAGCTGTTAAAAAAACGCTATGAAAAGTCATACATTGTAAATAGCCATGGTTTTGTCACAAGATAGTCATATCTGATCTTATAAAATACAAACATTACTTCAACAAAAAAAGGTGATTACGTCTACATCTGTCCCTAGTCATACATGTTAATCAATGACTAGTCCCTAGTCATACATGTTAATCAATGACTAGTCTGTAGTCATACACGTTAATCAATGACTTGTCTATAGTCATACATGTTAATCAATGACTAGTCTATAGTCATACATGTTAATCAATGACTAGACTATAGTCATACATGTTAATCAATGACTAGTCTATAGTCATACATGTTAATCAATGACCAGTTTATAGTCATACATGTTAATCAATGACTAGTCTATATTATACATGTTAATCAATGACTAGTCTATAGTCATACATGTTAATCAATGACTAGTTTATAGTCATACATGTTAATCAATGACTAGTCTATATTATACATGTTAATCAATGACTAGTCTATAGTCATACATGTTAATCAATGACCAGTCTGTAGTTATACATGTTAATCAATGACTAGTCTATCAAAACAGTCTTAACATTGAATGTCTTAACATTGACAGATTGTGAGCATAACCTTGTAATGTCTTAACAACATTGTAAGACACAAAAAAAAGAAACTTCTATCTGACTCTCTTGTGTTCCTGAAGCATAAAATCTTTGCAAAAAAAAAAAAAAAAAAGAATTACTAAGTGACTTAAGAAAGAGACCCAAATAACAAACCTCTCGAGATGCATTATGTTTTGATTCCTGATAACAGCTTGACAAAATTTTTACCGTTTTCAAAGGGCTCGCACGTCGTCCTACCAATGAACGGGATTTACAGACACGGATCCGACGCGTTCGCGTCGAGTTGCGACAAAGTTTCCACACGATTTCGAACATGGACGAGAAATTCCCCTCCAGCGGTGTCCCAACTCTCAGGTGAATCGTCCAGACGGGGTCTCTGGCCATGTATCTAATTTTCAAGTGGCCCAAAGTGAATTAAGTACAAAGCACCCACTTCCGGTGCAACGATTCAAACACTGCACGTACTGGACTGCCCCTTTTATTCTCTGACCCTCAAAATGGGAGGACAAAGCGTTAACCATTTACAAGGCTGGACTTTGAGCGTCTTATGAACTTGAGATCCGTTGTTTAATTTCTGACCGACTGAAGTGAAGAAAGAAAGAGGAATTAGAAAGTAAGGTTTTAAAAAATATGGACTTTAGCAAAGAGTAAAGACTCAGGATTGTGTTTTAGGCAACGAAAGAAACTTTACCAATTTTTTTTTCTTCCGTTGAAAAAGTTTTAAGTTTTTAAGTCTGCTACCTGGAGCGAATGGCAGCACCTGCTTGCTAGGCTGCTCTGTCTGCCCCTGCTCTTAGCACTTCTCCAGCACTCCCACTCCCTTCCTTTCACCCCCCCCCCGCCTTATCCTAGAACATTTTATTCCCTCTTTCATCCATTTTTTCCCCTAAAGAAACCCTCTCACAAGAGATAAGGTGAGAGAAATCATGTCTGAGGCAGATAGACGGACAGGAAGAGAGGACGGATTGAAGCATATTGGTTGTCTCAACACATGGCATGATGTGTCATTGACAAAGTCTCGCTTTCCTGACTGACGCGTTACACGCGTGACAAATTGAACCGGGGAAGGGGGGCAGATGACAGACAGACGACAGGGTAACCTGGACGGGTAAATTAATGCTTAAAGACAGATAGAACTCATACAGCGGAACATTACATTAGATTTAGGAGTTAAGATGTAGGCTTCTATTTAGGAGTTAAGATATAGGCTTATATTTAGGAGTTAATATCTAGACTCATATTTAGAAGTTAAAATCTAGGTTCATTAGATTTAGTTTACATCTAGGCTCATTAGATTTAGGAGTTAAGATCTAGGTTCATTTGATTTAGATGTAGGGCCAACATTATTATCTTCTGTATTCCTACTTCTCTGCCACTTTTCTTGCTCACAGAACAGAACTTTTTGTAAGTGTGTCTGGGCTAGAAGAATCAAAATAGATATTGTCTATCTTTTCATAAATTTGGTTACTTTTAGATTGTGTCTTCAAGTGGTTTAATAATTAGGAAGTCTTCTTGCTTTTCAATTGTAGTGCTGTTCTCTTTTTAAATGCAAACTAGAGAAACACTAAAACAAAGTGAGCTCTCATATTCCAACAACATGTTTCTAAAATAGATCCGACTGGATTAAACTACATGACACAGAGAAAAGATCTACGTACCAGTGCCAGAAAGTTGACATGAAGTGCTCATATTTTTACTATTAGGCTACCCAATTATTGCCTTTTTATACATTATGTGAGAATTCTTATGAGAGTAACGAGCCAATAAAAGATTTAGAAAGCATAAAAATAATAAAAGATTTAGAAAGCATTTATTATTTAGTTTAAATTATTTACATGTTGCTTAGTATTAATTGAAAAAAATGTGGACATTTTTCTAAACAAAAATCATTTCATTGAAATTTGTTTGCCAGTTTGTTGCATTTCATATCAAAACCAAAATTTCATATCCAAAGCAACATTTTATATCCAAACCTACATTTTATATCCAAACCTACATTTTTTTAAAATCACGTATTAATACCATGATTACTAAAAGACGGCCTTCGAAAGATGCAATCTGTTTGGTGAGCATTGCAATGAAAAGGCAAGTTTTAATCTTCTTTAACGAACCTCGAATACTGTAAAGTATAAACCATCGAATACTATAAAGTATAAACCAATGAATACTATAATGTATAAACCATTGAATACTATAATGTATAAACCATTGAATACTATAAAGTATAAACCATCGAATACTATAATGTATAAACCATCCAAAAAACACACAATCCTATCTCCATTCACCCAAAATAGACTGCAGGGGTAAAGTGTTGACAAAGTACTTGTACATTTTGACGACATTCCTAATTATTTAATGAAACGATTGTTATGAAGTTATGGTTCAGCGTGAGCTTTGCCAAAGAGATGTGATTAAATTATCATCTAATTTTAATTGATAGTTGATCAATACAACTTCCTATTCTTCATATAACCTACCGTTTTTTATACAATTACTAGTAAATAGTTTTTAAGATGGTGTTTTTTTTTTCCAATTCTGTTAAATTGAAAATTAAAACGGTTCAATTTCAGAATATTAAAAGATAGCAGTTTATCAGAATTTTGCTATCTGCTAGATACCATTAAATCGGATTTTCAATATCATTTCTAATTTTTGAGATATAAACTTGACACATGTTTGGACGGACGGACGGGCAAACAGTATACACTAAACTAATAGCAGCTTTCCCCCTTTCATGGATAACTAAAAAAAAAGACACCAGTTGAACAGACTAAGTAGAACGGGGCGTGTGTGGTCTGTAGTGGTGTAGTATAGTTAACCTACCTGCCCCAACAACAGACTTGGGTCAACACTTGACAAGTTTTTTTGTGTTTCTCTAACAACTAAAACTTGAGCTTAAAAACCCAATCATTGCCTTGATGTAGGTTAGGGAAATATTTGCAGGACGACGCTTCTCTTTCTAGTAGTCCGTGTCTAAGTGTGTGTGTGTTTCGTAGATAGATAGATAGATAGATAGATAGATAGATAGATAGATAGATAGATAGATAGATACAATTTCTGGTTTAGTTTTATATTTTGTGTTTATTTTCAACGAATTTCTGAGATCAACAAGAAGCATTCTTTGAGTTAATGAGCTCAAGTGAACACAATGGTAGTAAGACTTCGTCTGGACGTCTAGGTCAAGGATGTTAAAGCACAAATTAATATCATTGAACGTAAGCTTGAACTGGCAACAGCAAACTGCAAATTTCTTTAAAAGTAAAAAAAAACCTACGGAAGAAAATGATGTTTGATAAACATGGCGACTAATGGCGTCACTGGAGAAATGATTCATGTCATGAAAAAATTGTCTTAGAGACATGTGCATATGGGGGAGGGGAGAGCTTGAAATGTTGTGTTTTTTTTTGAGGATTTCCACTCTCTCCCCCTCTCCAAATGCAAAAAAAAAAAAAATTAGAAATAATATTAATCGCTGGTTGAAGCGTTCTGCATTGCAAACATGAGAAAAAAGAAAACACTTGTAGGGTGTGATGGGAAATAAGCCTCTTGGCTAAAGGGAATTAATTCATCGAAACGTCTTGGCCCCCACCCACCTTCCTTTCACACCAGCTGTTGAAGAAGAAGCCATTTGCCTTGTTACTCAGAGGCTTAAAATATTTTTGTTTTTAAGTTGAAAGAGAGAACAGCTAAATTTTTGTTTTCTGGTGACCAGCAAGTTTCAAAATTTAGCACAACAAAAATGTGCGTAGATTTACAATTTCTTGTTTTTAAATATTTCAATCGATAACATAGGTACAATAGAATTGGGATAGGCCCAAATACTTTTAAGCAGAAATAAAAAGTCATTTCTTCCGGTATCAAAACAAGACTATAACGGAGTTTAAAATTTCTGTCAATTTCAGAAAACAAAATCACTGACGTCTCTTCATCCGAAATAAGCACGTTAGTAAACGAATCTTTGTTTCTGTACATTGTAATGATTATATTGTTATCACTTTATAATAATAATAATTATTAATTATTTAATTTTTATATATTTATATGTCATGCGATGCAAAAGGAAAATAATTATATACTTTGCGTCCTTTTAAAACAAATACACGTACGACTTACAAAGTAAATATTAAGGAACCAAAATGCTTACAATAATTCGGATTAAAAGAATGAATAGCTGAAATGTCCACAAAAAGTGGTAATTCTGTACACATTAAGCTTGTGGTTCACTCTAGTTGTGTGTGTGTGGGGGGGGGGGAAGATAATAAACAGGTTACAAATAGAAATACAGGGTCTGATGTTATTTAATTCCACCTAAAGATGAGAAACTGTGCAGTGCAAATGACTTGAATGTTTATGAAGATGACACTGAGAGAGAGATACGCGTGCAGTGCTGATAACTAATATGTCACTTGTCATGTTATCAGTTCCAAAGTTCGCTATCATGACTGTGATATACAAATACTTTACACCTGAACATGTCGTGCCGCTGTTACCGTCGCATACATGACAGCTCTCTGTCACTTCAGGGTCCTGTCGGTGACAACGGTATTGTCACCTAGTAACTACGGGGGATCGTCAATTGGTGCTCAACTATCTTGGTGATGAAATAGCACGGATACTCCCCCATAAAGTTTTATTTTTAAAATTTGTGGTTTCACCACCTGACACCTCCCCCATCCTTTAACCAACTTCCTACCCCTCCGATTCAGTTACTAGCTATTAAAGTGCTCTCTGTTGTCAAATGGCGCCCCACGCCGAGATGTGGGTCTTGGCAGCAGCACACCACACATTCGCGCACCAGCCAAAGGGTGTCAAGCTGTCGCTTTGAATAGTAAGAAAGCTGCAAGTGTTTTACCCTCCCACTGAAGAATGGCCCAAACTGAGAGACAGATAAACCTCTTATTAGAATTCCTCAGACTAGTATGTCTTTGAAAGCCATGTTAGAGTTAAACGAAGAAAATAAATAGCTTATTATATGTAATTCTTAATCTATTGTGATTCTTCTATTATTTGTTAATTAACAAAAGTAAGAAAGAACCTTGGACACAATCTGCGGACGTATGTATTAGACCAGTGGTGACCAACCTGTTTTAGGCATGGGATCCATGTAAATTTCCAATTCGGGCCATATTCGAAAAAACAGAACCTTCTTCTTCTTCTTCGTTCTCATTGTTATGTTGGAGTGTTCAGATGACTAGACCAATACATGAGATGAACTGTTGGAGTGTTCAAATGACTAGACCAATACATGAGATGAACTGTTGGAGTGTTCAGATGACTAGACCAATACATGAGATGAACTGTTGGAGTGTTCAGATGACTAGACCAATACATGAGATGAACTGTTGGAGTGTTCAGATGACTAGACCAATACATGAGATGAACTGTTGGAGTGTTCAGATGACTAGACCAATACATGAGATGAACTGTTGGAGTGTTCAGATGACTAGACCAATACATGAGATGAACTGTTGGAGTGTTCAGATGAGTAGACAAATACATGAGATGAACTGTTGGAGTGTTCAGATGAGTAGACCAATACATGAGATGAACTGCGCAGTGGTTTCCAAATCAGCTTTGGAATTGAATGTAATACTATTTTTCAAAAATTAATACAATATCCTTTCTATTGGGGTGATTTGGGGCCAATGTCTTATACGAGCCTCTTGGTATAGAGAGCAGTTTTGGAGGACGTGGTCTGCATTCTCTTGTGATACTCCACATGGGCAGATTTCACTGGTTCCAATTTTGAGATTCCGGTACATGTGTTGTCGCATTCTGTTGTGTCCGGTCCTGAGTCGAAAGAATAGACGTTGGTCTTTGTCGGGATACATTATAATAAGGGTCATCTTTCTTGTGATTTGGATGAGAGCTCGTCCATTTCTCATTTATTTTCTTTACGATTAATTTCTTGAATTCTTCTGGATAGAGTGCAGAGTTTATTAGTGTGTTAGTTCTCCAACTCTTGGCGAGTGTGTCAGCCTTCTCATTTCCTTCTAGTTCTATATGAGCTGGGATCCATTGAATTACAGTTTTTTTGCTGTTGTTGTTGAGCTTTGTAAGTGCTGTTCTGAGGTTTTTGATATATGAGGAATCAGAGTTTTGCAGGCTTTGGAGGGTTGTTTTTGCATCGGTTAGAAAGACAATCTGACTGTGTGGGGAACTTGGATGATTTGCTAGGATGGTAGCAGCTAGTGCTAGTGTTTCCCTTTCTGCTCTGTGACTGTAAGAGAGCTCTCCAGTTGCAATGGATTTTTCTAGTTTTCCTCCATCTGGCCATTGGATAAGTATTCCAGCTCCTCCATTTGTGGTTGAGCCATCCATGTAAACTCTGATCCACTGATTGCTAGGATAATTGGTATGTAGAAAACGGTTCACTTTTTTCTTGAGCTCTGTTGGTCTGTAATCAGATTTTCTTTTTATGCTTTCAATATGGTCCCTTATAGTAGGAAGAGGGCTTTCGTCCCAGGGTGGAGATTCATGATAGTGTATCGAGGATTCCAGAGTAAATTTTTCAAGTAGGTGTTTCTTTTTTAGGTTTAGAGATTCCTGTATGAAATTGGTCCTTTTGAAACGTTTTTTTGTGCCAGTTTTGTGGATTTTTGTTCTGAGTGGGTGCCTCTCCATGGTTTCCAATTTAGTGAATTGGGAAAGGATTTTTATTTCTCTTCTTTCATCCAGAGAGATCAGGGCAGCGGTTTCCTCCATAGCTCTTATGGGTGTTGTTTTGATTGCTCCTGTCATTATCCATAGACCTATATTTTGAACCTTGTCTATTTTTCTTAGGTTGGTTTGGGCTGCTGAGCCCCATGCTGTGGCACCATATTCTAGTACAGGTCTTACATAACTGGTATAGGTCTTTTTCAGGATGTTGTGATTAGCTCCCCAATCTGTGCCAGCTAATTTTTTCAAGAGGGATAGTCTCTGGATGCCTTTACTCTGTGTTTTATCTATTTGGCTTTTCCAGGTTAGTCTCGGGTCATAGGTGACCCCAAGGTATGTAGGGCTGTCATTTTTTTTCTAAAGCTTCCTTATCTAATGTTAATTTTATTGTTTGTTGTTTAGTTGACAGTGAGAATATGGTATATGTGGTCTTTTTTGTGTTGATGGACATGCCCCAGTCTTTGGACCAATTATTGAGTATATCGAGAGCAGCTTGTAATCGAAATTTCGATGTTCCTACATATTCTTCTGTGCTAATTAAGGCAAGGTCATCTGCATACATGCTGCTTTTAACTTTTCTTGGTAGGTTTTGATTTAGATCGTTTATGAATATTAGGAAAAGTGTTGGGGATAGGACTCCTCCTTGGGGGGCGCAGTTTTGTATACCCACTGTGTGGCTTCTTTGTCCTTGCATGCAAACTAAGGCTTTTCTATTATTTAGATATTCCTTTATCCAGTTGTACATTCTGTGGGATATGTGATGCTGGATTAGTTTGAGCAAGAGACCTTGCTCCCAGACTTTGTTAAATGCTTTTTCTAAGTCAACCCACACAATTGTTGTTGGTTTCTTTTCTTGAAAGCCATCTTCTATTTCTTGTGTGATGAAGGCGATTTGATCTTCTGTTGATCTGCCTTTTCTAAAGCCAGCCTGGGCTTCAGTGAGTAGTTTATTTGACTCAATGATCTATGTCAGCCTTCTATTTATCACTCTTTCCATCAGTTTCCAAGTACAGCTAGATCTTCTGCAGTTTGGTTACGTAATGTAGGCACAAGTTGGCAGGGACTGGATAGTACCTCCTCACAGGTCGGATGTAGTAATTTGGGCATCACTGTATTACACAATACCCAGTAGGTCAATGTCATGTCGAATGATCGTTGAAAGTTAAGATTAAAAAACAACATTCCAATTAAACCAAATACGTTTACCCACATAGAGGCGGCTTAGATACTCGTCATCACGCCTTACGTTACTCAATAAACAAACAATGTAAACAATTTTTTTTACTATGGGGAATTTTTTCCTCACATTAGAAATAGTTGCAAACTATGATGTCCAGCAGCACACCTTGACCACCTTTCTTGTCTATTCATGACATACTCCAAGGTTGACAAGATTCTCAACTGCTGCAGAAGATTGGGTGACTGGCAGCTTCCGGGAGCAGACAGGTGGGCAACAACGTCTAATAAAAAGCCTGGGGGGGGGGGGGGGAACTAAAATACTTTTTTTTTAACCTGGGTATGTCTAAGACTTGAAAGTTTTGCTATCAACCCCCCCCCCCCCCACACACACACACACATTCCGCAAAATGGGTGCGTCATGTTGGTTCAACGTCAAGACCACTCGATGCGGATAGCACCTCAATGAGGGATTAACACTTGTACATTCATATTAATCTTTTCAGACGCGTAGTTTTTTTTTCGAGAATCGGATTGGTATACTATACATTTTTCCATAATGGTAAAGGTCCAGTATAAGACTATAGGTAAAGGCTGCTAGTTTTTAGCTCGACAGTGCTGACTGGCTTTCAGTGTTTTATTCGCTTGGGATTTGGATACGATTGTCTGGAGTTCGAATCCCGCTAACGTCGAGTAGACAAATTCAGTTACTGATGCGTTCAATGACGTCACACTTTAGAGGTTCCCTTTTTTTGTGTGCTCTAGCCTGAACAGTTCATGACAATGGGAAACCAAATGCACATCTTACGACAGGGACCAATAATCTAGAATTTAAGGAAGCATTACTCTCTACCGAAGTACAGTACTTCACCAGGAACATTTATAATCTTCACATGGTATCAATCTTTTCATTTTTGTACGTATGACTCGCTAGTCATATCCCGTAAAGTACTTTTTTCTTGACCCTTTGAACTTGGGCTTACAGTGAGGGAAATCGGCCTAGTAAAGAAGAAACATAAAGAAAGAAATATTGAATCGGCTTGTCACATGACTTCTTGTTTAAAATCTTTAGGGTGCCTCTGTTGCATACTGACTCTAACAAAACTTACTAGATGTTTAAATCAATGAGCTATGTCAAGTCTAAATGAAAGAACACACATTTCTACTCTAGAACTGTAGAGACAACACTGTAAAGCAGACGGTGGCTAAAGCAATTATTTGTTATCTCTTGGACGAGGTGTCAAAAGATAAAGAAAGAAATGACTTAAAGAACGTAAAGTTATTAGCTGCAAGGTTTCTAGTCAATGTTTGGTCTCCTTCCTATTTAGTTTTTAGTTACTCATCAACGTTCAAAGAAACACAAAGAGTTTTACCCCACAAAAGAGATGGGGGGAGGGGGAGGGTTAAGCGTTGTTGTTTTTAAATCGACTTCACAGAATGGCAAAGAGTTTGGGTTGTTAGGTTTTGTAAAAAAAATGGTCAAAAAATCATTTTTGATAGGTTTTGTAAAAAAATTGGTTAAAAAATCATTTTAAGACATTGTATTGTCATATCCCAAACAAAAACTATTTAAACTAACAAACATACTAGGAGAAAAAAAAACGTAATGCTACAGACCTTTCAGCCATAACAAATATATTCCAAACGAGTTAAACACACACACACACGCACTCCTTGATAGGATTTTTATCGTTAGGCAAGTTTTACGTGACGATGTTATGACATGAAACTCGTTTAAAACCTAAGGACATTCTCATGCAAAACTTTCTAATTAACAGGCCATAAAGTCTTTTTATGCTTACAACCTGTCTCGAATTTCTTGACTAGATGAAATAGCCAGTGCAGGTATCAGTGCTTAGAATGGCTGAAAGCTTTCTTCAAACGTTCTTAATGGAAGATTAGAGATCCATGTCCCAGTCTACATGGCCGGCATGGAAGATTAGAGATCCATGTCCCAGTCTACATGGCCGGGATGGAAGATTAGAGATCCATGTCCCAGTCTACATGGCCGGAATGGAAGATTAGAGATCCAGGTCCCAGTCTACATGGCCAGCATGGAAGATTAGAGATCCATGTCCCAGTCTACATGGCCGGAATGGAAGATTAGAGATCCAATTCCCAGTCTACATGGCCGGCATGTAAGAAAGTGCGAAGTACGTATTGAAATAAAAAAAAAAACTGAAGTCAAAATGTCCTTTGACAAGTTGGGTTCGGATAAAACAGGAAACGTATTACACAAAGTGCTGCATACTGCCACACTCAAGACACATACAAAATGCTGCATACTGCCACACTCAAGACACATACAAAATGCTGCACACTGCCACACTCAAGACACCTACAAAGTGCTGCATACTGCCACACTCAAGACACCTACAAAGTGCTGCATCCTGACACACTCAAGACACCTACAAAGTGCTGCATGCAGCCACACTGGACATTCTGCATATATTGTTGGTCATCATTTTGTCAGGCAGCATGGACTTCTTTTACAGAGACAATATAGTTTAAAATAATTTGCAGTTATGATTTACAATTACCCAATATTTATTTACATATAATATATGAGACATTGATTTGAAAACAAATGAATTAAAATTAAATAAACAAAATGGAAAGAAAGGAAGAATTATTATTGAGTTTAAAGAGCTCCTTTTTTTTAGCATTATTTATTATAATTATTAAATTTCCTTTTTTTTCTATTTTTCACAATCAAATAAATTGAAAGATAACAATTTAAACTAAACATAAGCACATTTTTTCTTCTTTATCAAAACAATAAGCACTTTTTTTTATTCTTTATCAAAACAAAGAAATTTTGCAAATTGTTATCTTTTTTTGTATTCCAATTTCCTTTGCGATGCCATAGTAATAATTGCAAACGACAACATCCACTTGTCTGCAATGATGGCATGTCCAGAAGAACAAAAAAAGTGCACTGTGTTTATTATGTAACGAGTTGATTTGTTCATTGTAAAAAAACATTATAACAAAAGAGTAAACGTTTCAGTGAATTGTTTCACGACTGCACTACACAGACAACTGATTATGTGATTATTAGCACAATATCTAGCCTCGTCGAATTTTGAAGGAAGACTAACACTTGGAGTTGACAAGGCAAATTCTTTTTGTCTTGGGACTATGTTTCTAGCATCAAGTGGTGAGCTGGGACAAGGGAGACAACGCAGGGAAACATTAGAAGGGAAACTGTGTGTGTGAGGTCGTGTGTGCGTGTTTTTCCGCTCGCATGCTTTGATTGTGAGCCTTAGGACTTGAGGAAACATTACTCATCGTCATAGTGTCGTTTTGACAGAGTTTGCGTACACTTAAGGGAAACACAGAGAGAGAGAGAGAGAGAGAGAGAGAGAGAGAGAGAGAGAGAGAGAGATTGAGAGAGAGAGAAAGAGAGAGAGAGAGATTAAGAGAGAGATTAAGAGAGAGAGAGAGAGAGAGGAGTCAATGAAAAATGGCGAGCTAAACAGATGTTCGTTTACTGAAGGAAGAAATCAAAAGAAACACAAATGCTGATCAATAAAATGAATCAATCTTAAGCGGATATTTCATTTTTTAAACTTTTGTGTCAGACATCAGTTTGATTGTAATTCAGAATTTTGTTCTTACTAAAAATACACATATAATGTTCGCTATTTTACAAAACAATCCAGCTTTAATGAACGAATCTTAAAGGTTCCGGCTGGTTGGCAAGACTATGCATGGACATAGTCGTCAAAAATGTAGTTAACAAAAAAGTCAAAAAGTCCTTTATGTTGACATAAAATCCTTGTCTATAGATTTTAGGCTATTGTTTGGATTTTTTAAAATGGTGAAACTTGTCAGCTTAAAATAGTGCCACAAGGTCATGTGCATACATCAAACTAGTGCCACAAGGTCATGTGCATAGCATCAAACTAGCGACACAAGGTCATGGGCATAGCATCCAACTAGTGCCACAAGGTCATGGACATAGCATCCAACTAGTGCCACAAGGTCATGGACATACCATCCAACTAGTGCCACAAGGTCATGGACATAGCATCCAACTAGTGCCACGTGAAATTCTTGTTGTATATGTGTTCGTTTTTCTCTTCAGATCTCTCCCTTCGCAAAAGAACCTCACACAAAATGTCAGAGTGTAACAAGTGACATTACACGGCCCTGTCATGCATGAATATCAACTCACACACGCTAACTCACAGAAACACACCGACCGAAACCGCAGCCAATAATTTGACAGCTTTTTTGTTTTATTTTGGGCAGTAAGAAAAGTTGCTGTTTTGTTGATTTTTCTAGCATTTTTCTGCGGCATCGACCCAGCAGGGAGTGAGTAATCGTCGCGTACAGCGCTATGGCATTCTATTGATCGAAGGTGTGCAACATCAGGTTCCTCAGAATGAAGGGTTGCCCCACTATATATGCTTAGTGAAGAGCCCCAATGACCCCCATTCCCCAACACCCACACAAGTGGCTGTGTAACAGGTATTCGCAATGAGACAGTCTTATTTTAATATGAGACTTTTCGCCTAGAACGAATTTCTTTCAGACACACTATGAACAAACCTGCCCAGAATAGTTCTCGCCCTAACCAATATTTAAAGCAATTGATCTGTAACTTCTTTTTAACAAACATCATTAATAATGATTCTAGCATTAGCAGCATGTTCAAATAACGCAATGAATGTGATAATTTTTTTTTTTTTTTTTTTACATTTCTATGCTAATGAACTCTTAAGTCGAGGGTTCTCAATATATGTAATAATGATCTGGTCGCTGTTGTTCTGCTTCCTTGGCAACACACACACCAACCAGCACAGGTGTTGAACTGTTCTTTGAACAAGTTTCTCAGAACCAATCCTTGGTTAAATCCACATCGATCGCTCATATGCTAAACAGATACATTGTTATTAGAAAATCTGCAAAATGTTAGTTGTTTATAAGTATAACACTGTGTGTGTGTGTCATTACGACTCCAGCACTTTAAAAATGCCTTTTCACATTCCATCTTCTTTTTTTTAAATTTTTTAATCTTTCTCATAATTTTTTACATAGTCCCCCTTTCAGACCTTGCGATCTATAGTGCAGATGATGTAAAGGTCATCTGTTTATGTGGCCCACGGTTAACGAGGATGTATTGTGGCCAGCGCAAATACCAACCACCTTTACTTTCCCCAACTAATGTCAGGTACCCATTAGAGCTGGGTGGACCCAGAGGCGCCCAAGGACCCTGGTTTGGAAGTCAAGCGCTCTACCGCTCAGCCACCTCCATTTTTTACGTCTTACTGTAAAATATGGTCAAAGCCGGACGTTTTAGCGCCGTCGCTTTGGCGTCGCCGTTTTGGCGCCGTCGTTTTAGCCCAATGTTACTGATAATTGGTTCTTGACACTGCTCTACCGTGTATTTCGGTGCTAGAATTATAACGGAGGAAAATGGTATTCACCATGATAATAATGTATTTAACATTTATATTCTAATGATAATCATAGTAAAAATGAGTTCTTTGCTGACATTTTGATTTGTAAGATCCGGTTTGCATTACAATACATCAATGTCGGAGAATAAAAGAGATACGAATATGGGACGACAGTGTAATAGAACTTATAATAATAAACAGACCAAACAAACAATGTGAAGTACGATTTATTGAAAGTTTATTGCTTTTAACTAAATTTTAAACATTACCTTTTGCTACAAGTGAAAGAGGTAACACCTTCGACTTCGCAATACTGAAAATTGCATACAAATTATTCTATGCTTGCCTTAACAAATAACATATCAAAACGTCTGTATTTGTGCACCGATTACACCAAAAACTCCATTTATGAAAATGACGAACTCTAAACAGTTTTATGCCTGACCAATTTCAATTAGTTCTGCACTAAAATGCATTGTTGTTGTTTTTTTGCACTTTGGTTGTGAACAACTGGATAGATTTTGCTTGACCATGTAGAGTCTACACACACACACACACACACACGCACGCACGCACGCACGCACGCACGCACGCACGCACGCACGCACGCACGCACGCACGCACGCACGCACGCACGCACGCACGCACGCACGCACGCACGCACACACACACACACACACACACACACAGCTCGTTTTGTTTTCTTGAAATGTTTTTTGTTGTTGGTTGTTTTTTTTTTTTAAATCTGAAGACTAAGATGGGTCGGTGTGGCTAACAGGTTTATAATTGTAGGTTGAAATTTTGTTATCGTGAAATTGTGTTTTAGCGACGAGAAAAATCTGCATGCTCTAAGAACATTTGACTAAGTAGCGAGTGTAAGAACATACAAGAGAAGTAAACATAATGAGAAATAACAGAATGTTATTACATTTTGTGGAGTAGTATACGGAATAATCTTTATTACATAAATGTCCTCATCTGAAGTATGCAATAATTTTTTTTTCTCATAGTTTATATCTGTTGGACTACTTATGGATATATTTTAATTAAAATTAATACCATCTTTGATCATATTTGCGGTAGAGCAGGTTAAGACATTCCCCTCTATGAAACTCGATGCTGTGTAGAGTTTATCATTGTATTTTCATTGGTGTCCGGATCAGTGAAACCAGTAGTAACCATCCTATAATCTGGAATTGGATCTTTCGATCCGCCTTGCTGATCGTGTCATCACACACCATTTATATAATTAAAACATGTTGGCTAATTGTAGAAACTATAATATTCACATGACGCTTATATTCCGGAGTTTCAGTGAGAATTTTAAGCACAGTGATGTCCTCTCTGTTGTTTTCGATTGGATCCAGTTTTAACATAAATTCACGTAGACAATGTAGAGGTAACCGAAAGAAAAACTTGAGAACATTTGGGAGAGATTTTCGAAGAAAGAAATACAATGGAGAAGATCCAGAACGCTTTATTGAAAGATCCACGTGACCATCTAAACCAGTGATTTCCAAAGTGGCCTATATAGACCCCCCCCCCCCCAGGTGTCTACAAAGACTTCCAAGGGGTCTACGAAAGTTAAAAAGGGAATTGGGGGTCTACGATAAAGAACCTCAATTCAGCATGTCGTGACTTTAATTTTGACAATTTGAATTTTTTCATACACACAATGATTTGTACCTTAGGTCCCTTAGGAAATCGTTACAATTTTTATCCTGCTGATTAAATGAAAAATTGTTTTATATCATTTAATAACTATATTTAAATGGTGTAGTTTTGTCTAGTTATAAGTTTAACCAAAAGTAATGTAGACTGTACAGCGTTAAGTATTTGAAATTGAACTTCATTACTTTCTTCTCAAATAAGCGAGTGTTAATATGCCATTTTTTTAATGATGCTATGAAATTAATTAAGCTGGAGGATAATTTGAGATTTCATGTTTGAGTTTTGTGGCGGTGTCTTGTTTTGGGCCTCTTGATGAAGAATGCAATTTCGAAGACATTATCGGCATTCTCTGGTGACACTAAAAAGGGCACATTTCAAAGGTCTCATTATGATGTGTACGGTTCTGATGTGAAAAATTAGAAGTGGTCCTATCGGGATAGTTTATAATAGGTGTCATGTTTCTTGTATATCGCATGAAAGCTTGTCCATTTCTCGTGTTTACAATTCACTATTAGTTTCTTCATTTCTTCCTGATAGACTGCGATGTTCAAGTGTGTATTTGTTTTGTCACATTTGGCAAGTGTGTCAGCCTTCTATTTCCTTCTCTTTCAACATTGGACAACAGTGTTCTTGCTGTTGTTTAGCTTGACAAGGTCACACAATATGTTTTGTACAAATCTTTTGGATGTTCCTTCAGATTATGTGGATAATTACATCCTATCCCAAACCTCCGACGGGAGATGCGAGCAGGCAAGTTGACCACCGAACGTCAGTCCAGGCATCATGAGTAGTTTATTTAGGAGGCATCAGAGTTTGTAAAGCTTTGAAGGACATTTCTATTATTATTATTGTTATATTTGTTATTGTTTAAAAATGTTTACTATTTGGCGAACTCTGTGGTTGTCATAGAGCTCATTAGTTACAATGAACTAATTTTTTAAATTATTTTTTTTTCATTGGGCCATTCGATGATTATTCCAGCTCCTTGTTTGTGATGGCTTTCTGAGAACCATCCATGCAAAACTCTGACCCCTTGGTTGTTAGGGCAATTGATTTGTAGAAGAGTTAACTAAATTCTTGAGCTCTGTTGAAATATAGTCAAATATTTCTTTCTTCTTATGTGAGTCTTTGCAAACAACACATTTCTGAAAGCAACATATTTCTCTATACAGCTGGCTGAGTCAACCTCGTCTGGTAGTGATGCATTTTTTATTCAAATTATTATGGCTCAAAAAAATCAACGAAAAACTGCTCTTTCTGAAAACATTTACTATGATACTTAAATATTTAATGTTTTGAAGAACTTCTTCATAAAACAACAAATCCCTATATGAAAAATAACCTCCAAAGCAACGGATGGTGAGGTTGCAAACCTTTAAAAAAAAAAATGTATTTACTGATTGTATGCTTTACGTATTAACTGTTATATAATGGGTTTTAATTTGAATGTTGTTAATAAATTTATCTTTAAAAATTAATTCAACTTAAAAAGTAGTTTTAAGTTACTTTCTCACTCTTTGTGTCACTGGTTAGAAATTATTTTAAACAAAATGAATTGATGAATTTTCAAAAATTTAATATATAACTTAAGCAGGGGGTCTACGGAAAACCAGAAAACATGGCAAGGGGTCTACGAGACAAAAAAGTTTGGGAACCACTGATCTAAACGATAGATAATGACTTTGTTCTACAATCGACAGAGCTGAGAAATATAATTTTATAGGACTGAAAATGGCACAAAACTTATCATATCCATTGAAAATTACATAGATTATTAACACTTTATATAATCTGTATAAAAAATACCAAGTAGCTAGCTGTTTATAGTCAACCACTGCAGATGCAAATCTCCAGTAGTTACAACGTGTTGACCCTAGAGATTTACAATCTCTCATGCTGGCAATCGGTATCAAGTCCCAGTTTTCTAATAGTCATTAGTTTGAGATCCACTGTTTCCGTGGGAGCCTCTATGCTCTAGTTTCCCGTAGACAATACTTAATGACTTTTTAATGACAAACTCATTGAGTTAGAAATCAGGTGTGTGTATGTGTGTGTATGTGTGTCTGTGTTTGAGTCGAAGATTAGAGAGGGAAGTCCCGGGTGTGAACGAAGAAAGCAGGAGTGTGTGTGTGTGGTTGTGTTTGAGTCGAAGAGTAGAGAGGAAAGTCCCGGGTGTGGACGAGGAGAGTGCAAGGGCGCTCGATTGCTCTAGGTAAGCTCAAGTACTGCAATAAAACACGATTACGGATAAAAGATCAGAATTGTGTGTGTGTGGAAGGGGTGTGTGGAAGGGGGGTGCTCCGGGGGGGAGGGCAGAAAAGTTAATTGAAGTAGACAAAAGTAAAGGACAGAAAGTTATTTGCTACCCACTGTCCCTACTCCTCCCACCTTTCAGTATTTACATTAGCCACCTCAATGAAAGGATTCTCACTACTGGATTGTACCTCGAAAGTGGACACGAGGGAGTGACCCCAGGGAGAGTAAGGAGAGGATAGCGAAAAGTGAGTCGAGAAACGTCGTTAGTAATGAGATCGCGGTCGTCGCCCACTAATTAAATACCAATGAGTTATTTAGAAGGGCGTCGCTAGGTTACCCGTTAGGCCACCCCGATACAAGAGGATTATACAATTCAATAATATAGATCTAATTGAAAAATAAATCTTGGAAACTAGAGAGAGACAGCTGGTTAAAATAAAGGGAAAAAAGCAATAGCCTCTAAGCAGCGATGATCCCACAGATTTTGATCATATGTAGAACTATAAATTATATAAATTACAATGCAATGTCGGAATATCGTCGCAGCTACTGACTTGTCTAACGGTTTTATCCATTTTTCTCCTCTCAAACCCCAAAGCTCTATCAATGTTAATTAGTGGATCTCAAAAAACAGACCCATGCATCAAGTGAATATGGAGAACAATTGGCGTTTTTTTAGCGACGGAAATATTAATCATTCAATATTAACTTTAGTCAATGACTAATTTCTTGGAAGATTATATTCGAGTCCTGCATGGACCAATTTTCAGTATCAAAATATCCTTGTGAAAAAAGGCCAGTTTTACATTTAATAAGTGTGACTTGAAATTTGGAAGACAAGTATAGATATAGCTCAAAACTAATTTTTTTAAAGAAAATGGTGATACAATTCATCTGTAGCCTGTCATTGTGCCATATGTAGCCTGTCTTGGAACAATGTTAGAGATCCTGATTCGGTGAACAATATCAACATACAATACTTGTTCATTAAAACTAGTAAAATAGTGTGTGGATGGATTCCCTGGAAATGTTTCTCAACTTCCCACGTGACGCCCGGGTGGAAACTGTCTTAAGAGGAGACGATTAAACCACTAGGGAAACAAAACAGAACCCCATTGGCGTGCCTTAGTACCGAGTCCATTGTACTAACAAGGATGGATGAGAGACCCAACAGTCATGTCACTAGACTCACAATCCAGACACCGTTATTCAAAAGGCCGTTTTATGTCGGACACCCGCACGGCTGTTGTGATCAAATAATAATCATGGCAAAGTTTCCCTGGTGTTCTCCACCCTGGGCCTCGCCTCTAGCCTGAGTGTCTTGGGATACAAGCCATTGGTAATATAGATGTAACAAATTTACTTCTGATTGAAGACAACAGTAGTTCAGACAGGCTGTTGGAGATGAGCTTCCATGGACCTAGAGTTCCAAGTCTTTGACTCAACTCTTTAGACTATTACAAAGAAGAAGAAGAAGAGTGAGGATGGATCTTGATAGATCGTATGGATGCTCTTTGTTCTTAACCCTAAGATGGACTTATTCCATGTGTTAAACACATGATACATTCGTATGCGTTCGTGAGCAAAGTCCTTGTCAAGTTTCAAGTGCATCTCAAGATTTTTTTCATACCTCAGAAAGTAACGTTCCAGCTACTAAATTCACTAAATCCAAAAACTTATAAGTGAAACAAAATTCAGCCTGTTTAACAAATGATAGGGTTTAGATCAATTAAAGAATTCAAACTTGTTCTTTCCCCCCCCCTCCCATTCTTTTTTTTTTAAAACTATTTATGTTTCCATTTCCCCACTATCTCCCGCAGTTCCTGTAGTACCTTCAATGACTAATGCGGAACCGTGCCCATTAAGGTGGAGCAAGAAGTGGTACAAAGCGTAGCTACAGGTACACCATAGGATTAAAAGATCTAACACTAACCCCGTTTGCCTTTATCAATAGCAGAACGCTGTGGCTTTAAATAGCTTACTCTTTTATCCCTGGACTGATTTTATTGCTTCGCTAATAAATTTAATCATACTCTTTGAGAAATTCTGTTCGACTGCTTAGAACTGTAAGATTAACAAATAAGCCTGTTCAACGAATATAAACATATGCACGGAGGATACGCGTTATCTTATCTTTCATCTATTGACGTTTCTTCAAATAAGAATTTTGTAGTTCTGATGTAATTTGTTTATTAATACATTCATTCAATAAGAAAGATATCTTAAAAGGCCATTTCTTATTTATCCATACAGTACATTTATCTATCCCAGACTATGTGTAGGCCTAATAGACATGAAGATATAAATCAACAACTGATATTTCAATTGTTTTAAGCATACAGTTGTGTTACCATCTATTTCAACCTTGTAATTCTAACAGGCAACTAACAATGTAGTTAATGCCTTTTAATTTTGTTTTTAGAAATAAATAAAATAAATTTGCTCTTCTTTTTGAGCCTCAAAATAAAATGGGGACTAAGTTGCTACAATAAAAAAAATAAGAAAGATGAGGACTCATCAGAATTCAGCGGTTATTTTTATGCAAAAAATAATCATTATAAACTGTAAAACAAATCCCTACATCGTAGTGTCTCATTCCCCATGATGGTAATTAAATAAAAAAAAAACATTTGTTATGAATTTTCATATGAAAGCTTAAAAATCGTAATTTCAATACTTTATTAGTACATATTAAATCTGAACATCGGCGAACGTGCAATACACTATATTCATTAATGTGATTGTATTTATTCCTAATATAGAAACAAGTCAAATATTAATTGTAGTAATTTCATGAAGAACGTGCCGAGTCTGTGTTACAAGAATATAAGACAGAGTGTATCCTTGTTTTGGAGATCTGGGTTTAAATAATATGAATTTAAAAAACAACTCAGAAGTAAAGTAAAATAAACTGAGAGGCGAAGATTGTTTCATGGCTTCCAACCAGATAACTAGATGTAGGCAGTCCCCACAGCCAACTATAAACTTGATCCTGTTTGTACAGAGATGTCTTCTTTAAACGCTGTCTGAGGTTTCACATAAACCTTTATTTCGTTTTTTTTCCCTTCGCTCTTCGTCTTGCACCCCCACCCCTTTTCACAAACACACACCACACACACACACACCCCACATAATTTCTTTCCCTTACTTTGTGTTGAACTCATAGTCACATTTATTACATCCACTCCTGCAGAACAAAATAATGCAAAGCTCATTACAATAATCTTACTCTGTGTACTTCATTACAATAATCTTACTCTGTGTACTTCATTACAATAATCTTACTCTGTGTAGTTCATTACAATAATCTTACTCTGCAGCTTTTCTCCCGTGACAGAGAGAGGTTCAAGACCATTTGAAACCATTCTAAAAGAGAAATGTTTAGGAAATAATTCCAACGCCATTGGAATTGAGTTGCATATTGTTATAATTCTAGCAGATCCTCTCACGTCAAAACATTGAGAGGAACATTTTCAAGACGTGTCTCTGAGACTTACAACAAAGAAATTCATTTATCTTCTGTGAATAGACTAAGACTGTATATTTGGAGGTTACAGCCAAATTAGAACATGTTTCAGAAAACGTTAATTGGCTAATTATATTATAACAATTAGTTTATTAACTAACTAACAGCCAACATAATTCTTCGAAAATATTTGAAATGAATACTAAAAAAGTGTAATAAAAATAATAATAATAATAATAATAATAAACGAAATTCAACAAAATGAAACAAAGAAAATACTTATAGAATTATTTTTTGTATTCAAAACAAGAACTAGTTAGACTTAATTGGTGATTGGAGATTTGAGACTAAAATAATTTTTTGGGGAGGTTGTCCAATTACGGGGGAATTATAAAATCTTCAAATAGCAAGGTTTGTCTGCATCCAGAAGAAGAACAAAATATTTAGTTGGCAAGATTTTTCAGAAGACGCTCCCAATTTTCTTCTTTTCATTTCTCTCTAAGCTTCATTACATCGCCTTTACATTTCTCCACATTGTTTTCGGGTTAAATCGATTTATTTTCAATGTAAACCGGATTATAAAACCATATGTAGACAAAGAACAGATAGCTAGGATTGACTTTAATTTTGAAAATGCCTATGGCAGATAAACTTCTAAAAGCTTAAATGAAAGCAGAATTGTGCACACAGATTAATATAATAATAATAATAATAATAACAAGAGGTTCTCGAGTCAACTGAACATCTGCTGTACAGGGATAGGCCTATTCTGACCAACAAAAAGGTAGATTTCAATCGCCCGGATCTGCTGTTCATCGATAAAAAGAAAAAAAAACGCTACCATTATCGACATCGCCGTACAACTGTCTCATAATTTAAGAAAAACTGAGATAGTAAAACAAAGAAAATCTGGGAACCTAGGCTTGGAGATTAAGCGTCTATGGAAATTGTCCAAAATAACAATATACCCCATTGTTATATCAACCGAGGGGATAATAACAACTGACCTCAAAGACACCTTCAAGGCCCTTAACATTCCTAGGAACATATTCGTTTCCTGCCAGAGAGCGGTACTGCTGCAGACCTGCCACATCACCAGAAAATTCCTCAGTGGAAACTGTTAAAGGGACTACAATGAATTTTGTTTCTCTTTGGCGAAACTCGACCCTGGCAGCACCAGAGAATGACTACTCGTTCATTTCTAACATAATAATAATAAAAATAATAAGGCTTGTCCTCAAGTCCGAAAATTAATGATGAGTGCAGTATTTTCCCGTGGCTACGCAGCCCCCGCTGTGACCTACATACTTTCCAATATTCAGGGAAAGCATTACCATTGTCCGTCGGTGGTTGTGAACTCCTGGCATAGGGCTCTGACATGGACACCTAAACGTATTTCAACTATTCAAGAACACCATTTGACAATACACCCGAAAACCACGATTTAACTAAAAACCAGGAAACTGATTTATCGACATCATTATTTCTCAATTTCAATCAATCAATAAACATACTATTAAACTATCGATTTGGCTGATTCAATTACCTAGTCAATGTTTACAAATTATCGATTTTTAGTTGTTTTTTCCCCTGTCCGCGTAGACCGCTGGTCAATGCTATGAAGACAAGACCTTGAGATCATAGCGAGCAGTTTGAGTATAAAAGATTAGCATTGGGCATAGACAATAAGTACAGAGAAAATAATGACACACACATTTGTTTTAACTTTTAACTCCATGATTCATAATAACCATAAAGACATTTAGATCTGTACCGGGTACTAATACTAAAGTAAAAGTAAAGTTCCCCTTTCATACCTAGCTATCCAAGTATCACATGTTTATATGTCCGACAGTTAATGATGGTGCCACGTGGCCCCATAAAGGTCTTTACTTTACCATTACTGTTAGTTACCCATAAGAGTTGAGTGGAGTCACATCACTAGAAAATTCCTCGGTGAAAACTGATAAAGGGGCTACGATGAAATTTGTTTATCTATAACGAAACTCGACCCTGGCTGCGCCAGAGAATGAATATTCGATTTTTCTAAAATAATAATAATAATAATCATAATAATAAAAATAATAATAATAATAATAGTAGTAATAATAATAACCAAGTTGCAAAGCTAATACAGCAGCACTTGGCTTAGACACAATTTGATCCGTAAGGATGCTCCTCCATATTATAAATACTCGCCGCAAGAGGTTTACGAGTCAACGGATCATCTACTGTACTGAGATAGGCCTATTTTGACTGACAAAACGGTAGATTTTAATCGCCCTGATCTGCTGCTCATCGAAAAAAAAAGAAAAGGCTGCTACCATTATTGACATCGCCGTACCGCTATCTCATAATTTAAAAAAAAACTGAGCTGGAAAAACAACGAAAATATGGGAACCTAGGCTTGGAGATTAAGCGTTTATGGAAATTATCTAAAATAACAATATACCCCATTGTCATATCAACCGAGGGAATAATAACAACTGACCTCACAGATACCTTCAAGGCCCTTGGCATTCCTAGGAACATTCTCGTTGCCTGTCAGAGGGCGATACTTCTGCAGACCTGCCACATCACCAGAAAATTCCTCAGTGGAAACTGATAAAAGAACTACGATGAATTTTGTTTCCCTTTAACGAAACTCGACACTGGCCTCGCCAGAGAATGAATACTCGCTCTTTTATAATAATAATAATCTTATGGAAATTGGTTTTACAATATATGCATTAAAAATAAATTATA